>CM041640.1:13326041-13341733 GCA_023333625.1 Bothriochloa decipiens | reverse complement strand
ACTCCGACACTGTGGATTTCCCTTCGTGGAAATCAAGGTCGTTTCATGCTGACCAGGTGCTGCTTGGAGATGGAGGAGGCCCTGACCTACATTTACCGGGCGCCTAGAGTGGTGGACGGCTCCATCGGGCCGTTGAAGATCCGGGATGTCCGGTCGGGCACCTTCCAGGAGCTCGCCGAGCACGCTGTCTCCCAAGGCGCCGCGTCCATGGCGCAGTACAAGGTCCCCAGATGCGTGACCAACAACCAGTGACGGAACCAGGAGGGCCAGCAAGGGCCGTGCCCCCCTCCCCCCCAAAGCACGGTAGAATCTGTAGAATAGGTATATATTTATAGTATAAAAATATTAACTTTTACTTATTTTTCATTAAAAAATCATGATTTTGGTTATAAGTAGTATTAATTTTTTTTAAAAAAATCTGTTAAAATATATTATTAGTATATCTTATGATATAAAAAATTAGGATCATAATTATACGGCCCTCTTAATGAAAGTTGCCGGTTCCGTAACCGCCAACAACCCAGCCATCATCCAGCTGCTCGACTCGCGAGTTGTCTCCAGCCACTTCAGCCCCTCGTTGCCACATTGGACACCAGACGAAATACGGGTATAATTCCGGCTCGTGAAAGAAACAGTGGACACCAGAGACCAACGGTTTCAAGAGGAGGCGGACGGAGAGAAATGTTGAGGCAATGCAGATACAATTGAAAAAAGTTGCTTGAAAAGTCCCTTACTAAATGGGTTATAAGGGCATCAATAATTTGTTGTCATGCTGTTTTAATTTGAGAGCCAATAAATGATTTGTGCTTATGATCTGCACCATTACTAATCTATATATTGTATTATGAGCCAGTAGTGATTGATCTATTTAAGGATATGAGTATTAGTTCTGATTCGTATTCGCTATTGCTCCAAATCACCTGTTGTAATATTTAGGGTTATAAAGGTATTTATTACCATCGAATTCTTATCTTACTATTCCGTGTACCTAATTAATAACAAGGATTTGTCTTTAGTTACGTGTCTATGCCCCTCCTATTATATATACTATCTTTGTTACTCCCTCTGTCCTAAAATAAATGTAATTTTCGCTTCCCGAGAAATAATTACCGGTAATTATATATTAAAATATATTAATATTTATGCTAAGTAATTAGTATCATCCGAATGATCTTTAAATTTAGTTTTTAACAAAATTATTTAGAGATATAAATATTGCACAATTTTTTTATAAAATTGAGTCAAACTTATGGTAAAAAACCCAAAATATCACTTATTTTAGGACAGAGGGAGCATATGTCTACGCCTCTAATCATATTATCTTGATCTGACATATGTAAGACTTTTTAGGCTAGAACTCCTAATCCCACTAGATTTTAATACTGAATAATTTGAATATGAATTACAACCCTCCTATTTCATATGACATATGCAAGGCTTTTTGGACTAAGACACCTAATCCAAATAAATTCTCATCACAAATAACCTAATATAAATAGGAGTTCTAACATAATCTACTTTTCGGACTAGCACTACTGCAAAACTGACTTTCACTGCCGGCCCATTAGGTGTTGGTTTTTGGCTAACCAACCATGATAGAACCGTGATATTCGGGTCATCACTATCGGTTTTAGCCAAAAAACTGAGTCATATTGGACTGTCACCGCCAGTTAATGGATGAACCAAAAAGTCACTGAAACCGTGGGAGTAACATATTTCAGTTTTTCCATATATATTGATTTTACTATGCACCTAGATAGTGTATAATTAAGTGCATAGCGAAAACATAAAAGGACACAAAGCGTTCAATAATTTTGAATTGAGGTAGTAGAAACAAGTGATAGTAATAACCAAACATACAACAAGAATTACGAAGAAATTTTCCAGCCTGACAAAAATAACCAATGAAATACGATGGACTTCTCCTAATGTTTTTAACTAATACTAATAAAACAGTAGCATTAGGCATAATACATGAGAATCTCAATAGGAAGCATTTAGTAGAAAAAGTTTATGCTAAATTTTAAATGAAAGACACAAAGAGAAGTCATCTAAAATTCTAGTTTTGAAATTGTCAAGAGTATTATAATGGCAGAGTTACTGCTATGTGTGTGAAAGACCTGAATTGCACAAAAAATAAACCCCCCACCCCACACACACACACAAAAAGGCTCGACTCATGCCTGTTGAGAAATCGTTGACATCACAGTCATCACCGGTGATTTGTCTTGCTTATCTTAGTCTACTGTTTAAGTATCTTGTTGACTGAAATTCTAATTGTGACGACTATGGGCTTATTTGGGAGGGTGCCACTGGTCTTTCTTGACTAGGCAGCTTCGTATCAGAAATTTATTGTAAAAAGGTTTGGTTACTTGAACAAGGTCATCATAACGGTTAGGGATAACAACTTCATGAAGTTGTTGGTGGCTGCTTTTTACCAAATAACTTATTTTAAAATGACTTCATCAGTGAAGCTATTTTTTTTCTCTCTCACAACGCAATGAAACATGAGAGAGCTAGAAACAGTAGCTTTTACCGGCTCTCTTATCAGGCCTTAACACCACTGCCCTCCTAGATAAATGAAAATTATACGAATTGCCATCAACATGCATCGGTGATAAGACAGGGGCACGATAGGGGCATGTTGAACAACTGTTCTCTCTTAGCCATTAATTAGTTATTGATGAAGCCATTTTACTAAATAACATTCTCACAACAGCTTTATGAAGCTATTATAAGCTATTTTATAAAAACCAGCTTTACTAGCGAAGCTAAGCCCTATCAAACAGGGCCAAAGAGACATCAACGGGACACACACCACTACATGCCCAGATGATTATTTGTGTGTGCGATATACCCCTTTGATGATTATTTATTTGTATGGAACACATGCCCAGATGAATCAGATGCAGTCAGATCAGATCAGGTCAGATGCAGATCAGATACAGATCCTTTATACAAATATTCATACACTATCAGAAACCGGATATTTCATGAGAGGGATGGTTTTTCATGAGAGTTGAAAACAAACTCTTATAAAAATAATTATTTTTATTTCATGAGAGCGATGAAAATCCCGCCACGAAATATCATGATTCTTACGGTGATAGTATGCGCTGCCGAAGGATGTGCCGACTGCCGAGAGCGTCCGTCAAGTCGCATCAGCGGTAGTGATGGGCGCGCTACGCGGAGCTTATCTACATCACAAGTGCATATTATTTTTTTCCCCCATGGTGCAGCCGCCGGGCACGTTGACGGATACACGGAGCTTATCTAGCAGTTCACATATTTGCTAGCCATGGCGCGGCCGCAGCACACAGCATCAAGTCGGCACGAGGCGCGCCCGGAGCGGCTGGTTCATGATGGTGAAGAAGAACCCGCGGAACTCGGTGAGGTCGACCTCGTCATCCTCCGCCTCCCGCCACTCGAACTCCATCACCAGGTTGGCAACGAAGTATTCCAGGTGAAGCATCGCCTGTCGCGAGCCCAGGGCACGCGCGCCTCCCGGCGCCGAACGGCATCATCTTGAGGTCGCTCGTGCATGTCAGGTCCATCCCGTCGCCTTCCCCGCCGGGCATGAACCGCTCTGGCTTGAACGACACCGGGTCTGACCACGCTGCCGGGTCGCGGCCGATCTTGCCGACGAGGAAGTTCACGGTCGCGCCACCGCCGTCGGGCAGGCTGGACGACACGCCGCCGATCACCTTCTTGGCATCGTCTCCTCCGTCTACGTGACGTATCACGAATGGCACAGGCGGGTGGCGCCGGAGGCTCTCCAGCACGACGGCCTTGAGGTACGGCATGCGCGCCAGGTCATCCTCCTCGATGACTCGCTTGCCGCAGGCTGCTACGGTGTCGACCTCGAGCCGAAGCTTTTGCTGCACTTGGGGGCTTTTGACAAGGTTGGCCATGATCCACTCCAGCGCCGCGGCTGTGGACTCTGTGCCAGCACCGAGGAATTCCGAGATGAGGCTGACGATCTCGCCATCGGTGACTGCCCTGTCACCATCTTCATGGATACGTAGATCGAGGAGGGACTCCACGTAAGTCGTGAATAAAGCTCTGTTATTATCATGGTTGCGGCTCGCCTCCCGCCGGTTCCTGATCGCGGCGACAAGAGGGAGGAAGGACTCTTCTTGCCGTCGGCGGAGGGCGAGGAGCTTCCGCCACCGTGACGGGTACAGGAGCCTGCCGATCCTTGGGTACCTCACAAACACGCCAAAGGACGGCAACGCGAGGAGAATGTCACGCTGGAACTTGTGCATGGCACGGAGGCGTGCCTCGCCGAGCTCGGAGACGACGTCCTCGCCGAAGCACGTCTCCGCAAGGACGGAGTAGACGGCGAAGTGCAGGCTCTCGCCGGCCGGTGCGCCGGCCCTGAGCGCGCGCACGAGGTCCCGCAGCACGCGCGCGCGGGTGCCGCCGAGCACGCAGAGCTGGGACGCGTGCAGCACCCCCGCGGCCACGTTGCGGCGCACGGCGCGCCAGTAGGGCCCGTACGGCGCCGAGAGGATGTTGTGGTGGCGGTTGCGCGTGAGGATGGTGCTCGGGACGGCGCCCGTCGGGCGGTCCAGGAACGCGGCGCTGTGCTGCAACAGCGCACGGCGCGCCACGGCGCTGTCCGTCACCTGGATGGACAACCCGCGTCGCCGCCCGCCCCAAGCTCTGTGCCACGCCGCCAGAGTGAGCACCGGCGCAGCAAGCCTCCGCAGCACGGCCAACATGGCGCCGGATTTACAGCTGCAGCGTATGAGGAAAAAAGCCGCGGTGAGGAAGAAGAGCAACTGCGTGATGATAGAGAGTGAGAGAGTTGAGGAAACATGGTGACGAGGTCGTCGTCCATTGCAAGTGAGATACGACGACACAGTGGCGCCCGGGTTAGCCAACTTGGGGAGCAAACGCACACTAATCACCATCACAAGCAATCGCTATATTATATAATAATAGATTAAGTCTATTTTAGAACCTTCAACTTTTATAAAACTTTAAATTTTAACCTTAAACTTTAAAACCGGATAATATTGGCTCTCGAACTTTAAAAAAAGTTCACTTTTCAATCTGAGACGGTTTTGTTGGCTGTTTTAGCGTGTAAACAGTAACTTTTGATATTTTTCAATAGTATTAATATTTATTTATTTCATAAATAATTATTAGTGCATGCTAAATTTATGAAATGTTTTGTGTAGCCTCTTCATGATGTATTCTACCTAGAAAAAATATGAAACCTAGAAAATAAATAGTTTTTGCATGTTTTAAAATTATATTTTTTAATTAATAAATGCAAATTCTATGATTTTTGTAGGCCAAAATAAATATCGAAAAATTATGAAAATTTTTTTGTAGCTATTTTATGATGATATCAACCCGTACAAAAAGTTAAGGATAAAATTGAAATGTTTAAATAAATTTCATGAGTTTTGTTATTCTCAGTTGTTTTATAGAAATATTTAATTTTTCATAAAATAAAACTCTTAAACAACAAAACGGAGTACACCATTGCAAAGAACTCATCAAGATGATTAAATTTGATATATTATTTATTATATTTGGAGCTCCAAATAAAAAGATATCAATTTCGTAAATTAAAAAGAAAGTGCTAGCATCATAAACAGGGTCATGCACGGCCTATTAGAGGCCGACATGTGGCAGAGCAGTGCCATGCACGGCCTAGAAAACCGCTAAGATTAAAAAGTGAACTTTTTCAAAAGTTCGAGGACCAATATTATTCGATTTTAAAATTTAAGGTTAAAATCTAGACTTTTATAATAGTTAAAGGTCCTAAAATAGACTTAGCCCTGCTGATCAAACATCGTCGGTGGACTCGTGTTCCATGAGGCACTGCCGACGGACAGGAACACTGCAGCCAATGTCGATTCGAATTAACGGGGAGAACTAGAACCGCCCGCACTCGGTTTCGGTGGAGGCTTAGGGTTTAGGGTTAGTGTACGTTTAAGCCGGGCAGTTTCTGTTCATCGTTCTTTTTTTCCACAAACAACTGGCTGTCTGTAAAACGTGTACAGCAGTGCAAGGTGAAAGGTAATACCTTCAAACTGGAATCATCTTCTCACGAATTCATGCATCAGTGCAAAATCAGTGCGTCTGATAACTTAATACTACGTCAACGGCACAACTATTGAGTGCAACGTAGTATCCACACCACACAAGCAGCCAAGCACGTCTAGCTTTGCTCTCAAACAGAAGCTAATGCTAATCCCTGATTACATTACAGATCGAGGACAAATTAACAAATGTGCAAGAATAGAAGCAAGCAGTTGGATACACAGTTACACACTAGGCTAGTAATACGTAACAAGTATCATTAGTTAAGTTTATTTGTAGAGCAAATATATTTGGAGATACAAATATCCATACTAATTTCTATGAATAAAGTTAAATTTAAAAGGTTTGACTCCTCCAAAATCAAGAGTTCATCCTTTTTTTAGGACCAAGGAAGAATTAGGACAGGGGGACGGAGTAGGCAATTCAGATCATCCCTTAGTTTGTTTTGGTAGATCCCTCCCTATCCTGAGAGTTTAGTGGTTCACAGTTCTCAAGAAATGGGTAATCTATGTAACCAACAACAGGATCATCGGTGTAGAATGTAGACCGATCGTACTTGTTCAGAGGAGCATTTAGATGGAATCGCCTCGGCAGGTCAGGATTCGCCAAGAATAAGCGGTCATATACAACCATGTCAGCATATCCATCGGCCACAACTCTGTAACCCTCTTCCCTGTCGTAACCTCCACCAACCATGAAAGTTCCGTTGAAGGCCTTCCTCATTCCGTGCAGCTTGTGTGGGATTTTCATCTTGCCATCCCCTTATTGCAAAAGTTAGCAATTTCCAGTCCTGATGATCAAGGCTATAGCTTGGACAAAGGTCTCATTTGGCACCAAGGCAAAGTGTGGATAGGCAACAACTCAGCCCTCCAGACAAAATTGATTTTAGTCTATCACTCCAGTGCAATAGGAGGACATTCACGTATAGCAGCAACATATCATAGACTCAAAAAGCATTTGCCTGGAAAGGAATTAAGACTGATGTGGAACATTTCGTCAAACAATGCCAAGTTTGCCAGCAGGCCAAGCATTCCCTCCGGCATCCAATGGGACTCTTACAACCCCTACCAGTTCCACAAGGGATCTGGCAAGATCTAACCATCGATTTCATGGAGGGGTTGCCAAAGTCTGAAGGATAGAGTGTCATCCAAGTGGTTGTGGATTGGTTGACTAAATATGCTCATTTTCATCCCATCAATCATCCATACACAGCTGCTACCATAGCTCAAGCTTTCATGCAAAACATAGTGAAACTCCATGGCCTGCCTAGCACCTTGTCACAGACACGGAAGCCACTTCTGAAAGGAGCTGTTTCAACTATACAAAGTGGGACTCAAATACAACACTGCTTACCATCCTCAAATTGATGACCAATCTGAAAGGGTAAACCAGTATCTGGAGATGTACCTCAGTCCTAGAAATCGTGGCTCCATTTGGCTGAAATGTGGTATAACACTTCTCTCCATTCATCATTGGGCTCAATTCCTTTCCAAGAACTTTATGGGCATGAACCAACCTAGGTTCGGTTCCTTCTATAGCTCCACAAACATCATTTGCAGTGGTTGAACAAGTGGAAAATAGGGAGCAACACTTACAGGCTTTGAAAGAGCACCTCACCAGAGCACAAAACAAAATCAAACTGACAGCTAACAAGAAGAGGATAGATTTTGAGTTTGTAGTGGGTGACAAGGTGTTATTGAAGCTCCAACCCAGACCTTATCCAAAATTATCTTACAAATATTATGGTCCATTCACCATGTGCAGTGGATTGGCCAAGTTGATTATCGTTTGGATATACTAGAGAGCTCCCTCATACACCCCGTTTCCATGTTTCTCAGCTCAAACCATATACTTCTGACTACACCTCAGTATATGATACATTGCCAGTGCTTACTAATCTTGAAGTTGCAGATATGGTGCCTCAAGAAATTTTGGAACATTGCATGGTCAAAAAGGGCAACACGGCCATCCCTCAGGTGAAGCTCCGGTGGGCCGGCTTACCTCCATCCGCAACAACATGGGAAGACTACTACGTCGTCAGGAAGCGTTTTCCAGCAGCGCCAGCTTGGGGCAAGCTGGCAGTCAAGCGCGCGGGGGGAGGGGGGGGGAGGGGGGTCACACCAGCGTGACTCGAGTATTAGGGAGTCAACCAGTTTTGTTAGCGTATTATCATGTTTACGTTTTCATTCAATGTGTGACATTTGTGCCCACTGGCCAGGGTCTTAGCACATAAGTGTTGAACCTGTACTAGGAACAGACATTGATCAACTATTCAGTAAAACAACGCCAAGGCGCAGGGGCTATCCTCGCCGGCGTCAGGGTTCCGGTGAATCTCCACTGCACTCAGCTCACATTGCGGTGACCCGCCGCTGCCAAGGGCCTTACAAGACCCGAATACAAATAACTAAGTTATGGGAAGAGAAGGGGTACTGGGGTAGTCGTACCTATTGGGTGATTGGCGGCGGTGAAGAGCCTGAAGATGAAGCTGTGGAAAACTGGACTCTGAGCATTGAGCGTACGGTGTAGGAGGGGGCTTTGGGCCTACTTGGGCTTCCAAATTTTGTAATGTCAAAGATTTGGCATGTCCATAATTTTGGCTAGTATTTTATTTTGCTATTAACACTTACCAAACTCTATATTTGGCTAGTCGAACTGCTAGCCTAAGCAAGTCAAACTACGCTGACGGGTGATCATGATCGAACAGACAGGAGCGTCACCTGATTTTTAGAATAAAATCAGACGACTGGTAATTAGCAAAGCCTATATTTTTTTGTTCTAACTTTTAGCTTGCCAAAACTCTGGCATGACAGATTTTGAACGTTAACCAAGCAAACCTTTTCTTTATTTGACCCATATTTTATTACTCAATATTAGAAGACAATTCTAGATACATTATCTTCACTTATAAAAAAACTAATCTAAAATTTCCAGAATGTCTTATAATTTGAAACATATATAGGAAATATATATTGAAACATTGCGAACCAGAGTACAAAAGTTAGCGGTAGAAATGTGAATACAAATGACATAATAATTAGATTGCACATTGGCTAAAATTGAATACGACATATAAGAGGACTGACATTATGAATTATGATTACCACCAGCTTTGTAGCTTGCTACACCTACACGCATATTAGCATATAATATACAGATTTATACATTATACACGATATCAGTTATACACCATATATGTCATACAAGATCATGTATATCCAACTGTTGTGTGTGTGCTAGTATGCAACATGTATTGATGTATTGTCATCGTTGAACCGACCGAGCGAGACATCTGCGATTAGAGGTCGAAGCTGTGGCTGTTGAAATGGAAGACCGCGCCGCTCCGGCTCTTCTCCGCCCCGCCGCCGCTGCGGAGGTTCCGCGCCCTGCACTCCCTCGCCACGCTCGTCTGCAGCCCCTGCGGTCCGCACACCAGCACCCCCACGTCCGCTTCGTCTCCGGCGCGCTCCGCGAACGCCGCGAACTCCACTGAAATTATAGTCCACAAACAACTCGATCCACCGTTAGTTCGCTCAGCTCGATCGCTGCATACAGTGATCACAGCTCCAGTTCGGGGCCGCGTGCTGCATGTGTGAACAGTCAGGTACCTTCGAAGTTCGGCCGGCACCCGTACCGGGTCGTCCGCAGAGCAGCGAGGCTGACGCTGGGAACAGCGTTGTCACCACCACCTGCCGCAGTCTGCTCGGCGCGCGGTGACTGGGAAGTGGCAGCTGCGTCCCACTTGTCGCCCTCCAACCTCTGCTTCTCGGACAGGTGCCACAGGAGAACCACGAGCCCACCAGGTAGGACGACGCCCGCAACCATGCACAGCATGAACAGGAGGCCCAGGTACCACCACGCCACCACGTTGTGCGGCTTCACGTAGTACACCTGCACCAGAGTGTACGCCAGGAGGAAGCCGAGTGTGGACGCCACGAAGTACATGGCCGCCCAGAAGTTGTCCCCGGTGCCGACCAGCCCGGACATGGCCGTGCCGTTCTTGACGAACATGCCAGGGACTTTCTGGTCGTCCACGACGATACCGTCCTCCTACAGTTCAAAGTTTGGAACAGTGAACACTACTTCTGCGGTTGTGTATGAAAAAGGAGAAGATTCTTTAAGAGCTGTTGGATGATGACTTGTTCTTAGTTGTTACCAATGGGGGCAGGGATTCTTGAGTCACGAAGGCCTGGATGTCCAGTTGCAACCTGTCCGAGACAGATGAACTGATGGTCTGAGCATCAACAGCAGACAGAAGAGAAAGCTCCTTGGACTTCTTAACTGACCAAAGGACCAGCACGTTCTTCGGCATGCATTGATTGCCCTCCTCGATCCTGTGGATTATGTCGCTCAAGATCGCCAAGAACGGCGATATTCCAATGCCTCCTGCCACCAAGATGAGATTCTCGTACCTGAACACGTGTCAAGCAGAAGTCATGAACTTAAAATTTTTCCAGTGGCATCTAAGGAGTACTCGGATCAAGTGAGAACTCACATCAAGTGGTAGGGTGATTCATGCCCATACGGGCCTTCCACACAGGCTGTCATGCGCCCGCATTGCAACTCAGAGTCACCCCTGTTCTTCTCCTGGACATCGGTGATGATGTTCCTCAGTTTTTCAGTCCATGTGCCGAGTACTTTTATGAGAACCGACATGTGGTATCTCCCATCCATGGGACTTGAAGAAACACTGAACGGATGCCACTGCAAGAACGATAGCTCGCGCACTTGAATGAAGATGAAACTCAAAGCATTGTAGCGGAGGCCTGTAGAACACAAGAAGCAATTGTTCACCATGACAACACAAATGGAACAGTGAGTAATACAGAGCAAGGGAATTGGCTCTTTACCTGGTGGTTTTGAGAATACTAGCTCCACCGTCCCACACGGGCGGCAGGCAGCTGAAATGATGTCAACTTTGGCCCTTGACTGCCAGAACCTTAAAAAGCGGTCAAGCATGAAGAGGAACACAGCCCCAGCCGAAAAACTGAAGATGAAGTCGCCGACATGGAACACCAAGAACACGATGAAGATGACGTAGAGCTGGTGGGTGTAAAAGAAGAGCTCAAAGAACCTCTTCCTCACTGGGTGAAGTGATGTCACCCACATAAGTAGGCCGGCTGCCAAGCTGATCACACCAGGCAGGTTTGCTACTCCAACTTCCTTCCATTCTCTCATCTACAGAAAAACAAAAGCCAACGTGGCTTGTTACTATTGTTCTGAGATGCATAACACGTGTAGCAGCAAAGTACTATATGCTGTCAACCAAACAGTAAGCCATCTTTGATCATGGATTGAGAACAATCCAATTCAGTGTTTATCCTTCAAAATATTTTTCCCTTGTGTGATTTAGTAGACAGTCCTTAATTTTCTTAATTATCGCAAATCATTAACCCTGAATGGGTAAATCACTTAGCACTTACTTCTTCACGGAGGCGCCCTTCCATGGACCATGATATCACATAGCATAAACCATGCAATGTAAAGAGAGCCATAGTGAGATGCCCCAACCAGACGTGGTATCTTGTAGCATGCTCAAATGGAATATCGATAAGCCGGAGGAGAACTGAGCCTCTCGCGACTGGCAGGAAGAGGAAGAGCATGCAGAACAACCCAACCAACCCTAAACGGGCGCCAATGACAGCCAGTATCAATTCACTGTGCAAGGAAGAAATTTATAGTACCTTAGAACTTTATTGCTCAGATATCAAACTAATTCATGATACTGACTAAAATCCATTGTTTAATTTTAAACAGTGGTATGAGTAATTAAGACAACTACACAAGTTCTGCAGTGATTGCCTATGAGGCTAAATCTACAGTACGGCAGACAAGAAGAATTTGATTGTGCACGAATCATTACAAGGTATATTAGACAGAAGTATTGTAATATAAATGACTTTATAAAGTTTCAAAAAAAATAAATGACTTTATACAGAGGATCGTCACGTCGATGAATTATTTGTGCATGTTTTCCACAACTTAAGCAGCAACACTAACACTGCAGTAGATATATAACCATCTACATAAACATTTTCCTATGAACAGCCTAGATAGTTTACTGGCGTGTCTAACACTGTTATATTCTAAATAAACGAGAAACAATGCTGACTTTGCAGGTTTTTAATCTGTTCTTTTATACATAAAAAAAGAAAGAAAAGTGGGTTTCAGTCAAACAGTCCTTCGTTATATAATATACCTCTCAGTCGTCGATGAAAGGTCAAATTTTGAGACAAGGCTCACACTCTCCACAGCATAATAGCTCATTGAGTAGAGAACAAAAATTATAAACAGGACAATTCCAATTAATTCAACTGCAGAGACAACTCCAAAGGGGCCGTCTACGAGAACAGGGAAAGTCCAGAGCCTGAAACTCAGTGACCGCAGCTTCTTTTTTCTGGCACACAAGCAAAAGCAGAGATGAATAATGGACATGAACAAGAGCAGCAGGCAACTATTAAAGAAATCTATGTGAAGATTATTAGCACCTAAATAATTGGACTAACATGCATGGTCCTGTTCAAGTTATTAAGAATTTAAGTACTGTACTAGTCATAAAATAGTCAAACATCTGTGACTCTGAATTTTCAGTGCCTGTGTAAGTTGGTCGTCCTCTCTGAACTAAATTACTAAACTACACGGTTCTCACAATTCAGGAAGGAATCTTCTAAATTCTGAAAGCTACTCCCGAGTGAGTAGAAGAGAGCATGGGGGAAAAAACTTACTCCACCACTTGTTCACTCTGGAAGAAGCAGATGTACACATATGCGAGAAGTGCAATGATGAGAATGGGCGCGCTGAAGGTCAGGAAAATACTCCCTGCAAGAATTCAGGAACAAGAAGAAAAGGGGAAAGAACCCCAGTCACTATCTCATAAACCTGAGTTAATTTCAGAGGGGTCGAGAAGGAGGAAGAGGAGAAGAGCAGAATTTCTCGTCGTGACCCTACCGGCGATGCCGAGCATGGACCCTCTGGTGAGCCCGATCCACTTCTCGAACACTGCCTGCACGGGCTTGGTCGGGTAGAGGAAGATCCCCGTGGCCCAGGTGAGGAACACCGCCCACATCAAGAACTTGAGCACGGTCCTAGCCAGCGACGGCATCGCGGCGGCCGCCGGCGCCGAGCCCTTGGCACCGGCGGCGGCATTGCCGACGCCGCCGGCCTGTCGCTGCTGCAGGAGCGGCTCCCAATCGTGGGCCATGGCCAGGAAATCGACGGGAAAGCGGACGCGCGAGAGAGAATCTAGCGAGGAAAGCCCGCACTATCTTGTGCGTCCCGTGGGGCTAGGCCCTGCCGCCTTTATACGGCTACTAGGTAGACTCGTCTCCGACGGCGATGGGCGGGCGAGGAGCGCCGGGGCGCGCAGGGAGAGGATGCCATTGTCAGGTGGTTTTCGTCGTTGCCGAGCTGAGTGGCGCAGTGCCAGTGAGCCACACAACCAGCGTGTGCTTCGGAAGGCCCCACCCGTGCCATCGGATCAGGTAGGCAGTTATGCAAACAAATCACCTATAGAATCCTAGATTGACTTTCACCGTCAACCAGGGCGTTGCCGGCAAATAAACAAACAGACAAACAAATAATCAAACTACGGCACTAGGCCGCGTTTCCTTAGCTTCATCCAGCATGAGCTGTAAAAAATATTCATAAAGTAGTGCCTTTAGAATAGAAAAACACTTGTTTTTTTGATGAAATTTTAATAGTCTTTTAATGCAGAGTTGGAGTTTTTTTTTGAAATTAGAAAAACATTGATAAGACATAACCTATGGTAAAATAAAAATAGGAGTATTTTCCTAAACTTTCCTTAATCACTACAGTAATATTGTGATTAATACTATATATTTAGATGATTGATAAATATTAATGGTATACATGTGCATACTTTATTTTTAAACTGAGTTAGAGGTGTGCTTAATGCTTACGCTTTACCGAGTATATTATAGGCACAAGCGCATTGACGAGTACCATAAAAATTCAACTAGATAATCAGTATTTACCAGCCGTCGTCCCTTCTCTAGTTGTTCTTGTCATCCCACCAAGAATTTTGATTGGTTGCATTAGGACCCTTCCGCAACGTAACATCGCATTCATCCTCCTTGTTCTTATCATCCCACGACGAATTTTGAATTTTCTTTATTGGTTCATCCTCCGCCTAGCAACATCGCATTCATCCTCCGACGAAGACAACCGTAGTACCCCAGCCGAATTCCAAAACAAGAAAATAAAAAAACTACAACCAAGGAACTTAGGGTGGCTGCCCGTTGCCGGGGAGACAGCGCTGCGCGGTGGCCTCTGCGTATCCTCGCATCCCCGGCGCCATGGGGATCTCCTCTCGACGTCACGGCGATCGGAGCCGCCGACGCCGAAGAGAGTCAGGATCAGGGTAGTCCAATCCAAGACGATGATGGCTCTACGAGGGGCCGAGACGAGGACGGGTGGGCCCGGGCCATGGCTCTCGCTGGGACCCTGCCAAATGGTCATTAGTGTGTGGGCCCATGAGACGTACGAGCTCGAGCTGTCTCAGCCGCACGTCTCCCATCTCTCCTGGGCCACTAGTCTTCTGTCGATTTTTTTTTGTTTCCTCCTCCGGATCAAATTGTCGAGCAGAACGGGCTGCTCGGGAAGGTTTCTGACTTTCTAGGCTACTAGAAGTCGGCTAAATTGTCTCTCCTTTGTTTTGTTTTGTACATGGACGGCTAAATGTTAACCTGCTAAAATCAATTGGACGCACACAGTGGTAGCCCGTCCTATTGTAACAACCCAAAAATTCGAACTACAAAATTTTTCGACAAAACCTCGAGTGATGTGGTGCGACATGTCATCATCTACCCCTTACATATGCATCAACCCTAGCATGTCATGCATGGCATTCACATGTTGCAAATTAATTAACATCTCATAACCATGCTCTATGTTCGCTTGTTACATTTTAATGTTTCATTTGTTTAATCATCATGTTGTATTAAAAAGAGTGATTTGAATTCTTATTTGGTTTATGTGCTGGTTATTAAAAATAACAACATAATATTTATTTTGACAAATAAATATTAAGGGCATAATACCCTAGAAGTATTTGGGCCATGTATGCTCACTATTATGTAACACAAAATAAGCACACCGTATATATATATATAAGTATATATATAAATATATTTGAAAATGAAAAAGAAAAAGAAAAGGAAAAAGAAAAGAAGGAGACCGGCCCGAGCAGCCCCGTCGACCGTCCGCTCGACCCTGCTCGCCGCTCGACCCTCCGCTCGCCGCTCGACCCCTGCACGCCGCTCGACCCCCTGCTCGCAGCTCGACCCCGCGCTGCGAGGCCCAACCAGGCCGACGGCCCAGCAAGAGCTGCGCGCGTCCGCGCGCCGCACCGAGCCTCCGTTGCCGAGGAGTCGCTGACGATGGGGCCTCGAAGTGGAACCCACGTGTCATCGCGCCCGCTGAGGTCACCCGACCGGCTGTGCGTGCTCGCGTCAGCACTGTTCCCCGGCGTCGCTCCTAAGCAACCTCCCTCGACCGCTCGATCCAGTGTCGCCCCGCATCGACGCGCGCCCGCAAGCCACCTGGACCGACCAGCCCGCGTAAAGTTCCCACGGCCGCAGGCAATATTCTCTGCGCGCGCGCGCACCTGCGCTGTC
>CM041640.1:13268045-13309761 GCA_023333625.1 Bothriochloa decipiens | reverse complement strand
TGACACCGATCTTTTCTCTCTCATTTTTGTTTAAAAATTATTTTTTTCTTAATTCCTTTTTTTATTTTTCTTCTAATTGCTTTCATAGTTACAACTCTTGTCATCAATAATCATTTTTAATTTTTTTTGCAGATCCACCGGTGAAGGCTTTTTCCCCTTTTCCTCATTAACTTTGTTATTGGTCTTTTTGAATTTATGGTGTAATTAAAGGTTTTTTTAAAAAAATGTGGTCTAATTCATTTTATTGTCTCATTAATTCAAATAAATGTGTCAATTTATCCCAAACCTGGAACATTTTTCTCGTGATGTTGGAACAAACTTTCTCATGATGTTGAAACAAATTTCTTAACATCTACTGAGCCATATAATGTACATCTGCTGAGCCATTTTTGTCACTGCAAGATGATAATGATAAATCATTTGCCACGGCATCTACCGTTCCACACAACCAAGAGTTATCATATTGTTTTTTTTTCTCGAACGCGTAAAAGATTTGCGCATCTTTGCATTTAAGTAAAAAAATTCCTTACAACCCGTGCTTTCGCGCGTTTTGGGAGCGAAGGTATTACATGAAGCGCTACTCCCGCACTTTACATATTAAGCGGATTACTCACTAACTCGACAACCTAGTTTGCGCGTACCGGCTTCGATCCATAGATTGGTGGTGGCGTCAAGCGCGTCCACAGCGTCGTCCGCAAGGTCGCCGTGGCCGCGCAGCGTCGGGGAAGAGCTCCCGCATCGCGTCGGCGTCACCGGGCTTGCCGCCAAACCTGGCCTCGAGCTCCTGCGTGGCCTCCTCCTTAGTCCTTCCTTGTAGCAGCCCCATCCTCTGCAAGATGAGATACTCGCCTCGCTTGGCCACCGGTTGCTTGGACAACGGCTGCGCCGCGATACGCCTACCCCGTCGCGGCATCTTAAATGAGGAAGACTTGACAGTCGGCGGAGACAACAGCGGTGAGACGACCTTCGTGAACACCCGTTGCATGAAACGCTTCAAGCGCCCGGTATAGGAAAGCGAAGCAGAGCGGCCCCCGTTGTTGTCCTCCACGTCCTTGAAGCGAAGCAGAGTTATCATATTGTCATAACAGATTCTTTTAGGCATTTTTAGCAAAAAAACCGTTTTGCATGGGTTTTACCATTTTAATATAAAATATGAGAATATAATTAAGCTGTATCACAAATATTATCGCAAAAAAAAAGCTGTATCCACCTTTTCCCGTGCCGTGCCGTGCCGGATTCACGGCCCAGCCGCCCAGGCATGGCAATGTCACCCGTGCCCTGCCGAGTTCGAACAAGATATATAGCAGTCGTGCCGCGCTGTTGTGCTTTTTCAGCAGCCTTGCACTTGAAGTAATCGCTGTGGTGCCATGCAGCGCAAAGACACAAGGACGATGCTTTTCCACGTTGATGGATTGAATTGAATTGAATTGAAGAATAAAAAGTGTGGTTTCATGAATATGATCCTGCACTCAGCATGTCAATTATCTAAGCAACGATCCATACAGCCGCTTTTATAATAAATTATTAAAATGTTCAAATTATTTTAGGTCTACTCTCACTTTATATCTTTAGGCGCAGTGTTCGTTAAAATACTGTATGGAGCATGCTGATTGATACACAGATAAAGCATCTTGTTGAGAAAAAAAAAACTGCGAAAATATGAGTGGCTCAAGCACAAGCTAGCCCCCTGTCAGTGCATATGAACTAAGTTTGCAGCATGCAACACTGAAGAGCTCGAGCTGTTCACAGATCACAGCTACCACACCTCAATTCAGGGCAGTACCAGTAGCTGTAGAGGGAGTTCTTCCACGTCGGCCATGTCGGAGTCGGAGGCAACGCTGGAGGACACGCCGACATGGATCGTGGCGTCCGTGTGCTCCGTCATCGTCCTCATCTCCTTCGTCTTCGAGCGCGCGCTCCATCACCTCGGCAAGGTGAGGACCGAACCGAACCCAACCCTCCTTTGAAAATAAGCTCCACACATGCATATCGTCCACGCAGCACCGCCGGGCGCCGGTGAGCTGACGATCGAGTCCGATCGATCCGCAGGCACTGCAGCGCCGGAGGAAGACCCTGTACGAGGCGCTGCTGAAGCTCAAAGAAGGTTAGTTTGGCGGCGGTGGTCATCGTCGTCGTGCGCTCTGCGTTTGAGCAGCATCTCGATCGACGATCGATATATATGCTTGCCTGCCTGTAACGGTGGCTCATCGTTCTCCGTCAATTTGTAGAGCTCATGCTGCTGGGGTTCGTCTCGCTGCTCCTCGTCGTTTTCCAGGACTTGATACAGAAGATCTGCATCGGCGAGAGCCTCATGGAGCACTGGCTGCCGTGCCGGGGCGCCAGCGCCGTCACCACCTCGGCGTCGGCGACGGCTCATCACGGCGTCTCCTCCGCTGTCGGCGGCGGGAGGAGGATGCTCAAAGGCGGCGGGGCAGCTTTGGGGCAATGTTCAAGCAAGGTAGTAGCGCGTAATCTCCGGATGCATCAGCAACAACGGTCCCAATTGAGTTGGAAAGATCTTTTCAAAAGCCGATGCATATATATCGGCTATAAGATATTAATTTCTGACTAATTCGATCGTCACTATATGCAATAACTCAACTACACTCAAGTAATTTAGTGCATAATTTAGTTAGAAATGTTTTCAGGGAAAAGCTAATTTGAGCTTCATCATTTTTTTTTGTGTGTGTTTCAGGGAAAAGTCCCGTTGCTATCACGTCACGCCTTGGAGCAGGTACACATTTTCATCTTCGTCCTAGCCATCACTCAAGTCGTTCTCAGCGTCGCCACCGTCCTCCTGGGATTTCTACAGGTTAGTCCATTCTATCATAACAATTGGTGTTTTAGTTCTTCCTCAAACATGATTCATCTAGTCTCTTAACATTTGGCAAACAAAAAACAAACGTTGTTAATCCTCAAGATCGAGAAATTACCACATTAATTAGACAATATCTTAAAATTTTGGGTCCTTTGAAACACACAAATCTCACAAGAACCGAATAGAAATTTTCCTGGAACAGGTTCAATTCATAGGAAACCATGAGGTCGAACATCTTGGTAGAATTTCTCCAAAAGTTGTATAGAACAAGCTATTGCATAGGAATTTCATAGAACTTGTAGGAATCAAATCCTCTGTTCCAAACAGATTCAAGGAAAGATTTCTACAATATTTTAGTTCTTTATATAATTCTCTATTTTTCCATTATTCCAAAAGGGTTGTGTCTCTTGTCTGTTGGGACTTGGGGTGGCGAACACTGGTGTGTAGTGAACCACTAGGCAGTAGTCTTACCTCCGGACCAAAGGATCTCTAATGGTTTTTTCGCGTCAAATAAATCTTATGAAAAAAAATCTAGTTGTCTTTAACCTCTAGCCGGACTGGTTAGATGGCTCCAGCGGCACCCCTCAGCTCGAGTTTTTTTTTAAAAAAAGAAGTTGTATCAAAATTGTATATAATGAACTTGGTATATTAGCTACTACAAATGGTACATCTCTAGTCTAGTTATAAATTGCGACATCTCTTGATACTTTTGATAGAGCGTCATAGGAAGTTTTAAGTTCTTCTTAACGAAATACCGGTGGAGACATCACTCCCCCGCGGCTTGGGTTTTTTTTAACAAAAAGGTTGTATCAAAACTATAATGTAATAAATTTGGTATATTAGCTATTACAAATGGTACATCTCTAGTAATAAATTATGATATCTCTTGATACTTTGAAAGTGCTTATAGGAATTTTTCCTACATTATTTCAATTCTTTAGAATTTCTCTATTTTGCCTTCGTTCCAAAGGCTTGTATGGAATGGTGATCAGGCTGAACTACCTTTATTGTACTATCTCTTTTGGTTTTCTCTCGTCTAATAAAAGTTATGCTAAAATTCTTGCCGTCCTAAAAAATGGTTCAATAAAAAAAAGGAGAATTGGCTGTGCGACATCACCAAAGCGAAAATTGGTTGCCACAAACCTCCACTTTCGATATTAGCTCAGAGACACTATGGTTTTGTTTCGTTGACCAGTAGACACCGCACTTCTTATTTTATTAATTTTCACCGAATGAGGAGAGAGAAAGATGAGAAAAATGCCATTCTTGCCCTTGTCTCTTTCTTGTTCCTCTCTCCCTTTCTTTTTTTCTCCCTCCCTTTCTTCTTCCCTGTCAGGAGCACGCAGAGCAGGCAAGGCGCCGGTGATGGTGGAAGCCGAGGCCGGCCACCGTGGGCGAGCACCGCCCCGCCTCGCAGGAGACCACACGACGGAGCGGCCGTGGCGCAGCAGACCACAGGCCGGCGAGGCCAGTGCAGTCACCGCGTTTTAATAACCACGACTACCACGCGCGCCGGCCGCCGTGGGTGAGTGCGCCCTGTCACGCCCGAGGTCACCATCATCTCGTTCCCACCGCAGTGGCCAACCTCCGGCGCGCGCGGTGGCCGGAGCGGGGCCGGAGGAGCTCTCCCCCGTGCCTACCTCCCCTTATATCCCTCCCCGGCCTTCCCGGTTCCTCCGCCTGCAGTTCCTACCCCCGCCGATGCCGCCCTGTCCTCCTCGTCGGAGCGCGGTGCTCACGACCGGCAGTGTCGTGGTTGGGGGAGGGTGGCGGCCGTGCCGCCGCGGCTCAAGGAGGGACAGGTCAGGGACCATCACCGCAGCTCGAGGAGGGACGGGTCGGGGGCCATCACCGTCGAGGAGGGATGGATCATGCTGCTGTAGCTCGGACTCCGGTGGTGGCCGACGACCCCCTGCCTGCTCACGACGAGGAAGAAGAAAGGGAGAGAGAAAAAAAGAGAGGGAGAGAGGAAGAAGAAAGAGACAAGGGCAAGAATGATATTTTCCTACCTTTCTCTCTCCTCATCTAGTGGAAATTAATAAAATAAGGAGCACGGTGTTTACTGGCCAAAGAAAACGAAACCGCAGTCAGCTTTGGCGATGTCCCACAACCAATTCTCCCTAAGAAAAACTTGACCTGCGGGGGTAAGACAGCCTCCGGGCATTGTGCGATAGAGAAGACTTCTCACGCAAGCCAAGAAAATCCCCGAACCCCTGCCCTACTCATACACAGCGGCACCGTAGCCCATGTGAAACGATCACGACCGGGGCCGGGCCTTAGACCTGTGCTTTGGTCATGGGATAGACGAGGGATTTTTTTAACCACAGCCTGAAAATCCGCTTCCACAGGGAGTCGAACTCAGAACCTGTGGAGTGCCGTTTGAGTGACTTAGCCAGTTGGACTAAGGACCCTTTGAAAAAAAATGGTTCAATAGAAAGGACTACTTAATGAATTCGGTAAAAATAGTACCTCCCTAGTTATAAATTTTGACGTCTCTTGGTACCTTAAGGACCGTAGAGAATACCCCCTAAACCGAAATGTTAACTTAACACTAATATTTAATCTAAAAACTTAACACTAATAATAGTAATTTACATTTTCAGATGCGGATATGGATGCACTGGGAGAACACCATTCAGAAAGAGGGCAGCTCTGGTAGGGCGACCAATCTTTCCCTCTTTTTTTGGTGGCCTTTTGAGAGTCCAATGAAGGCTAACTGAATAGCTGAAGCATCACTAACTAACTGCAGCTCCCAAGATGATCGCCCGTGTGCAGAAAATCAGGTTCATCCAGGACCGGTGTAAGGGGTACGAGAAGGCAACCTGGGTCATAATATGGCTGGTCTGCTACTAGAACAAATCTCTGGTCCATTTCTTGATGAATGTCTGAACTCTGAACTTCAGTAAGAGAGCTTCTTCTTCCTTGCAGCGTTCCTTCTTCAAGCAGTTCTACGGATCAGTATCCAACGAGGACTACATTGCGATGAGGCTTGGTTTCGTCATGGTACATACTACTACTCTACTAGTATACCTGGCATTATTCATACTGTCGTTTTCTCTTTCAGATCTGCCATCCATGTGCAGATGTGCTCTTTCAGTCTTTCTGATCTCTCTCTCTCTGCTCTCTGTCATGGGTCACATACAGGAGCACTTTGGGGGGCACTCCAAGTTCAATTTTTATGACTACATGATCAAAGCTCTCGAGAAAGATTTCAAGAGAGTAGTTAGTATAAAGTAAGTTTGTGTATTTATTTGATTGGTAGGTGGAGGTTGCTGTTCTTGGGAATATATGCTTTCTGTAGGAGCCTCAGAACTTATTTCTACAACTGGCACACTAGTGACCTGCCTTTAATTTGTTCTAATGTAGATGGTATTACTGGATTTTTGTGATGATCTTTTTGCTGCTCAACATCACCGGTATGCTTGTTTTTTTTCCTGGCGTCAGTCATCTATATGCTCAGATGTTCTCAGTTTTTTGGTCTAGTACCTGTATTTTAGTAGCATTTAGTCACTTACAACGATAACCTACAATTGTTGGTTCAGGGTGGCATTCCTACTTCTGGATCTCATTAGTCCCACTGGCTGTAAGAACTAATCCTTACTGATGTCTCATGCATAATGCTATTTATGCTAATTATTACCACAACTATATGATATGATGCCCTTTATTTGTACGTCACAGTTGCTGCTTCTGATTGGAACAAAGCTGGAGCACATCATAAACAAGCTGGCCTACGAGGTGGCCTCGAAGCACGCCGCTGGGCAAGGGGAGGAAGGGGGCATCGTCGTGAGACCTTCAGACGAGCTGTTCTGGTTCCACAGCCCACGGCTGGTGCTCGTGCTCATCCACTTCATCCTCTTCCAGAACGCCTTCGAGTTCGCGTATTTCTTCTGGACACTGGTAAACGTTCATTTTTGATATGTATCACGCACGCAATCTTTGTTACTACTTTTAAGTTTAGCCAGAGCCCAGAAGGTAACCATTTGGCTAGGATGACGATTTGCCGCGCATTTCCTGATTCATGTACATGTTGCAACGACGCAGACGATGTTCGGCGTCAACTCCTGCATCATGGACAGTCTAGGATACAGCGTATCACGAATCATCATATGGTACTAAGAACATTACTGTTGATTTCTCCTCTTCGGGCCATCTCTTGTTAGATAGTAGATGTCAATGCTCTTATTTTCATCGACCTGAATCCTGATGACGGTTTCTTGTGGTTGCATGGTTGGTTTATTCTTTGCTCTTCAGCGTCGTCGTCCAGGTGCTCTGCAGCTACAGCACGCTCCCGCTCTACGCCATCGTGTCCCATGTCAGTAGTGGGACGCACGCTTACATGATTATTATATACGTGCGCACGCGCGTGCGTTTCGCATTGTTCTGATTTCTAACAGTAAACACTTACCTGTGTGAAATGAATGTGTTGTCAGATGGGGAGTTCATTCAAGAGCGCCGTGTTCGCGGACGACGTCGCCGAGCATCTCAGAGGCTGGGCCGATGGCGCTCGGAGGCGCGTGCGGAGATCTGCCACGGATGTCGCCGACGCCAGTTGCCTGGGCACGCCGGCGGCGGGACGGGGCTGGGGAAGCGCCGCCGCCGGCTGGAGATTGATGGCCGAGAGGAGCCGCCCAACTCAGCAGCCTCGGAGCATCTCCTTCTAACTTTTTGCATCTGAAGTTCTGAGGAAGTGAAGGGCTCAGGCCGCGCAATCTCTGCACTGCAGGCACGTCTATGCTGTTGCAGTCCGTCTTCATTTGGGTATTGGGTTTGAGGGTTTGACTGGACAGGGAGCAATGGTTACTAGTACCATCTGACTGAAAGAGTCAAAGAGGTTGAATATATGATTTTGTGTTTTTGCTCCATGATTGAGGGTAGCTAGCTAGTTCCTGTTTTGAGAGGCTGATCGAACTCTGTTCATCAGTGTGGTTTTTTTTTGAGAAGTGATTGATTATGCCGTTTTGAATTAAAGATTGTAGTCTATGTCCTAGTATCTACTCCAATTTTTTCAATAAAGTGTGAAATAATAAGGGTTTATACATAGACAAATAAGGTACGACGACAAGTTCTCGAATTTGATCTTGATAAGGTATGACGACAAGCTCTCGAATTTGCTGTAACTAATATATGATCAAAATTTGAAACCCAAAATCTATAGTCATGCTATCACAACTCACAGCTCACAAACACGTGAGCTATATATAACAATAACTGTTTTCCTTTTTAACTTTCTGATACCATTGTTGATATGCAGGGCTGATTAGTTCTAGAGTATAGTTTCAACTCACATTAGAGACATACCAATGGCATGATCAATCATTTTTAGTTACAATAATATTTTATGATAAATTATATAAGTTGCTATTTTTAGTTAAATTTACACACTTTTACTTAATTTAGCCACCTGCAATCTGCTAGAGTGAATCCAAATAAATGATGCCTTAGATAACTAACTTGTACACTTTCTTGCATATCTATATCTATATCTCCTATATAGACAAACCCTACTAGCTAATTCTCTCAATATACAAGCTATCCTACTAGACAATCTACTATCATATTCACTAAGTAAAATTTAATACAAGTTGTCCAACTAGACAATGCACTACCACATATAATTAAAATCCATTAGCACTTGCAACTATAATGTCATATTGGCAAGACTATATTATTCACCACATCATCATACCATGGAATTTAATAATTCATAATTTTCGCAGCAACGTGTAGAGAATTTACCTATTTAAGTAATTGTAAAAGTGAGCAAGTGACCTGCAACGCAATAGAATAACCAAATGTGCTTCATGCATGCCATTTCGACTTTGAAGTATAATAAGAACAATCCATGGTACACGTATCTAGCTTTAAATCTCAGTTGTTGGCTCAAATACCACACAATATGCGCATTTTTTTGAGGAATCGGGAGGGGCAAAGAGCCCCTACAGTTAATTTATAAAAGAACAGGTACAGGTAGAGCACATGCAAAATTAGGGAACAAAAAAGAAACAAAGAAAATGAGACTAAAAAAATAGGTTATGCTAGAGACTGAATTCAAGCTTGAAGATTATGGTGGAGTCCTTCCTTTACTCCGAGAAAAAGCAACTACATTTCATTACGAAAGCATTGCATGACTACAAGAACAGAGAGCTAAATCCCTTCAAAGATCAGCCTATTTCTGGCCTTCCAGATAGACCAACACATCAAGATTGTTGTGGCCATGAAAAAATGCGACTACATCTGTCCTTGATTTGAGTAGTGGCTTCAGAGAACTGCGTATTGATTGGGGACTCAATCTTAATATTTTGCCAGCATTGACTAGCAAAAGGGCATTAGAGGAATAAATGTTAACAGGTTTCTTCTGCCCCATTGACATAGAACACACAATCATAGGCTTCCAATTCCATGTTTCTTCGCTTCAGGATATTTCTAGTACTCAACCTATCATTGATTAACAACCAGAAGAAGACCTTGTGCTTTGGTTGACATTGTGATTTCCACAACCATCTGTAGGTTTCATGCACATGCTGATGACCCATCATCTGCTTATATGTCTTGGTAGATCTGAATTTTTCTCCCCAGCTATACTTCCATAAATCATTTTCCTGAGTTTGATTTAGCTCTTGTAACTGTTGTGTTTGCTACTGTAACTGATGATATTCTTGTGATGATAAAGGCAGCTAGAACAACTGAGTGTGGTCTTCACTCTGTAGCACTCTTTTTGCTGAGATAAGCCGGTTCTTGGCATAAGAGAAAAGTTCTAGCATAGTTATCTGAAGTTGCTAATCATTCCAGTTGTCTTTCCAGAAAAGGATGGTCTCTCCATTTCTCAAGCATGGAGTTGCCATTTTCTTGAATTATTGTAAGATTTTAAGGTTGTCTCTCCACCAAAACGATCCTTTTCTGGTATGACTTGGCAGCTTTTCATTCTTATAATACTTCTCCCACACCATTTGGACCCATGGGACTTCACTCTTGTTGAAGAACTTATCTAGGTTTTTCAGGAGGAGGGCTTTGTTCTATTCTTCAATGTTTATGATCCCTAGTCCACCTTCCCCTTTGGATTTGCAGACCATTTTCCAGGCTACCTTTGGAGGTTTTCTTGCATTGACCTTATTACCTCTCCAAAGGCAGTTTTTCTAAATTTATCAATCCTCTTAATGACTGTTTTTTGGAATCTCTACACATATAGAAAATTAGGAGTGCAGATAACACAACATTTGTGACTTCCAATCTGCCTGCCTATGCTAGGAAAGTTGTGACAGCCCCTAATTTTGCCTCACATTTGTTTAGCAGTGGCATATAATCCTGGATTATAGGTTTGGTAAGTCCCAAGGGCAACCCCTGATATGTGAATGGAAATGTTCCTTTTGAGCAGCCAAATGTGTTTGCTAACAAGTCCAACTTCTAATCAGAGACATTGATGGGTAGAATCATTAACTTTCTTAGGTTGACCTTTAACCAAGTTGCTTCAGAGAATGTGTTGATGACTGATTTCAGGAACACAAACTATCTTGGGTCTGCTTCTAGCACTATCAGAGTGTCATCGACATATTATACTATAGGGAAATCAGTGTGTGTTTTCATTGGAATTGGCAACCTCAGTAGTCCCATATCTTTCCCCTTTATTGATCAGTGATTGTAAGAAATCAGCAGCTAGGCCAAAGAGGAGTGGGGACAGGGGATCTCCTTGTCTAACTCCTCCCTTGCAATGAATTATTTTCCCTAGGGTGCCATTTAGCAGAACTTGAGGGGTTGCAGTGTTGAAGAGAGCCTGCACCCAACTGATCCATCTATCTCCAAATCCTTTGCTTCTTATTATTGCTATTATGGCCTGATGCTCCATCTTATCAAAAGCCTTCTCAAAGTCTAGTTTGAGAACTACTATTTTTCTTTTTTGAGTGATGGCACATATGCAGATACTCAAAGGCCCAGGCTAAGCAGTCCTGAATGGTTCTTTTTTGATAAAGCCATACTGATTTTTATGCACCAACTTGGTAATTACCTGCTGAAGCCTATTTGCCATCATCTTTGTTATCAGCTTGAGAGAAGAGTTAAGCTGGGAAATTAGCCTAAAATTATTAACTATTTTTCGTGCATCCACCTTTGGAATTAAAGTGATCAAAGAGGTGTTGATACTTCTGAGGCATACATTGTCAAAGAAGGATTCACAAAATTTGAGAATGTCTTCCATGATGACTCCCCATGAAGCTTTGATGAATTCATTAGTGAAGCCATCTAGCCCAAGTGACTTATCATTTGGGAGTTGTTTGATGGTTGCCAGTATCTCCTCTGCACTGAAGGGCAACTCTAAAAATTCTAGATCATTCCTTCTTTGCAATATTTCAGAGGGGTCCACACCAAATCTAATGAGCTCTTATTTGCCTATTATATCCTTGTATTCTTCCCAAAGCAACTTTTCTTTGTCAGTATGAGCTGTGTAGTTGGGGCCATCTTCTCCTTCAATTTGCCTTATCAGATTTCCCCTCATCCTCATCGTGGAATTAGCATGGAAGAATTTTGTGGTTGCATCTGCTAGTTTAACCCACTTGATATTAGCACTTTGCTTCCAATATATTCTCTGTTGCTCTAGTAGGGAGAACAATTTGTCTCCCAGCAAGACTCTAAAGTTCCACTCTGGGAGGTTGAGATCCCTGAACTCCTCAATGATATCCAGGAACTGCACAATGATCTTAACATTTTGTGTGGTGCAATTCAAGTTAGATGTTGTGACCTATTTTTCTTTGAGGGTCTTTCTCAGTCTCTTGTACTTTGCTATGAGGGTCATGGCACTGTCCATATGTGGTAGTGGAGAGTTTCAGCTTTCTATAAGTGTGTCCTGAAAGTTCTGCATTTGTAACCAAAAGTTTTCAAACCTAAAAGCTCGAGGTCTAGGGATTTGGGTTGAAATTTGCACCAGACAGGGGCAATGGTCAGATGGGCATCTGTTCATTGTTCTTGTAGATGTGTCTGGATATTTCAGGCTCCAAGCATTGGAGGTGAATACCCAATCTATTTTCTCCAGAAGGGGATTTGGCTGCATATTGGATGAGGTATATTTGTTGCCTTGCAATACAATCTCATTAAGTCCTAGGGTACTCATTGCATCATTGAACATGAACATCTCATTCAGGTCACCCCCTATTTGTTTTTATCCCCAGGTTTTCTCATTAGATTGAAGTCTTCAACTACCATCCACTCTATTTCTTATGGCATCTGGATCTGCTTTAACCAATCAGTGAAGTTTCTTTTTCCTTTTGGTGTACAAGGTCCATAAACATTGGTTAGGATCCCTTTCTCACTGTTCAACAAAGATGATAGCTCAATAGAAAGGGTAAACTCATTAATGAAGATTAGCTCTCCACTGAATAATCTGCTTTTCCATGCTATAAAAGTCCTCCTGATGCCCCAGCTGAGGGAAGAAATTCAAATTTATCAAAGTCTGCTAGGAAAAGTTTCTAATGAAGTTATTATCAAAATCTTCTTTCCTGGTTTCCTGAAAGCAAATTATGTCACATTAGGAGTCCTTTTTTCTCTGATGCTGCTCCATTTGTCCCTGGAGTTTATTCCCCTCACATTCCAATTTAACACTCTCCAAGATCTGTTGGTTTGGCTATTCATCTGAATTGTGGGTGATGATCCTGCTACTAACTGATGTCAGGGATAACCCCATCTCTTGCCCATACCTTTGCAATTTGAGTGTGTATATTGGCACATCCATTTGTCCTTTGTTTTGGGTCCCCATACACCAGCAAACACATAATGAATAGGGCAAGATTCAAAATTCAGCGACATGTGAAGGCAAATAGTTCTTGGGATATTAAGCATGAGCCAGTACCACTGCAGTTTCAGGTACAAACTGACCAGACCCCTAATAATCCTTCTAGCTGAGCAAGCGCATTAATCCATCGAAAAGAGGGAAAAAGGGAGAATAATGCTACCTTCTTTCTTGGAAGAAATTAAAAGAATACCGCTTGAAACGATACACTAATATATCAGATTGGATCATTGTTAATTAACACTACCTGAGGGTTGATGCTTAGCCTAATGAGAATGATACTTGTTGAGGGCCACTTCAAGATGTCTTTAGCATATATCACAAGTCAAAATCGATCATCACTTGTCTGGAACTGGAAGTATGCTAGGCGATCACCAGGGGCTACTCCAATCCTGGGCCGTGGGAGTAACTGCCGAAGATTGGCCACTGGCGATGTCAGAGCCAGAGGAGACGTCACTGGAGGGCACTGCGACATGGATCATCGCGTCGGTGTGCTCCGTCATCGTCCTCATCTCCTTCGCCTTCGAGCGCGCTGCATCGCCTCGGCAAGGTGAGAAACATACCCATTTCGATTTCCGAAACAAACCTTCCTTTGCCAATCGCCAGCTCCCTGAAGTTTAGAGCTTCATGACATGGAGCTGATTGTTAGAGTCATTGTCTATCCTTGAGAGGTGTTAGTCCTATGTACTCTATATAATCAGCCCATGAGGCCCAATGCAATATATCTAATATTCCACCAATTATATTCTCATTCTTGGTATCAAAGCCTACGTTTAGATCCTAACCTAGCAATCGCCGCTTCCGCATGCGCGCCCCTCGGGGAGAGGCCGTTCTCCGTCAGGGCAGCGCCCCTATTTAGGCGCCCGATCCTAATGATCTAGCAGCCATTGTCATCGTCGTGCAGCAGATCAGGATCTCCCCTACGTCATCGCTCAGTCACCACCACCTCGTCCCCAGGCTCGTCGCTGGGCTATCGTCGTCAACGCCTTCCTGATCTTCGTCGCATGGAGGCTGCTAGATCTCGCCTCGTCCCATGCCGCCATGGTGGCAGCTTGGCCCGGCCACACGCCCCGACCTGTGCTGCCATGGAGGTAGCCAGATCTGGTGTGTCGCTGCAGTGAGACGGATCTGTCCATCTCCACTATGTTGATCTACGTTGGCACCTTTGACCCTGCACGTCCGTGCCTCACCGTGCACCCTGTCGCCAAGGGAGCGCCGCTTGATGAGGTCGCGCCGTCGCCACCATGTCGTCATGCTGGCTGCTATATATTTTTGGTTTCCCCGATCACTGATCGGGATTGAGTCGCCCACTGCCCGTCGACCTCGTGCGAACTACTCCAGCATTGGCATCGACTCCATTGACACCACCACTGAGTACTACGTGCATCTTCTTCGAGCAACAGGACTGCTGTTGTGTCGCCTCATCGGGCCACAACACCGTCGCCTGTGTGTCCACCTCGTCATTGCATCTACATCACCGTCCCCTGTGCATCGAGGATTGTGTCTCGCGTTGTCGCTGGACGGTGCTCGTAGACACGTCCCCACTTCCGTATGCACAAGGTCTTCGTCCTGCTGATTGGGTCTTCGTCATCGAGCTACAACTACACCCTCGCTGTCGCTGGGCCTAGCTCATCAGCCCTCGCATTGTCGCTGAGCTCCACTCGCCGATGCTTCGCTCTCGTACTCCTTCTACTTTGTCCAGCACAACCACATCGTGTCCCCGTGGTTGGGGGCCCTCTCCCTTCTATGCCCGGTATTGGCAACATCGACACGTGCTTTCTTCCCCAATGCGTTGCTGAGATTGGCAGACCCAGCACACGCCTCGGCGCATAGGTGGCTTGACTGCATCGATTTCGGCATCGACCTTCCCGTTCCCACCTCGTCTGCCTTGATTGCGTAGTCGCCTTTCTTCTACGTCCACGACGGCCTTAACTACGTCGACTTCGGCATCGCCTCCTCCCACAACGACTGCTTCGACGTGTCTCCGTCATATCACCATGGCACCCTTGTGCGCCTGCAGCTCTATTGACATGGCTACCCGACCACAACTACGATGACTGTGGCCACATCAGCACAACTTCCTCGACCACGGCTACTGCGCCCTCTCGCTCGGCTACCTCGACATCGGCACAAAGGGCTACCGCCTTGCATGAGGACCCATCGGCTTCTTCTTCAACCACAGCATACGCGTCGCATCGACTGTTATGACTGCGGGGAGAATGTTAGCTTGTTAATTTCTTCTCCAGTCTCATCGTCTGTAGCGCTCCCGCTGTGATTGCGGGGGAGTGTTAGAGTATTAGCAGTAGTACCACATTCTCCTTGAGAGATGTTAGTCCTATGTACTCTATATAATCAGCCCATGAGGCCCAATACAATATATCTAACATTCCATCAATTATATTATGTTCTCACTTATGACAAGTACGTCCGATCCACCGGGCATATGTAGGCACTGGTGCATCGGAGGGAGACCTTGTACGAGGCGTTGTTGAAGCTCAAAGAAGGTTATTAGCTAGCCGTCATCATGCTCCTACCTACTGCTGGTCCTATACGTTGTAGATCTCATCACGTACCATACCTGCAGAGCTGATGCTCCTCGGGTTCATCTCGCTGCTGCTCGTCGTCTTCCAGGACGTGATCCAGGACATCTGCATCAACAAGAGTCTCATGGAGCGCTGGTTGCCGTGCCGGGGTGCCTCGTCGGCGGCACACCATCACCACCACAGCATCTTTTCCATCTTCGGCCGTGACGGCGCCGGCTCCAGCTCCGGAGTGAGGACGACGATGCTTCAACTCCAAGGAGGGCCAGCCTCGGAGCACTGTTCAAACAAGGTAGCAAGTCTGTTCAGTGTCCATTATCTAAAAAAAATCTGTTCAGTGTTCAGATTTCATGCTACAGGCTCGAGATTATCAGTTATGCTTACATAGTCAAATGACCATCATCAGCTTCCTCAAAAAATATATATAAACGGGTTGAATGTCTTTTCCAGTTTTAGACCTAAGAAAAGTGTTCTGGGCCCATACCCGACCTCCTCTTGACTTTGCCTCGGCCTTTTCAGGGAGAAGACCCACTGCTCTCGCTTCTAGCATTGGAACAGATCCACGTCTTTATTTTTGTTCTGGCCATCACTCATGTTGTTCTCAGCGCCATCACCGTGCTCCTGGGGCTTCTTCAGGTTGTTATTAGCCTATTCCATAGCTTTCTAAATCTTTCCAAGGTTAACATGCGGCGCAGCTCTAAGATTTTTATACGTATTTCCAGATGCGCAAATGGATGCACTGGGAGAATGCCATCCAGGAAGAGGGCGACAATGGTATGTAGGACAGCAATTCCAACTGTTGACACCGTTTTTCGGCACGTGTCAGTAAGAATCGGAAATTGAGCTAATCGACAAAGGATTGGTTATTATTTTGTCTTCGGCATTACTTTGGATGTTACCGATGAATGGTTGCGATAAAGGGTGGATTGGTCTGAGTTGTTACCAATAAGGTTGAAGAGCTATTACCGATGAGATTGGCAGGAAGCTAGAGGATTGATGCCGATGAAGCTGAAGGGCTGTTGCCGATGAGACAGGCCGGAGATTAGAAGATTGTTGCCGACGCCAGAGAGTATGCCGATGGAAAGATAGCTTCATCATGACGGAAACGGACAGAGGATCGGCATCATGTGAGCTTCAGATTTTCGTAGTGTAGTCTGAGTTCAGTTCCTATACGAGTTTTATTTCTTTCCTTTAGAGATAGAGTTTGTATAAGGAGTAAGTTCATTTTTCTATATTAAAGCTTTTCGAATTCAGTTAGGATTCTTCGAATAGTAGAGTATAAATATGTGCCGAAGGGCATTGTAATGAATATCCAAGCATCAATAAACAAATCTATTTTTTATCGCAATTTACTTCTATCAGCACTTTACTTTTCGATGATTCGTCAAGTATTTTCTCTTTTTCAACGAGTTCTTTTAAGAATCGACGGGCTGCATCAACTTGATCTCCGGCGACCTTGCAAGTTCCACGTTTACTGAGCATGATTCAGGCTTTGACTTTCGGGTGTATCGCTGTCGTCTCGTCTGATCTGTTCAACAGTTATCGAATACATTCTGAGCTTTGACGTCTGGGCGTATCGCTGTCGTCTCGTTCGGTTTTTATTCAAGTTATCATCCTTGTTGATTAACAGGTCAAATCGACTGGCACGCTTTGGATATCGAGTTTGGGTATTAGCCTGGTGTGTTTGCAGATAGAATTTTGCATCAACACATCTTTTGGCACGCCCAGTGGGACCAAGTCAATAGATTTATCATGAAGAACCCTGCTGATATTAATCCAGAGAACATCATCGAGATATCAAAATCAGATCTCAAGGAATATCAGAAGCTAGCCATGGAAAAAGCTATGGAGGATTATAGGCAGCTCTGCTTGAAGTCTTTCAGCAAGAATATGGGCGAAGAAGTAATCCAGAAGCAAGATTTTCCATTGCCTCGGCAGGTAACTTTTGACTCCAACCCTGGTAAATTACAGGAGATGGTTAATTCTGCATTGAATCATGCTTTGATCAACCACTCCACTGTGCTGTCCAATACTGTTTACAATGCTGTTGTGCAAACATTAAGAAAAGGATAAGCACCAGTTTATGTCGGGCCGGCATATCATCAGCCGGGATCGGTATCTATCAGTACTCCATCGACAATTCCAGCCGTTGAGAGTATAGAAGCTCCTACTCCTCCAGCTTTATCAGGATCACTTAACATTGAAGCCACGCTGATAAGATTAGATCTAACATCCCAGAAAGGCAAATCACTCAATTGGGTACAGATCTATCAGCATCAGCAATGTCAGGTCCTTCAGGTCAACACAACCTGGTTGCTGCTAATTGGTGGGGATATGGGATGCCTCCAGGACCATCTACTGCCAATTCTGGATTGCCTCAGGTGCATGATGTAGCAGGAAAAAGTCCTATGGTATCGGCTACTCTGGTCCGACCGATGACCCAGGTATCACATTATTCTACTACACCTCCTGCTATACAGCCATTGTCAATGGGGTTCCATGCGCCTCTGTAGCAAACATCTTATGCGAATCCATTGGCAAGTTCCCTACCAATGCAACAGAAGGTTTCTACTGTAGGACAACCCATAGTGCCATTTGTATCTCAATCCAGGTTACCTGCAAATCATGGCAATTATGCTAGTTATCATCCAATCATACAAGAGCATCAATCGTCAGCAAGCTATCAACCATCGACAAATCAGATGCCGATGAGTTATAATCACAATTGGTCAGGGCAAGTGCCAGCTCAGCAACATGCTATTCAGCCAAGCTACCAGATGATGGGGACTCAGCAATATAGTCCACAGGCAGCTTTCCAAGATCAAACATCGGCAAAACAGCCGATGAGCTTTGCTCCATAGACTGGTGTTGTGAATATGCTGATTCCTCCAAGCCAAATACCACAAGGATACGTAGAAGCATATCAGCCAGCACCTCCAGCAGAAATTCAGCCAATGCATCGGCAAGATGAAGATGCGTTTTGGACCGATAAGATTGCGGAAGTGATGAAAGAGAAATTTGGGATTCAGCCCAAGATTAATACTTACTCTTATCGGACTCTGTACCCTCCAGCATATGACTTAATTCCTTTTCCAAATAGGTACAAGGTATCAGATTTTACTAAGTTCTCTGGACAGGATGATACATCAATAATGGAGCATATCAATCGTTTCATCATCTAGTGCGGAGAAGCAGCTAACAGGGATGAATTGAGAGTTTGATTATTCTCATCTTCATTGTCTGAATTGGCGTTCACATGGTTTATCTCATTGCCGCCGAATTCTATTCATACTTGGGCAGATTTAGAGAGACAGTTCTACAAGTACTTCTTTGCTGGTGTCCATGAGAAGAAGCTTACCGATTTAGTGAAATTGAGACAACGAAGTGACGAATCGGTGGAGAGCTTTGTGCAAAGGGTACAAGATATGAAAAACAGATGCTACAGCTTGGTGCTTGATGATCGCCAGTTGGCTGGTTTAGCTTTTCAGGGTCTGTTGCCGCACCTCAGAGACAAAAACGATTCTCAGGAGTTTGAAAGTTTAAGCCATATTGTGCAGAGAATTTCTAACCAAGGTGCTCGAGCTCTAGAACCTAGAAAGACTTGGAATAAAAAGGTGTCCTTCGTAGAAGAAGCAGAGGAATCAGACTCAGATGAAGAATCAACTATCGGCCTGGCTGAATGGGTGAAAGGTAAGAAGCCAATATCTTGTCCTTTTGGTCAAAAGGAGCCAGAGAAGTTCACATTTGATATCACGAAGGCCGATAGAATATTTGATCTGCTGCTTCAAGAGGGCCAAATCAAGCTATCACCTAATCATGTGATCCCATCAGCAGAAGAGTTGAAGAAAATGAGGTACTGCAAATTTCATAATGCAACTTCGCACAGTACCAACGATTGTAAAGTATTCAGGCAGCAATTGCAATCGACTATTGAGTCCAGGAGAATTAAGTTTGATAACTCTAAGCTCAAAGGCCGATGAAAATTGATCAGCACCCTTTCCCAGCAAACATGGTGGATGCCGTGAGCAAGACCAGAATATTAACATCAGCAAATGCTAAGAGGAACGCATCGGTGGATCCCAAAAATTAAGTAACCACCGATGACTTAAGAGAAAAAAGAGAAGTTGAAGAAAGCAGCAGTTCCAGAAGACCTCCTAGACCTACTCCCTATAGAGTTTTAGATGATCGTTATTAGCAACGACAGGAAGAGTTGCGTCGGGAAGAATGGCGTCAGCATGAAGATCATTAGAGATGCCTGTTCTTCATTTATTGCTGGGAAGAAGGCATTAAATTACCTACTGTTGATAGCTGCCCTGAGTGCAATGGTTACGATCGAGCCGATCGGACAGAAAGAAGACCGTATTATGGTGATCGGAGATGGTGCGTCAATGAACCGATCAGAGGAAGGGCATCAATGCATGATCGGCTGGGGGGCAGAACCAGTGTACATGAAAGGTTGGGTAGGCATGACGACTGCTTTCTGATGGATCAGGAAGAACTCAAGGAGATGGCCAATGCAAGAGTTCCCGATGAAGCAATACTCTGCAGAGATCCCAACATAAACTGCCCAGATTCAAATACAAAACGTTATCAACCTGTCTGGAAGACAAAGCTTCCTCAATGGTGCCCTGAAGGTCTGACAAAAATTCAGAAGAGGAAGATGCAACATGAGCGCAGAGAAGAAAATTCCCATGGGGTGAAGTCTCAAGTGTGGCAACCAAAGCACAAAGATGAAGGCCCATCGGCAGATATCAACATGGTTTTCATGTTGCCGATGGAATTCCTGGCACTTACCGATGATGAAGAAGAAGTTGTTCCTTCCGAACAAATAGCTCAGTTGACCTTAGATCCAATGATGGCTATTTTCGAGAAGCCTACCGATGATGAGAGACAACATCTCAAAGCTTTATTTGTTAAAGACAGAGTTGATTGGCAGCCAGTATCCAAGATACTCATAGATGGGGAGCTACAATTAATATCATGTCATATGTCATGTTCCGAAGGCTTGGAAAAGGGGATCAAGATTTGGTCAAAACTGATATGAAGCTTAAAGACTTTGAAGGTAATATATCACTAGTTAAGGGAGCGCTTTGCACTGAGTTAACCATCGGCAGCAAAACATTGCCGACCACGTTCTTTGTCATCGGCGGTAAAGGTGCTTATAATCTGCTATTAGGAAGGGATTGGATTCATGCCAATTGCTGCGTTCCTTCCACAATGCACCAGTGCCTCGTACAGTGGGTGGAAGATAAGATTGAAGTAGTCCCTGGTGATTCATCTTATATAATTGCATCGACAGAGTCAGAAACTTACGAGCGGTCCAAGTGTATATCGGGGGAAGCATGGGATTTAGTGTTTCTCAGAATTGCCGATTATGAGCTGCCACTGATCCAAGCAGTCGGATCCGAAGATGAGTTATAATGGATAGGTTTGCCGATGATGGAAAATTGGGCCATGGATTTACATCGGCTGATTACTTAGTAGAAGTAGACATTGGTGATGGCGGTAGGCCGAGGCCAACTTTTGTTAGTACTAAATTAGATCTCCAGAGCAGAGAACAATTGATTACTTTATTGAAAGAATATAAGGATTGTTTTGCTTGGGATTACACAGAGATGCCCGGGTTAGATCGATCAATTATTGAACATCGGTTACCTATCAAACAAGGATTTCGGCCACATCAGCAGCCAGCACGCCGATGCAATCCTAAAGTGCTGCCTGATATTAAGGCCGAAATAACAAGGTTGATTGAAGCAAAGTTCATCCGACAATGCCGATATGCTAAATGGATTTCTAATGTGGTTCCTGTCTACAAGAAGAATGGGAAACTTCGTGTTTGTATTGATTTCAGGAATCTTAACAAAGCTACACCGATGGATGGCTACCCGATGCCCGTTGTCGATTTATTAATTGATGCTGCTGCTGGACATCGGATTATTAGCTTCATGGATGGGAACGCCGGATATAATCAGATCTTTATGGCCAAAGAAGATATCTCCAAAACTGCCTTCAGATGTCCAGGTCATGTGGGGTTATTTGAATGGATAGTCATGACTTTTGGTTTGAAGAATGCCGGTGCTACTTACCAGAGAGCTATGAATTACATTTTTCATGAGTACATCGGCACATTGGTTGAAATTTATATAGATGATGTAGTGGTTAAGTCTGGAGGCTTCGGAAATCATCGGGTTGACTTACAGAAGATATTGAAGTGCACAAGGAAACATGGGTTGAAAATGAATCCCAACAAGTGTGCATTTGGTGTATCGGCAGGACAATTCTTAGGATTCATGGTGCATCAGAGGGGTATTGAAATTAGTAGGAAATCCATTGATGCCATCAATAAAGTGGTTTCTCCTATCGATAAGACTGAACTACAGTCTCTGATCAGCAAGATTAATTTTATTCGAAGATTCATATCTAATTTATCAGGAAGAATCAAAGCTTTCAGTCCATTGTTGAAGCTGAAGGCCGATCAAGAATTCGTGTGGGGAGCAGAACAGCAGTTGGCTTTAGAAGAAATTAAGAAGTATTTGGTGAATCCTCCAGTGCTGGTTCCACCTCAACACGGGAAACCTTTCAGATTGTATCTGTCGGGTGATGATGAAGTCATTGGGTCAGCTCTAATCCAAGAGTTTGAAGGGAAAGAACGTGTAATCTATTACCTGAGCAGAAGGTTGGTAGATGCTGAGACCAGGTATTTGGCCATTGAAAAGTTATGCTTATGCTTATATTTCTCCTGTGTTAAATTAAGGCATTATTTGTTAACGGCCGAATGCACTGTTATATGCAAAGATGATGTGGTCAAATATATGCTGTCAATGCTAATTCTAAATGGAAGAATCGGCAAATGGATTTTAGCGTTATCAGAGTTTGATTTGCGTTATGAATCGGCTAAAGCAGTCAAGGGGCAAGTGATGGCCGATTTTATTACTCAGCATTGCGGCATGGTAATTCTTTAGAGATTGCTCTATGGACACTTTTCTTTGATGGTTCTACATGTGGAGAAGGAGCAGGCATCGGCATTGTGTTGATATCACCTCAAGGGAAGAAATACGAATTCTCATTGCCAATTGCTACCACATCGACAAACAATCAGGCTGAATATCAGGCTGTGTTGAAAGGATTAGAGTTACTCAGGGAAGTCCGTGCCAATGCTGTTGAAATTTTTGGTGATTCAATGCTAGTTATTAATCAGCTAGCTGGAATGTATGAGTGTCGAAGTGAAGTTTTAATCTCGTATTACAAAAGGTGTCGACAATTATTGAAGGAGTTTAAATATTTTTGCCTTGGACATATCTCCAGATTGCATAATGAAGAGGCTAATCGGCTAGCACAGCATGCTTTGGGGTACCAACAGATCCAGGAAGTGCTGACATCGGCAATTGACGCCGATGATTGGAGAAAGGAGATTGCCGATTACTTGAAGGATCCATCTAAGAAGGTCGAAAGGCGTATAAGGTTTCAGGCTACTAAGTACGTGCTCCTAGATAATGAATTATATTATCAAACAATAGATGGGGTTTTGCTCAAGGGTCTTGGTGAAGAAGAATCAAAAAGTTTAATGGGCGAAATTCATGAAGGAGTATGCGGGGCACATCAGTCGGCTTTCAAAATGAAGTGGATGATCAGGCGAAACGAATTTTATTGGCCAACAATACTTGAAGATTGTTTCAAGTATTTTAAAGGGTGTCAGGAGTGTCAGAAGTTCGGCAAAGGGCACCCGCATCGGCAATGAATCCCATAATTAAGCCATGGCCGTTTCGAGGATGGGCTATTGATATCATCGATCAAGTTTATCCACCATCAATCAAAGGGCATAAATTCATCCTTGTTGCCACCGATTACTTTACAAAATGGGTTGAGGCAGTTCCTTTGAAAAATATGACATCGGCCAACATGATTGATTTTGTGAAGGAGCATATTGTGTATTCCTCAGACCATTACGACCGATCAAGGAACCATGTTCACTTCAGGAGAGTTTGATGAATTTGCCGATGAGATGGGAATCAAGGTTTTAAACTCTTTTCCTTATTATGCTCAAGCTAATGGTCAGGCCGAAGCATCTAATAAAGGGATTATTAAACTCATTAAGCGTAAGATAAAGGAAAATCCCAGGAGGTGGCACACGGTTTTGAACGAAGCCTTATGGTCGTATCGAATGGCCTGTCATGGTGCTACTAAGGTGTCGCCTTATCAGTTGGTATATGGACATGACGCGGTTTTTCCTTGGGAAATAAAAACAGGTTCGAGGCGAATATTTCATCAAGATCAACTGTCAGCCGATGATTACAATACACTCATGAAAGATGAGTTAGAAGATTTGGCTGGTCATCGGCTAAAGGCTTTGCTCAGCATTGAAGAGAATAAGAAAAGAGTTGCTAGGTGGTATGACAAGAAGGTAAAGGTGAAGGAATTTGTTAATGGCGATCTAGTCTGAAAATTGATTTTACCAATTGGGACTAAGAGCGCAAAATTCGGCAAGTGGTCTCCTAATTGGGAAGGTCCTTATCCAGTAAATCGGTCCATTCCTGGTAATGCTTATATCCTAGAAACTCTTGAAGGAGAAATATTTCCAAAAGCGTTGAACGGTAAATATCTGAAGAGATATTGTCCTAGTATTTGGATGGATGCATGAAGAAATAGACATAATACTTGTTCAATAAGAACGTATCGGCGCTATGTTAATATGAAGTTTTACAAGTTGTCGATGCACCACTTTGCCGATGAAAACGAAGTTTACAAGTTTAGCAGTGAATGAATAGCCGATATCGCACGCAGGCGAATCTGATTGGCTTCCTCTATTGTCTTTTTGTCTTCATTGCCTTCTACTGGCTTGATTTTCTTCTTAAGGGCTAGTGTCTTGAGGGCTTGGTTATCCCTTTCCTGCTGGAGAATCTTGATAGCGTCAGGCATTTGGGCTTTCTCTTGAGTGGCTGTATCCAGGGCTTCTTCAACCTTTTTCAGCTCCTCTAATAAAGCACCTCTCTTTGCCGATAATTGAGAAATCTTCTTTTCTAGCTCTACACGGGAAGCTTCTAGTTTGCCGATGTCTTTGTGTTTCTCATCGGCAGATTGTTTGCGCTTCATCATCTCCTCCTGGAATCGTGCCTGGGTAATTCTGTCGGCAATACGTTTAGCAGCTTTCTGATACTGGAGTTGCCGACTCTCTAGGTGTGCGGCTTGAAAGAGTGTCTCTTCAACATCGACAGGGATCTGGCCTCGGATTGCCTTGAAAGTTGCCCTGGTGGAGTCAGAGTCCTGGATTAGCTGAGATGTTTCCTATTGCAGCAGGGATAGCAATGTCTCCAGACTAGACTTGATTTTAGATGATAAGGCTTCGGAGGCTGGAGCAGAGCTTTCTTCGTTCTCTTCATCGTCAGGAATGTCCCCAATAATAGAGAAAGAGAATAGGCTATCGGGGGAATCTTGCTCCTGAAAGGAAAGAGTTGTTAGCCAAAGGATATGAATGTTGAAAATTAACTAAGGAAGTTAACTTACTTGCTTCAAGGCAATTTCTCGCCTTTGGCTGGAGGAAGCAACCTGAGATGTGATTGCCGATGGCGTTTTCTGCGTTGGTGCCTCGGTTGGTTGCTGCTGCAACACCAGTACCGATGAAGACTCTTGTATAGGAACAACTGCCGGTTGAAGAACAATTGCCGATAGGGAAGCCTGCGCAGGAGCATCGGGTGATATCTGGCGAGGCGAGGATGCCGATGATGCGATTGGAGCTGGTGAAAGCCTCAACCGTTTTGATTGAGACTCGTCCTCCGATGAAGCCTTACGCTTGTGCTGTAAAATATCGGCATCGGATGGCTGGGGGGCATCGGCAATGGATGGTTGAAGTGTCTGCGCACTCGGGGCAGTTGCCGATGCGACTACTTGGTGTTGTGAGAGAAGCAGATGAGTAAAAGTGCCGATACGATGGTCAGAGTTTAATTTGAGGGGTACCTCTGGAGAATCGTCAAGGATGACGAGGCGTGGCGATGAAGGTGCAGCAGGTGGAGATGAAGGGCGAGTTGCCTATGAGGATTCATCAAATGTAGAACTTGCACCCTGAAATATGAGATCAGTATATCACGGCAATTGGCACACACAGAAGAAAATAAGACAGTTACCTGAAATGTTCGTGCTGAGGATGTAGCCATGTCTGATGGAGCAGCCATACTTCTGGTCGATTTTGATTTGAAGGAGCTCTTCTTGAAATGACCGCGGCACATCAGAGCATCTAATGAGGGAGCTCTGTAGCCGATTGTGGATATTGGAGATATCAGCTATAGCCTTATAACTTTGCCACTCTTACTCAATGTTGGAATCGGGTCATCAACCTGTTGAAAAGGAGTTAGTTGCCGATAGACTGAAAAAGAGAATTAGGAGAAGTGCAGATGGTCAAACTTACTGCATCGGCAGGTATGGCATGATCAGGGTCAATGAGATTCCAATAGAAGTGAGGAGATGCGAAGAATAGTTGCTCTTTCCACTCTTGCCACCATAATTTGAAAGATTCAGTAACGAAGGAAGCCGGTACCCAATCGGTCAGGTCAACATTAGAGGTATCGGCATCAGGAGGAAGAGTTACTATCTTGCACCAATCCATGCTGCTAGTGATAATTTCTCTCGGCTTAATCACATCGCCATAGCAAAGTTTGATGGGCAGTTGCCCGAAAGCTAGTTGTCTAGCTACTACCGATGGATTGTAGAACTCATATGTAGTATTGATGTTCTTCCCACTTCCAAACATGTTGACCGGGATGGCACGAGGGGTGATCATTGCATTGAGGATCTCAGCGTCTTTATTCAAGGCATCATCGGCAAAGTTGAAGAGCAGATGGAACCTTGCTTCTTCATCAATGTAAGGGACCCAGGCCCGGAACTCAGGAGGAATGCCAATGTAGAACCTGTGGAAGAAGTTGCCGATTTGGGCTCTGCTTGCCTCTGCCCCTGGAAGTACTGCTAACGCTTCTCCAAAATTAAGGGGGGTGTGTTGCCGATTCATCCTCTTCAAGTTGGTAATCTTCAGGGATATCTCGAGGGAAATGTTGGGTGAATAAATCAAAGTGAAGGTACTTGTGCATATGTGCATTCAGCCACATATTAATGAATCACCAAGGACCTTCCAGATTGCCGATAGACTTGTCTTGTAATAGCCTTTGTGAGACTTGGTGGAGGAGATAATAGACTGAACCAAGAAGGTATCGGCCAAGAGGAAGTTTGACGCCATTAGCTAACATTTCTGCTGCAGATAGATGCATATTGATTGGTCCAACTGTTCTGCCGCAGAAGATGAACTTTTCTAGCCACATATTCAGGAAAGCCGAATGCTCCCTCTGACTGACCGATCTAGATTTTTGATATTCCTTGATGTACACAGTCCAGCTGCCGATGTTTCGGGTAGTCAATCGATATTCAGGCTTCCTTTGGAACAGAGTGTTGTCATCAGCAGATGATATGTCCAGGCCAGTGAGCATAAACACATCGGCAAGAGTTGGAGAGACTGGTCCATATCTGAATACGAAGGCGTTCATGGTGTCAGACTAGAAGTAAGAGGCAGCAATCAACATTGATTCGTTCCTTTCCATATCAGCAATGGATAGTCTGATGCATTGATCTAATCTACGTTCTAACCAATAAACCTCCATCGACCTGACGACCCTCAAGTACCAGTCTTTCCATCCTTTGGTGATCTTTGGCCAGGATCGGAAAAGTTCTAAGTTGAAATTTTGAGCTTTGAAGGGGATGCGGTTGGTTTCTGCGTTGATGATATCGGTTGGATCTGGATTCCCCATTGGGCCTAGGCAAATTATTCGGTCTCGGTGCGTGGGGGTGACGAGCTTATTGCAAAGTTCCTAGATTAAAGACAAAGGAGGAAGATAAAGAGGAATCCTGGGCTATGCGGAAAAGGAGAGAAAAATATCAAAAATGAATAGAGAAGAAAATTAACCTTGGGGACGTCGAAGTTGACAGCCATGGCTGCGGATGAAGCCGAGAAGAGCGAGAAATGCTGATGGAAGATTGCCGCTGAGAATGCCACCAGTCGAGTTCGCCGGAAGACTGCTTGCTGATGTCGTCGCCGGAGAGAGAAAATGCTAGGGTTGAATCGAAAGTGAAGGATGGGCCGCGATAGAGGAAGTGTTTTATGGGCCCATTGATACAGGGTTTTTATGGCGGCGCGCGCAATGTTCGAAGGGACGTTCAGGCGGCTCGGCAGTGGGTAATCATGACTTGGAGGAAATTTCAGTGCATAAAGCATTTTATACTCCAAAATTGGGGGGCATGTGTTGACACCGTTTTTCGGCACGTGTTAGTAAGAATCGGAAATTGAGCTAATCGGCAAAGGATTGATTATTATTTTGTCTTCGGCATTGCTTTGGATGTTACCGATGAATGGTTGCCGATAAAGGGTGGATTGGTCTGAGTTGTTACCAATAAGGCTGAAGAGCTGTTACCTATGAGATTGGCGGGAAGCTAGAGGATTGATGCCGATGAAGCTGAAGGGCTGTTGCCGATGAGACAGGCCGGAGATTAGAAGATTGTTGCCGATGCCAGAGAGTATGCCGATGGAAAGATAGCTTCATCATGACGAAAACGGACATGTGAGCTTCAGATTTTCGTAGTGTAGTCTGAGTTCAGTTCCTATACGAGTTTTATTTCTTTTCTTTAGAGATAGAGCTCGTATAAGGAGTAAGTTTATTTTTTTATATTAAAACTTTTCGTATTCAGTTAGGATTCTTCGAATAGTAGAGTATAAATATATGCTGAAGGGTATTGTAATGAATATCCAAGCATCAATAAATAAATCTATTTTTTATCGCAATTTACTTCTATGAGCACTTTACTTTTCGACGACTTCGTCAAGTATTTTCTCTTTTTCAACGAGTTCTTTCAAGAATCGACGGGCTGTATCAACTTGATCTCCGGCGACCTTACAAGTTCCGTGTTTACCGAGCACGATTCAGGCTTTGACTTTCAGGCGTATCGCTGTCGTCTCGTCTGATTTGTTCAACAGTTATCGAATACATTCTGAGCTTTGACATCCGGGCGTATCCCTGTCGTCTCGTTCGGTTTTTATTCAAGTTATCATCCTTGTCGATTAACAGGTCAAATCGACTGACACGCTTCGGATATCGAGTTTGGGTATTAGCAAGGTGTGTTTGCAGATAGAATTTTACATCAACACCAACATATGCGTATCGTCAAAAATTCTGACTTCAGGCTTCAGATACTCAAGTTATCTTGACGACTTGCCGTGATAAGTGTTACTTACAGATGCCATGCTATCAATCAACTGCAGCTCCTAAGATGATCAGCCGAGAAAGTTTATACAGGACTGGTGCAAGGGACACGAGAAAGTCGCCATGGTCATCATATGGATGGTCTGCATAGCACTGATCATCCCATATATGTTAAGCACATTACTAGTCTTAAATGTCTGAACTTCAGTAAGAGGTGATATGCTTTTCTTTTGGCTTTCAGCGTTCATTCTTCAAGCAGTTTTACGGATCACTAACGAAGGATGACTATGATGCCATGAGGCTTGGTTTCGTCTTGGTAAAAACGATATCATGATGCTACATGGCATTATTTTGCATGCCGTTATCATTCAATTTTCTTTCTGTCTTATTTACATTGCTATGCTATCAGGAACACGTCAGGGGCCACCCAAAATTCAACTCTTACGACTACATGATCAAAGCTCTCGAGAAAGATTTCAAGAGAGTAGTTGGCATAAAGTAAGTTGGTACTTTGTACTTTGTTGGTGCCATGTGCCTGCTGTACTCCAGGACTTTCGTTTCAGAGTGGGAGTTTAACTGCCTTTAATCTGTTCTACTGCAGATGGTATCATTGGATATTTGTGATGATCTTTCTGCTCCTCAACGTCACCGGTAGGATTAATTTTTCTTACTTGTCCTGGCCATAACTTAATTCTGCTCACATGCTTCTCGGTCCCCCTATCAGTATTATATATTTTTAGTATAGCATTCACAAAGGTGACGACCTCTTATTTTACTTCAATTTCTGGGTTCAGGATGGCACTCCCAACTTCTGGATCTCACTAATCCCGTTGTCTGTAAGTACTATCTGTCCGATTTCAAGCACAAGCAGCTTCTGGATGCTGAATCCTGTATAAAAAAAGACTAGTGTTGCAAATTTTGCTGCATGCTGAAGTAGTTCTGTCCTCATCGCAGCTTCTGCTTCTGATCGGAGCAGAGCTGGAGCACATGATAAACAGGTTGGCTTACGAGGTCGCCACGAAGCACACTGCTGCCGCCGATGCCGAGGACGAAGAGTCGAAGAGGGTGGCGTGCGCATGGACGGCATGGTGATGAGCCCTTCAGACGACCTGTTCTGGTTCCGGAGCCCCCGGCTGGTGCTCAGCCTCATCCACTTCATCTTGTTCCAGAACGCATTCGAGTTCGCCTTCTTCTTCTGGACGCTGGTAAGCACAAGCATCAGGCTGTGCAAGATGCAATGCAATGCGATGCAACTCCTTGTTTATCGGTGATGGATTTTGGAACATGGTTATGTTTGTATGCAGGCGACATTCGGCGTCAACTCCTGCATGATGGACGGATTGGGATACAGCGTGTCAAAAATTGTCATATGGTAGTACCAAGGACCTATCCTCCTCATCTTACGCTGAATGATTGGTCGATCAGTCATCCAGGTTTGCCAGATCAAATGATGTGCAGCGATCTAGCTAACGCTTTCTTTTGTGCCTCTTTTCTCTGTTCCTCGTCAATGTCATCGTGGAGATCCTCTGCAGCTACAGCACGCTCCCCTCTACGACATAGTCACTCATGTGAGTTGGTCGGCCAGAAAGAGCAGCCATGATCTAGTGATATGTGGATATCTGAATCACACAGCCTAACTGTTGAATGATAATGCATTGCAGATGGGGAGCTCGTTCAAGAGCGCCGTCTTCGCGGACGGTGTCGCAGAGCACATCAGAGGCTGGGCCGACGGCGCCCGGCGGCGCAACAGGGTGACCGCCGCTGCCATTGCCAGTGACGATGCTGGTTGTCTGCTGGTAGCAGAGCCCCCGAGCGAGGAAGAAACAGGCTGCACAATTTTGTGCGATGAAGCAACCTGAACTTGTCTGGGACAGCGAGCGTATTTCGTGAACGAAACTCTCTCTGCTTGTTACGGAGAAAACTTGAAACAATTTTGCAATATCTAATATTTTTTCCTTGGGTTGGAAAACTTATTATGTAAATAGGACTATTTTGATTTATTGGAAATAATTTTAGTAGTGGACCATAATAAAGTTATATATATATGATGTTTCAGCCCTGGTGTTCTTCTTAGAGATTTGCCATGGTGAGTTTTCAAAAGGCTAGCACAAAATGAGACCAAACTAATTAAAGCTAATCAACGCATTAAGTGTAAAGTAACAACAAGATCCAACGACATGCATCGTTTTGTAACAAAATCGCTGATCAAAAATGCCGGTGTTCATGCCATTGAACACAAACATTTCAGTTTTGTAACAAAATCGCTGTTGATCATTTTGTAATTCCTTTGTCTTAAAACAAATCAATTCTTAGAATCACCATAAGTTCAAATAGTAAGCTTGACCAAATAAGTTTATTATAAAAATATTTTATAATATATCTAGGGATACTTAATTTGGTATCAATGTTGAGTTTTTCTATAAAGTCTGGTCAAGCTTAAAATAGTTCATTGAATTCTGGCTTCAAACAACTTAGAAGTTAATTTAATTTGGGAACAAGGAAATACACTACTCCTGAACATTTATTGCACGTGTATATGTTATTTATCATCAGAGAAAGTATTATTTTGATTTCTATGACCGTTTTCGTCATGGTGAGCTGGTAGAATTCGCTCGCCGCCTATGTATATCACACGGTGTCACGGTCGATCACCTACCCACGCCTGGAAATGGCTGGACATTGATATAGCTGTATTGTACGTATCTAGCATGTATATATATCATATCACATATCAGGGTGCATAAATGATGAGAAGTTGAACAACTAAAATAAATAAATAATTTCACGTTCTCTAAACTTAGTAACTTACTGTGACTCTTGTAGTTGTAGTACTATAAGCATATATATTCCCGGCTATAACTACGCAAATTAATTAGCCAAGAGCAGAGATATTGTACAATTGACAAGTGCAGAAGCTGAGGACTAATCGATCCATTGCATAACCTCTCTCTATCACAAAATCCAACCGAAAGGACAAAAGAAACAAAGAAAAAAAAATGCCGATGATTATCTACATGTAGGTCGTCGGCCCCGTCCCACCGCGGACGGCGCTCGACGACGTCGGCATGAACGCCAGCACGAGCAGCAAGACCAGCATTGCCACCGGGACCAGCATCAGCATCGACGGCGGCGGCGGTAGCGGGGGGAGCACGAGCGGGAGGATCACCAGCGACGCGGTGACGCCGACGAGCAGCAGGACCGGGAGCGACAAGTATCTGTACCAGAGGCTACCGCTGTCGCCATGGCCGCTACTAGCAGCAGCAGCCTCCTCCTCCCAGTGGCTGTGGGCGGCCCTCTGGTCGGACGTCGAAGCGCGCGACCAGGACGCGCTTCCGCCGCCGCCGCTCTCCATGTCGCTGGGCGCGGCGGATGGATTACTGCGGTTGGGGCTACTAGTGGCACTGTTGATCAGCTGCTGGGTGTCCTCCGGCCGGTGCTCATCGTCTCTGGGGCTCAAGAACATGAGGATCGGATACCGGAGCGCTCGGTTCAGTCGACACCTTGCCCTTTGCGTGTGTCGTCTTCAAGTCCAAGGCACGCATGCAGTGCACACAGCTAGGTAGCCGCCTGCAGTCTTGATGCTGAAGCACTCGATCTCATGGACGACTGATCTGATTGCTCGATCGCCGAACGAATCAGGCCAGATCTAGTTAGCGCTACAGTTTCGGCGAAAAAAATCTCATCAGCACATGAAACGATATGATGATCAGATATTCAGACAGCTGAAAGGATCCCACCAGCTTATGCGTAAGACATACGTATAAGTTTATTTTACCAGCAGGAGATTAAAAGCTGGTACAAAGCCATATAGTAGACAAAGAGAAGAAAAACTAGTAAAGGTAGGAGGCACAAAAGGCACCCAATTGGCCAATTCCTTGTTCTTCCAGAAAAGAGCTACACCAACCCTTTATGAGCTGAAAGAAAGAAACAAGAAAGAGATCGATCGAGCACCATATACAGTTTTTTTATGAAATTACCATATATAGTTTCTCAACTCGGCAATCATTATATCAACGAACTAATAAGCGCGTGTACATATTTAGGATGATGGATTATTAGTATCAAGCTCAACTGAAAAGAAGGTATACTAGCAACTCACTCGACAGGGAGGACCATACATACGATCACATCACATGCAAATACACATCGGCATCGAGCAAAGCAAAGGCATAGACTGCGATCGATGTTACGTAGCAGCAGCATACCTGGCGAGATCGATTGACGCGGCATAGCATGTCCATGCCAGTTTTAGCTCAGTGGTATGAGGAGCCGATGCTGCGACTGATCGTCAACCTGATCCCCCAGTGGCAGCGATGGAGACGCGGACGCAGAGACAGGCATAAGAGAGACCCGGGTTTTGTTTAGATTCTAAAATTAACGTTGAAATTACTGTAGAGGAATTTCTATAGTATTTTGTTTATATTTGATAAAAATTATCTAAATTTTGACTAATTAGATTTAAAATATTCGTCTTTTAAAATGAAAATAATTATGTAATTAGTTTTTAATTTTATTTATATTTAATACTTCGTACGTGTGTCGATATTTTAATATAATAAAAATAAAATTTCTACATAGTAAATTTAATAGCTAAATTTTAAAATCTAAACAAGAGCCAGACGGTTTAGACGACGGAGGCACCGATGCAGTGCATCTGGCGCAAGTTAGTCATCGGCCCCCGTGCAAGTTGTGGCGATGGTGGGCGAATATATTATGCAGGAGGCCGGGTGGAGGAGGGGTTTTCCGACGGGATCCAGGCGGGGGTTCGTCTTCCCTGGCCACCCCGACTGAATCGCTGCCCGCCTGCCTGCCTGATGCCTGCCGTCTCGGAAATGCTTCTCGCTGCGAAGCTGCCATTTCCTCGTGTTTTTCTATGCACCCGGCCGACGGCCCCCACCCCTGCCTGCCATGCCATGCCATGCCATAGCTGCCGCCTCAGAAGGCTCCCGGCTTTCTTGGTTGTCATCGATCGGCAGGCATCGGCTTCGGCTCTGCTGCCCGTGGTTTTGTTAATTCTGCCGGAAATTTAGGGGCGATGTACTAGTTTAATTTAATCTAAATCATGTACGGTCCAGGGATTAGTATTAAACAAGTCGTGGTTAGCTGCTGGCCTTGCCTTGTCTCGGCAAAGCGGGGAGCTAAAAGCTGGGAGAATCATTATCGCGGAAATATTTGAGCGGTCTGTGGTGGTGATACGCGTGGGTCTGTCCTAATGGAGTAATAATAATGGGGTTTCTTCAGGTAGAAAGATAGGCTAACTTCTTATAGTACTATAGTACGTACTCCATTTAAATTTATAAATTATTTGGTCTTTTTTTTCCGAGAACATGCATATAGCATGTATTTCATTAAACAGAGAAAGAGTTTTCCTTGCCCCCACAAACGGTAATCTGTAGATTACCAACGAAGAAAAAACAAACGCACACCACACCCACCACTCGCACACGGTTGTGATTACATAAAATAAACTCTTGCTCTAAGCTGTGCATCGAAGCTCATCACGCACGCCCCCGCCGCACCTCCAGTACGCTGAGGCGACGAAAACCCGCTGCAGTCCAAAGCGCCGCCTCCTCAAGAATTGCAATTGATAGCTCCGCCAGCGATCTCGACGGTCCCCCGAATGTTCTTGCGTTCCTCTCTTTCCATATCGTCCAGCCAATCAAGAGGAGGAGCGCATCAAAGGCACGACGTACATCCTTTGGCAACGATCTCCTGGAACGAATCCACCATTCGAAGATACTTTGTTCCTACACAACGATCAACCCAACCAAGTGATAGGCCGCCAAGCATAACAACCCTACCTCCCTGCTGTAAACACATCCGAGGATCAAGTGGTCCATCGTCTCCTCATCCTGGTCACATAGAATGCACAGGCAAGCGTCATGGAGACCATGCCTCCAACGTCGATGGGCTGTCCAGCACTTGCCATGCATGACAAGCCAGACGAAAAATTTTACACGTGGCGGCGCTGAAACCTTCCAAAGGACCCTTGCTCCAAGCCGCCTTGAACATCCGATGAACATGGCTCCATAGGTCGAGGCCACGGAGTATCCTCCATCTGCGCTCAACCTCCGGTGGAAGGTGTCAGGCGTGCCCGGCATTAACTGAACCTGCTCCAGCAAGTCGGAGAGAAGTGCAAACTCCGCAATGAGGCGCGCTGACCGATCACCTAGAATGTGGTGAATCCAGGCGTCATCGGACATAGCCTCGGCTACCGTGCAACCTCTCCTCCGCTTGGGGACAGCCGCATAAACTGTTGGTGCGATGAACTTGATGCTGCCCTCATGGAGCCAAGCATCCTTCCAGAAGAGGGTGGACGCCTCATCACCAGCACACGCGCGGGTGGCCGCACAAAAGAGCGCTGCTACCAGACGCTCGTCGGAGTCCCGTAGCCCCTGCGAGGCCCTGAAGGAGTCTGTGCGGCGCAACCGCGGCCAACGCAGCCGCAGCGCCACTCCGACACGGCGTAGGTCGGCCACTCCGAGACCTCCCATGGTAGTTGGCCCGGATACCATCTCCCACGCCACCTTGCAGCACCCGCCCGCGATCTCCTCAGCACCTCTCCAAAGGAAGGCCCGCCTTAGCTTAGCAATTCTGGCAATCGCCCACGGCAACAGACACAGCGCCATTGCCATATGCACGGGTATGGCAGACATTGTGGCCTTGACCAACGTCGCCCTGCCCATGGCGTTCATCAGACTAGGGGTTCTTCGACGGTGCAGCGCCTTGCAAGTGAGACGCACTGCCCTAAAATTGTCTTGGATGCATCTCCCCTTGATGAAAGCGCTCTGATTCTTGTCTACCAAAGCATCCAGCACGGTGGACAGACGGTTATCAAGGCACTTTGTAATGATTTTGCTGAAGTTGTGGATGAGACTGATGGGTCTATAGTCTCCAATCTGTGTGGGCTCCAACTTTTTTAGCAGAAGCACCATCAAAGCATTGTTAAGATGGTGCAAGCTTCTAGTGTCCACGGTCCAGAATGCATGGAACATGTCCATGACATCGCCCTTGATAATCTCCCAAGCCTTATTGTAGAACCGGGCCGGGCGCCTGCTCACTCGGCATTGCCATAATCACAGCACGCACCTCCTCCTCCGAGAATGTGTTCTCCAAGGGCTGTAGGTCCAACGATGGGATCCCAATTGCCTCCAGATTCACCCTTCTCGATCGCTCAAAATTTGACCCCAACAGCGAGTTATAGTGGTCATAAACCGCCTGTGCCATGAGTTCATCCACCACAACCTCTGCCCCTTCGATGATGAAGGATGTGATAATATTTTTTCTTGCCCTGTGACATGCTTGCAGGTGAAAAAAGCGTGTTAGCGTCCCCCTCAGCCATGTAGAGCAATCTGGATCGCTGCCTGGCAATTTTACGCGCTAGTGACGCCAAGCCAAGCACTCTAAGCTTGAGTCCTCTTCGCAGGTCCTTCTCTCTGGCATCCAGCTATCTACTCTCTTCAGCCAGGTCGAGTTGCGCAACGATCTCTCTAGCCACAGCCAGTTGCATGCGAACGCTACCCACCTTGGTGACGCTCTAGCTCTGCAGCGCCCGCGCAACATTGCGCAGCTTGAAACCCAGAGTTCTGAACGGATCTCCCAGCGACGAAGAAGATTCCCAGGCTGATGCAATGACGTCCAGAAAGCCAGGCAACTTGGTCCAGAACGTCTCGAACCGAAATCTTCAGCTGTTCCCGGAGGAAACGTCCCGAAGCAGCAGAAGAGGGCAATGGTCCAAACAATCGCTCGAGAGCGTGCAGAGGCAATGATACGGGAACCGTTCAAGCCACGCTGTGGATGCCAGCACCCGGTCGAGGCGCTCCAGGGTCGGGGCCTCCAGCCCATTTGACCAAGTGTACCGCCTCCCCATTAGCGGAACGTCTTGCAGGCGGGCGTTGTCGACGAAAGTTCTAAATCGCCTCATGTTCCGGTGGTCCAGGCGGTCATTGTTCTTGTACTCCGCCCGTAAGATCAAATTGAAGTCGCCGCACACCAGCAACGGCCCATCATGCGCCTCCCTGAAAACAAGGAATTCCTGCAGGAACTCAACCTTCTCTGCATCAAGCTGTGGCCCATACACCGTCGTGAGCCACCACGCATCCACCGCCCTGCTGCTTCAATTTGGTGGCTAGGAAGTAGCAGCCCTTCACCACCTCGGAAACCACCCACAAGTCACGCCGCCAACCCAACAAAATACCTCTAGCCACCCCCACCGTCGGCACAAAGCCTAGCAATTGAGAAGCAAGGGCCGCTGGGACATCTACCAGCTTGGTCTCTTGGATGCAGACAAGCGAAGATTGGTGTTGCCAAACAAGGCCATGCACCAGATCGCGACGCGCCTTGGCGTTGAGTCCCCTAACATTCCAGACTAAACAACAAGTTTTTAACGTCATTAAGAAAACAACTGGGCTCCAATGATCCACGATCCGCCTGCAGAGGCGCATCACCGCAAGGTGGCCTCCTCATCCAGTCCAAGCATATTCAGGTTGAACGCCACCGGGTCAAATTCCGTACCAAGAAGTTTCTCCAGGTTGCTATGATAGGCATCCGAGAGCGGCCGCTGAAACGCTTTCTTGCACAACCTGATTGTGTCGTGTCCCCCCACCGGCGTTCCTGGGTTCTCCCCCAGCTTCTTGAGGAGTACCACCTTCGCCTGGGCGTTGACGTTGGCCTCCCTCGGTGTCGCCGCAATGCGCGCGCTTCGCCTCAGGCCCTGTCCCGTGACTGGCGTCCTATCGCGCCTCAGCCGCGGACCAGCCTTGATCAGGGGGGTGTCCATCGGGATACACAGCTGCTCCTCCAAGGTCTGAAGTGCCATGCCCGGTGACACCAGCTCAGGCGCGGCCTCATCGTCCTGCAGAGTGGGAGCGACCATGACAACCTCTGCCGCCACCCCGCCACTTGCGTCCAGCAACGCCAGGGCTGGCTGGCACATCTCCTGTGAACAAAATCGGCCCACCAATCTGCCCCACGCACCTCCGTGGAACGGCACGCGGGCGACCGAACCGGTTGCTGGCGCAGCTCCAACAATGCCATGTCTGACCACCAATCCGCCCGCCCATTCGGCGCCGGCGTCTGGGAGCTTTTCCCGCCTTGCAGTAGCTGCGGGGCGATGGCGAGAAAGCGCCCCACCACCCCCGGGTCGGGGGAGTCAATTACCCGGCACACCCATTGCGAGGGTGTCGAAGACAGGCAGGCCCGACGCTCGCGTGCCGAGGATGGAGTGGAGACCCAGCCCGTCGCGATCTGTGCCGGGGTCCGTGGGGGAGAGGAGGGCATCCAGCGGTCCAGTCCCCAATCAGCCACGGGCGGCGAATCTGAAACGGGAGAAGCGATGTCCCCCACCAGGATGTCCATCGCGGCACCACTGCCCCTAGACCAGTCCGGGGGTAGTCACAAGTCGGGTGATCGTTCCGGTGGCGTGGATCCGTAGCCTCCGAGTCTTCTAGATGGATCAGCAAACATAATTTTGACTAACATCCATGCGCGGTGCGTATATTAAGATGCATAGCATAAAAATATCAAAACGACCTAGGACGGTATGTGGTTCGAGCCGTCTCTTTTTTTATTCATTTGAGACGGTCTTTTCTCGTCACTACTGTGCCCTTATCTGATACTCAAATTGCTATAGTCATCATCACCTCGATTGACCTTTCTTTTAGCCCATCAAACAAGCACTTAATCTATCGCGAATCAAATGGTTGTAGTGGCACTAGGGCGTCTCAAATGATTGCTAAACCTAATGCTTTGGTAGCCGTGCCTAATGCCCAAGATTATGTGCTGGTATACAGACTAGACGACATTGCTCCTCAATTTGGCTAAGCCACGATTTTAGGCTATGACTTGGGAGAGTGTCGTTAACGAGTTTTTTTATGGATAGAACCAGTCCTACCTCTACCATAAATACTACTAATTACTACTCCCACCATCTCAAATTGTAAGTTATTTAAAAAATCTTGGAGATTCAAAGAATTTTAAGTTTAACCAAATTTATACGATAAGATGATAATATTTATGATATCAACTTAAGTTTAATTAGATTCATCACCAATTATATTATCATGGTATACCAACTTTGATGTAAAAAATCTCTATAATTCTCTCTAGGTCAAACTTGAAATGTTTTGACTCCCTAAGATTTTTGGAAGGACTTACAATTTGGGAGGGAGGGAGTAGCTGATTTCAAAGAAAAGCCAACTAATAGCTTTTCATTAGCAAACTATTAACCTATTAGCTAAGTTTGTTTAAATTCTTAAACTCCTCCTTCTATTCTAAATTATAAGTTATTTTAATTTTTTTGAAGAGTGAATGCATTTCATGTTTGATCAAAATTATAAAAAATGAGTTACAAAAAGTTATGATATCAAATAGATATACTATAAAAATATAATTAATAAAGAGTCTAATAGTACTTATTTGGTATCATAAATATCATTATTTTATTATTTAAATTTAGTTAAACTTAAGATGCTTTGATTGTCAAAGAAAGTTCGAATGACTTATAATTTAGAATAGAGGGAGTAACCTAGAAAAACAACCGGCTAATTGCTTTCTATTAGCTGAATTGTTCATTTAAGTTATTAGTTGGATTATTAGTTAGGATATTTAGATCCACCAGGGTTAATTTTAGCCTCTAAGCATGCTCGGCTCTTGCTCTTCTCGTGTCTCCAGGGAGTCAGGGACTGTATTTAGGTCAAGACAGTCATAAATATCGACCGGAAAACAAAAGGCTAATATAAAGATATCATCACTTCATCAGCACGTCAACTAATTAGACTCGTCAGCGATGCTCATTATACCTCTACTCAACAAGGATTAAGTCGCAGCTTTCTTATGCATCTTAAGGTATGAAAAGTTGACGTCCTACACTCGATCGCTTATTACACAGGAATAACAAACTTTCTTGATGTTACCTTCCCACAACCACATTCCATAAGGAGTCCACGATTTAATCATGCTCCACGTGAGTCACATGGGAAATTAATACTAATGATCCGTTCCACAATTGTGCTACAACTTCTAGTGGACATCTCCATCAAACAGTACAAAGACACAGCTCTAACATCCACTAACAAGCCCTATTCCGATTTTTCGGATGCACTCATGACATGGACACCCGAAACTCTGAACTTTGCCTTCAGTTGCTACAGAACAAATGACCTTCTGAACTTTCCCATTCATACAAGAATATTTCAAAAGCGTCATAAGGAATTAATACACAATCAACATGAGTTCATTCGTAAAAGCTCAGGATCCTGATCGTCCTTCCATGTACCCATTAATATACAATGTCAATGGAGCTATTGTGCAAGAGTAGCCAAAAGGGAAGCGTATTATACATACAACATTTTGAGCTCCGCCGCATAAATATGTGCAACACTGAGCCCAAGCACCCTAGTCTTCCAGCTCAACAAGTTGAGCTCGTCTCTCGGCCGCTTTCCTCCTCACAAAGATGCCCCACCGCATCGCAGCCTTGATCTTCAGCCACCCGACAACAGCTTTGCCGGACGAGCGAGTGCGGTCGTCCTCAAAGCTGAAGGCTGGGGCAGGAGACGGGTATGAAGGGAAGCCGTCAACATTATTCAGGCCAGTCGGTGCCCCGCCCATGCTCAGGATGCGCAGCATCTGCTGCATCTCATCGTTCTCCAATATCTCGTGGCTCCTCGCCCTTATCTCATCCATCAAGTAGTCATCGACGCCCCCACGGTTCTCCTGTAATCGAGACCAATCATCGAAAGGGTTGATCCCTGAAGGTTGTGTGGACTGACCAATCCCAGAGAACTCGAAGTTTTGAGGCTGCTCCATTGGCCGCACTGCAAGCATGTTGGAGCTTCGTGAAGTTTGACTCTGCACGGAGGAACCACTGAACTGGCCTCCAGGGACCAATGAACTCATGTCGCATTGCATGGTAATACTTGGTGCCATGTGCTGAGGATTGCCTACATACTCTCTTGCTACCTGGTTCCCCATGGATGGGATTCTAGTTCCACCTGCTGAACAGAGAAAATAAGCTTATAAGTTCAAGCTAGCAGTAGTTAGCAACCAATACTAAGTGAAAAATGAAACTGATAACTGAGCGTATAGATGCAGAATTATGGTCAGCAGATAACTACACTACCCTCTATTCCAAGTTACATGTCGTTCTGGCTTTTTTAGATACATAGTTTTTACTACGTATCTAGACATAATTATATCTTGGTGCATAGCAAAAGTTATGTATCTAGAAAAGCCAGAATGACTTACAATTTGGAACAGATGAAGTGGTTAATTTTCACCAGAGTAACAACAGAGTTAGCATTGCTTTTCAAGGATTAAGCTAAATTCAATCAAGAATGACTTGTCAGACATACACACAAAAAATCCATGTTTTTATGTTACAAAAATGGGTCCTATATAAACAATATAACTCCACAGATTCAAAACAGTGTAAGAAACTGCATACCAAAAAAAAGGAAGTTCATTATTATTTGTTCCATAGTTAATTAATAGCAGCTCAAGAGCGGTTATAAAAAAGAGTACCCAAGAAACATACAGGATATGAATGTTATGCTACAAAGGAACAAATCCAGATACCTTCACTAGTATTATTCAGGGAAGATTGCTCAGCATTTACAGGACCTCCAGCCAGTTGTTTCTGTGAGTTCACTAAACCATTTGATGCAGGGTAGCTTGCTGAAGCTTTCGCTGTTTCACTTCTAGTTGTAACAGATTTCTTTTTCTGCTTGAATCCCAATAGCGCCTTGCCATCATATTCTAAAACATTGATCCAATCATCATATGCTTGCTTAACCAATGTGTCCGCAAACACCTGTGACCAATTAGAGTGAGAACGTGACTCTTGCAACAAATGATCTAATATTTAATGTATCATCATAAAAGGGGTCAAACACTATACATCTTAGGCCTTGTTTGTATGCACATGTTATGACCGGCATCACATATACGAGGAGGACGGCGCCAAGTGGCTAGGCGCCACAGCCACCAGGCGACTTGGGCTTGAGGCCCAATTATCTTCATCTATATTATTATTAGTATTATTATTATTTCAGGGAGTTATTTAGATATTTGAGATGAGAGGATGCTATATATATTTGTAAGAACTATTGATTCAGAATAAGCAGAAACATATATTGTTTCCAGCTTCCTTTAGGGAGCTGGGAGATCGGGAAGTCCCCCAAACCCTAGCCGCCACCTGCCCTAGCCTCGTGAACAGTACCCGCGGTACTGTAGCCCCGCGGTACTGTAGCGCAGCAGCACACCACGGCACCCCAGTGCCGATCTCGTGTTCGTCCACCAATCTCTCACCCGTACAGCCTACGGGAGATCAAGGGAAGAAGGAGAAACCCTATCA
>CM041640.1:13245273-13268035 GCA_023333625.1 Bothriochloa decipiens | reverse complement strand
GATAGCAATTTAGGCAAGTAAACAGGGGAAATAAAACTCAAAAGTTTGAGGCAACATGAAAAAAGACTCCTGACATATCATTATATCACTGAAATAACCTGTAAAGAAACATACTATCTTCTTCATTTTTTTTTATGTAACACACAGCTGCATGCCAGCTTTAAATAAGAGCGTCTGCAATATATATATATATTGCTTTCTCAAACAAAAATGGTGACAGCCCAAGAACCCCCACCATCCTTCTCTAGTCTCTACACTAAAACTGACTCATATTATAGCATCCATAGTATGCCATGTCATCTACTCCCTCCATTGTTCCAAAGTATAAGATGCTTTAGCATTTTAGATACATAGCTTTTGCTATGCACTTAGATATATACTATGTCTAGATACATAGTAAAAAAATGCAATGAACAAGCCAAAACGTCTTATAATTTGGAATGGTGGGAGTATAAAACTAAAGTCAGCATATCAAACTCGAATCAACATATTAATTAACAAGAAATATATAATAATAGAAGAGATGGTTATACATCTTCTAACTAAAATGGATGTTTAGAAAAACAAATGTATTTTCTTTTAGAATGGGAAATGAATGCATTTTCCATCATGAAAAAGGCTAAATTATAACAAATATATAACATTTTCAGAAGGATTTGTAGGCATCATTCATTGAACTTGTATCAGAAGCATGGGTGGTTTATAAATAAATATATGAATGCATTCTTATACTGTGATATATTTAAACTGTTTGGGTTATCATTGCTTGTTTCCTGTTTGTAATAAACACCTAAATGCAGTTAATTTAGGCAATGGCCAAACTTAAACGAAGAAATGTACAAGTTCGTAATTAATGCTGTACTTAAGTCAACGACAAGCATAGCAGACCACTCTAGGTAAGACTGACAACAGAATTTCACAGTTTGTGAAAACTGAAAAAATATTTATAGTGGGTGATACAGATTATGGATGCAGTATCCATAGATTACTGAGTGCTGAAAATCGATGATATTCCCAAGACTAGCATTATAAAAGACATTGAAAAGACACTAACCCTCTGGTTTTCAGTGAGATTTTCAGCTGAAATGAATTGATCATCAGCAATCAAACCAGTGAACTCATATATGTTGTTGAATATTGCACCCAAGCTTCTTGCATCACTTGAGTAATATATATAATGGTTGCCACTCAAAACACATGTCTTTGCATGCTCAATAAGACTTTCCCACATCCTGTTTGACATGTTACTGCCAAGAATCTGCAGAGTAACCAGAGAGAAGAAATAAAATGGTATGGATCACAAGAATACAGAGGGGATGAAACATAGTTAAAAGTAGAGATGCTAAACTTACACTTCTTAATTTCTGTTGGTCTCTAACAAGGAATTGAAGAAAGCGTTCAACTGTATAGATTCCACTTGAGTTTAATCTCTTGTGGAATGAACCATCCTTTCCAATCTTTTCTAATCTCCATACCTCATCCTTTAGTGCAGGAGGATAGTGCTTCTTATACACTAAAAAAGAGTCAGGTAACATATTCATATTTAGATACTATATGTTAGATTATTCAATAATGATACCATAGTAAATAAACATACATTCGCCTCTGTGATCTTTAACAGTAAAAGCCTCTGTTTTTGCTTCCATAACACGAATTCCTTCACAAAACCCTGAGGAGACTCTCAACCCAAGTCTAAATTTCCGGCTTCTTATCCAACTGGAATTGTCAGTGAAAATAAGTTCTCCTATAGTCCCAACACCTTCTTTAAGGGTTACCTGCAGGTCACCAGTTAAAAGAGGTCTCTTCCCTTCTCGTTCTTTAACAATGTGACTTTCAAAGTCTTCTTCAGTCCAACCCTTGTCTTCCTCTTTATTAAAATCACCCTCAAGCACCAGAATATCCAGTTTCACAGATGACTCAGGTCCTGAAGTAACAACATGCCCAGTGTTCGCATCAAGAAGCACAACATGAACTGCTGCTCCCTGCTCGCCTTCTACTTTCCCTCCAGTAAAGAGTGGAAGGGATAACCTAGTCCTAAACTGAAGCTGGAGGTTTCTACCATCAGGGCCTTCAATTCGTTTGGGAGAGCTCCTGTTTTTATTTGGTATATGAAGTTCACAATTTATTGCAGCATATCTAGGTAAAACTACAGAAACGACCATAAAGATCAAGTTCGAGATTTTGTACCTTCCTTGGATCCTTGCAGGACCTGCAGGACCCAATTTGGCTAAAGCACGCTCTACTTCTTCACTGACCTACAGAGCAAATGTTGGTTGACTAATGACAAGGAAAGCAATCAGATGGTTATATAAATAGTTGTCCAAGGGCTTCAACTCACAACTCTGCGCAGAATTGGCTCCAGTGATGAGCAAAGCTTCTGTAAACTGTCTACCTTGAGTGCTTCTACAATGACACTGCAACCACCAGGAAAATATATTAGGGCATGGTAGGGACAAACTTTGATTGTGACCACACAACACAACTGAAACAATTGTTCATCTTGATTTACGGATATTTGTTGAGGCATATTTCACTGTTTTCACATAGTTCTGTAGAAATGGATATTTAATGACTTGTAGAAACTGCAAAGCTGCAAATGCTTTTTAAGAACATCATTCGGCAATTAGAACTTTATATAATAAAAAATGACACCATTTCTAGAATCTGGTGGAATCATAGATTATGCTCCTGCACAGGATAGTAATTTCAAAAGATTCCATGTGTGTCCGATATGTGATTATTCAAACCCGTAATTTGTGTTTGACATGGAAACTGATCTCATGGGCCATCACTTCGTGCATGATGACACACATCATGCATATATACCTTGATTTTTTTTAACTTAACAATAGAATAAAGGGTAACTTAGAAGCATACATAGTAATACTTTGGGACTTTTTAGTAGCATATATTGTTAATTTAGATGCAGTCTACGGGCTTGGTTTAAGTCAGTCTTAATGATTGTAGAAGTGGGTATATACATGTAATGTTAGGAGGTTATTTCTTGATAATGGTGTAGGTGGATAATAAATGAAGATTAGGGGGTTAACTTTAGATTATTTTTCAAAATGGCAGAGGTGGCAATTCACATATAAATTTAGGAAATTCATACATAAATTTAGGAAATTTACTTTAGACTATTTCTAAAAATAATGGAGGTGGCTAATTATTTTTATCAGAACAACAGAATAGATACAATGTCTGTTATTATCAATGGTTGTTATAGTATGCCAATCTTATGGATAGATGTTTCTAACATTTTTGTCAAAAATCCTAGGATTTATCTCTTTTCTAGTGCATCTCAGGAGGATTCAGGTAGAGGTTCCAAAATGAGCGGCGTCTAATTAGTAATGGTAAGATGCCACTTTAAAACGGAAACAAACAAGGTTTATGTGTTACTTAAGTGCATGTAATCTTTACATTAGAAAGCAACTATACATTACAGTATATGTGGATACAGTTTGATTGTACATTCAGGGTCCACTTGGAACGTAGGAACTTCACAGTAGTCATGCACAAAATTAACAGAAATCAGTTCATTTTCATGGGGGAAATGGAGAAAACACAGTCCAAAGGGGGCCTTAAAGGTAAATAGGTTGAAAGGGTGTGGGGAGTGGGGAGTGCTCTCCGCTCTTTCACAATTCACAATCCAAAACAAAGGCACAGACTCTATTGCAAGAAACTACAGTATAGAGCTGATATCCCCTCATTTCAAGCACTTGTTTCAGATCAAATGATTAATCCAGACTTGTTCAACCTTCTCCTACATGACGAAACTAAAACCTCCATTCGTGACTGAGTTAACCTTCAAGTGTAATGTTTACGATCACAGTATCACGAATCAGCACTACCTCAATCAGGCTACATACATGGTAGCAGGTGCTTAGCAAACACGAACCACTCTTCCCAAACAGGGTCAACAGTCCAAACAGAGTCACTTAGACGGGTTCAACGCAGTCACCTGGCGAGGGCGGGGACGCGCGGGCGCTTAGACGGGCGGTCGTCGTCGTCACCACCGCCGCCGCCGCCATGGTCGAGCGCTCGCTTCGAGTTGGACCGCTCCAGGTGCCTTCCCTGCCTCTGCATCGCCTCCCCCGGCCCGGAGCCGCCAGTCAGATCTGCGCACACACCGCCACAAACCCGAAGATTAAAAAAAAAAAAAAATCCCCCGCCCAAATAATAAAGCCAATGAAAATCCATCACTACCGGAGCGCGATCGCGCGCAAGGACCAACTGCTTACCCCGCCGCAGCAGCCGGCACAAGCAACAAGTCCGCACTGAATAGCGACGGGGAGCCGCGCGGAGGAGGGAGAAGCGCGCGCTTGCGTGGTTCTGCTGGCGTTGGAGCCGAGCGGCGCAGCGACTAGGCGACGACGACGACTTGGGCGAGCGCGAGCGACGGGGACAGCAACTCGCCAGAGAGAGAGAGAGGTGGGAGATCTGTGGGGTGGGTGGTGTGCGTGCCCGGCTTTCGACTTGGCCCACCGGTTTATTTACTGCTTTTGGTCCGCGTACGAGGTGCCTTGACTGCGCGCAGTCACTGACGGGCGTGGCCCACGGAAGCGGCGGGATACGCTGTGGTAGCTGGAAGTTAAAGTGACAGGTGGGGAGGACTATGCGGGGCCCAGCGTCAGTGGGAGAAGTGGAGCTGGTGGCCGGCGGCTGGGTGGGGATATTCAGACGACACAACTTTTCTGCCACGGCGATCGCGCACTTCCGAGCTTGATGAGCTGCCATTGCCGCTGCCAAGTAGGACGAAGGTTATGGGAACCACGTGTTAGAAGGTTATTGGAGGAACGAGTGGTTTCGCTGACTGGTGGGGCCGGCCCGGAGGGGGACACCACGAATTACTACTTCAGTGACATGATTTCGCCGCTAATGGCAGAGTGCCAGGTTATTGCACCATAGGAGTCGCAAATGGCAGCGCCGGATAGCTAGCTGTGTGTCTGTGTCTGAGCGAGGATCGTCTGTGGGTGGTTCCATACGTGTGAGTTCTTGTCTGGAATTGGAATTCCATTAAGCCTTTTGCATCCCTCGAGGAATTGAAATTTATTCAATAGATTATATTATTTGGTTTGGAATTTGAGATTCCATAGCTTTCTAAAATTCACCATGCTATGTTTATACTCTTCAGCTTAAAGTTATAAGCCTTTCTCAAATATATACTCCCTCGGTTCCTTTTTCTTTATCGTTTCGGCTTGGCCCTAGATTCACGAGACAATCAATGAACGTGGACATAAGTGACGTTCAAATACTTAGACAATGCTCTGCACTGCTATTAGCACAGCCAGAATGACGAACAAAGAGGGACAGAGGGAGTATGTGCCTAAACTATAATTATTATTACAATGACTTCAAATCCAAAGATATAAACAAGACCTAAATGGAATTGAATTGGCATACTATCGATTTATTACCTAATAATCTACCACTCCATCTAGTCTAAAATTATAAAACATTTTGAAATTTTTTAGATATATAGCTTTTTCTATGTACTTAGATATATATTAAGTGTTGTTTGGTTCGGCGATTTAGTCCTGTAATTAGTTCGATCACAGGGTGATCCATACCGTTGCTTTATGTTTGGATTGACCATGATGTAAGCGATCATAACGGGATGCAATACGGGCCAGAACAAGCTCATTACCGCTGCTCTTAAGTACAACTACATAGATGAAGGATCAAAGGGGGACAAACCTATATATTAATCCTAGCCCGTATGGGAAGCACCCTTGATGTGTTATTTAATACTTGTTTGGTATGGCTTCTCCTCTAAGTGCTCCCTAGAAGAGTCACAGCCAAAGGGAGGAGAAGTTATATATCGTAACTCTTCCTCCATACACACCAAAAAAACTTTGGCTCCTCTTTGGTACATAAAAAGGACGACTCCTCTTGGGGTATTTGGTATGGCTTCTTTACTGAAGTCTCTCGGGGTATTTGGTATGGCTTCTTTGCTGAAGTTGTTGCTCGGGCTAAAGCTAGCTAGAGCCATGTCAAACATATCCTTAGCTGGTGCATAAGCTTTGCTAGAGAAATAGGCTATTGGCGCCAACAAGAAACAACATATATGTATTTGGAAACTCCATGCAATATCATGGCCTAACTCTAAAGTTATCTCCATGAAAAGAGAAGCAAAAAAGTATGCACCACGGAACATGTCCTCAATAATGTCATGCATCGATAGAGTTGAGCTTGCCGCGAGAACTACCTTATTAATTATATACGGAGTATATATAATTATACTCTCGCCTTGTTTTCAAATTAAATGACGTTTGAGATAGTTAGTCTAGAATTTTACTTACTGTTAACCTGTTGTAAATGTCATAAACTATGTCCGGGTGTAAATAGTAGGATGCTGTCTTTCATTAAGCAAAGTGATTAAGACGTGGGAGAACATATATACAATCCATCCTGCTAGCTTTAAACCATTTTTCACTCCTTTAATTTCCTAGTTTCTAGCTAGTCCATGCGCTTGGATCATTAATTTGTGCAACTTCCCTAGCTCAGCGAGTTCAAATTATTATTATTCATACGAGCAAATACCTGTAAATCAAAAGTACAGGCTATTGATTGGTTGCTCAGAGCTGCAGCACAAAAAGGCTTATCATCATCTTCGCTATTGATTGGTTGCTCAGAGCTGCAGCACAAAAAGGCTTATCATCATCTTTCGTCCGCCAATCACACGCGCTAGCTTACCTTTTGTTCCTAGCATGCAACACCGTGCCAAGAGAATCTTTTACAATGTGTACTAGTAGCTAGTGTGTATAAATAGTTAGAGTGTTATCTGTCGACATATTTTTTTATGTATGATTAAATCTGAATTTTAAAGTGCCTAAACACAATCAAATGTATAGAAATTTGACAGATAGTACCAAAAAATCTATCAATGGATAAATATAAAACACTATCAGAAATCACGACTTTGCCGAGTGTATATTCTTTGCCGAGTGCTAAACCTCGGACACTTGGCAAAGAAAGTCTTTGCCGAGTGCCAAGCTCCTGGAACTCGGCAAAGAGATTTTTAAAAATATATTTTGAGGCACTAAATTAACTCAAATAGAAAAGTTTTTCACTATAAACTTTTATAACTTTTTAAGATCTACAAAGTTTGTATTAATCATTTCTTCATTTGACAAGTCGATAGTAAAGTTATTCATAAATTCTACATCTCTCTACAAAGTTTCATGAAAACTATTAGAGAGGATTATATGAGAACTGTGAATTATGTATGAGCAACCACGTCGGATGAATAAATGATCAAACAACCAAAATCTTGAGAAGTTATGAAATACTGCAGTTAAAAACTTTTTCATTTGAGTTCACCTTTGCTATGTTAAACTACGTTTGAATTTTAAAAATTCAAAATACGAATTTTTTAAATAACCTCGGATGGAAAAACACCCAAAATAAGGTTTGTAGATCTCTAAAAGTTATGAAAGGTTATAGTTGACAACTTTTTCATTTGAGTTCATTTTGTCATGCTAAACCTACGTTTGAATTTCTCAAATTTGAAATTCAAATTTTATAAACGACCTCGGATGGAAAAACTTCCTAAACGAAAAGTGTAGTTCTCAAAAAGTTATGAAACTTTGTAGTTGATAATTTTTTGACTTGAAATTGTTTAGGGCATCAAAACAGCAATTTACACTCGGTTTGATATAATATGTGGGGAACAAAAACTACTTATAGACACATGTGATGTGATGGTGTAGTGCAGTGGTTAAAGCAAAAATTACGCAAGAGAGAGGTCGTGAGTTCGAATCCCTATTGCTGGAAAGTGTGCAAAATCCTAAGGAAAAAACATGGCTTGGGGCTAGCCAATGGGTCCCTCCCCAATTAAAAAAAAATCCTATTATTTTTGGATTTTTTTTTATTTTTATCTTTGCCGAGTGCCTGACACTCAGCAAAGTCTTTGCAGAGTGCCTGATACGTGGCACTCGGCAAAGAAGCCTTTGCCGTCAAATTCTTTGTCGAGCGGCCTTTGTCGAGTGCAAATGAGGTTTTGCCGAGTGCAAATGAGGTTTTGCCGAGTGCTAACGGCACTCGACAAACAACCTGATTCCGGTAGTGAAATGTCTAAATTGGTTTATAGTCCTATTTTCGGCACTTTCCAGTAGTTTGATCAAACGATGATGTTCAAATTTTTGGTTAATTTTCTTCCAGAAAAGCAAATATAAAAAAACAAATAGCGGGCCTAATACTATCTCATTTCGGCTCTTTTATTTATTTATTTATTTATTTAAACAGACTGTGGAATACTATCATTTTGAAAATAAATCACATGCAATACATTTAACTCTATGAAGGTCCACTAAATCATCTGCTGTTTTTTCCTTGAAAATGCTTTTATACTATTCTATGTTTTATATATACGACATTTAGGACAAGCTATTCACCTTTTTAAGAAAATTAATTAGCGTGTCTTAAACATCATATATTTTAAAATGGAGAAACATGTGGTCATAAGAACCGCATCTCAGCACCCATGAAAAATATAAACACTCAATAATGGAAAAGGAACGCACTAAGTAGTATGTAAGTGGTACAGTAATAATTGTCCTAGAATATAAGGGATTATGAGTTTGTTCTAGATCAAGCTACCCCAAGTTTGATCAAGTTTATAGGAAAAAAACAATGATATCTATGATAATAAATAAGCACAATTAGATACATTAGTAAATATATATTTCCATACTTGTTCTCTTTGATGTGATAGATGTCAATACACTCTTATATGTAAACCGTCAAATTTTATGATACTCTGACTTAGAACAGATATAGAATATAATGCCTTCATTATATTTCAGAATGGAGGTTGTACTTGTTAATTAACTAGCTGATCACTTATATTTGTTTCTAAAACTAAGCAAATAAATGAAAAAGAAAATGTTCATATATGTATCTAGTTGAAGAGCTATTTTGCATAATCAAATTTAATTAACAAAATCCACTCGTGTTGTCACGATCTCCGGCATAATAAAATAAACTGTAAGTAGTGGTGTAACATCAAGAAAGATCAAATTAAACGTTTGACAAACAGAAGAGTGAGCAGTGAGAAACAAGAAACATCTATGCTGGTGCGCGCTGTTCTTTCATAGTGGTTCAATGTCAGCTTCCCTCTCACTTTCTCAGCATGCACATATAACACGGGTTTACTGAACCAATTGCATGCTGGCTAGCTTCGGCAATCTATGTAGATACTCTAGAGATGCAGTGCAAGTGTTTTTTTTTTACCTGAAGTTGTGGTTCCAGGTACTTTGTCATTCATATGTGGTCAGGAGATATATAATTAATATTCAGGAATGCATAAATGTATGTATATATCTGGGCATCTCTGGCCGTCACATGTGACTACAATAGCACCTTCTAGGCTGGCTTTCTAGTGCTAGCTGATGAGACACCTGAGGATATATGTCTGTGCCCAATAATGAAGAATGAACTAATAAATTCACCAATAATAGCAAGTATATATGGACTCAAAGAGCACATTCTGATGAAAGGGATGCGTTCTTAAATAATTAGCATTTTCTATTTGGGAATAAAAGAACATCTAGTATCAATGTATATATGATGTGTTTGTCTCTATAATATTTTTTCAGTAACTATAATCCTACAGCATATTAGGCATGAGGTTTATGGCACAAATTGACTATACGTAGCTACTCGCCGGGAGGGATGACAGCCATGGATCATCGGTAGAATAAAAAATATCTAAGGCCTTTGAATGTTATCGGACTCAGCTCAATCCACATGTATTAGGTATAATTTAGTTCAAGTTTTACTCTAATCCACGCCAACACATGTGGATTAATGCAAATCCAACTACATCCAAAAACAAGACCTAAAAGCACCTAGTTAGTTACTTACCTGAAACCTGCGGAAAGCTAAGTCCAAAGGTAGCAATTTTAGGACGACAGAACATTATTTACAGAGCGATCTATCAGCACTAGTAGTATTAGTACTACAAGAGTTCCGTGAAGAAGCTTCTGATGCGTGCACCCAATGCAACGTGCTCCCTGAACACTGAACACTAGAATATCTCAATCATGCATATGATGAGTCCACATAAAACTGAGACAAGGAATAACACGCGTACGGTAGATAATCAAACAAGAAATAATGACGTGATGAAGAAACGGCTAAGCAATAAGCTAATGGAAGAGATCAGAAGAGGATGGAGAGGAGCTAGCTGCTGCTAGCAGTGCTAGGCCGCTAACTAGCTCGAGCTCATGGATGGATGGAAATGGATCAGTTCATAGCTTGAGGGACAGGTCAATAATCTCCTCCGCATCCTGTCCGCCGCTCCTGCTTGACGCACCGGACGAGGCTTCCGCAGCCCCCGCCGGCGCCGGGGCCGGGCGCTGATAAATGTGGTGGTGCTGATGATAATGATGACGGCGGTGGTTCCTCGCCTCCGCCCACGCATCGGCGGCGCCCGGCGGGAGCTCCGGCCTGGAGCGCGGCGTCGGCGCGCTCTCGCCGCCGCCGGAGGCCCTGCTGCTGATGCCCTGCTGGTCGGGTACTACCGCCGGCGGCGGCGGCGCGGGTGGCGCGGAGACGGCCTCCCGGCCTCGCCTTGCCAGGTTGCGCTGCAGCTTGTGCGCGTTCTGGTGGCCGCCGAGCGCCTGCGAGCTGCGGAACTTCCTGGGGCAGTAGCAGCAGGCGAAGACCGCCTGGAACCTGGGCGGCGACGACGGCGACGGGTGCAGCGACAGGCTGAGCTCCAGCCCCTCGTCCTCCCTTTCCGCCGCCGCTCCCTCCATGCCCGGCGGTATACAGGAGGCGAGGAGCCGGTCCGCCATGCCCCTGTCCATTGGGGGCTGGGGCTAGCTAACTACTTCACCTGCTGCTGGCTGGCTGCCGTACGTACCGCGCCTAAGGAGGTCAGGATCTCACGGCAACCAGAACGAACCAGCAGGATGGCCGGATCGGACCGGAGGGAGCTAGCCAATGCAACGGGGGAAGCTAGCAGGCAAGCTGCCGGCCGGACACGCGAGGTGATCCGGAATGTGGTGTGGCAGCTCCCCACTGGAGGAGCCGAGGGATGGAGGCGCGGGCGCGCCATGATATGATATCATGGGACATGCTGGGGCGCGGGCCGCTGGCGCACTGGATCGACTGGCCGGCCGCATGGTGGGGTTGGGCCTTTGGCCTGTCGCTGTCGGGAAACTGAACCGCTGCCTGAACACAACAGTTGACGATGCCGCAGGAAACGCTTGCAGTAAAATCAAATATCATTCGGTGCGTGCGTGAGTCTGCTGGCTCTTGCTTCCTGGCTGTGGCTGCAGGCCAGGCCGAGGCCGGCAGGGGAATCCATCAGCTGTTCAGCAGCCATCAGGCGGGCGCGCGTGCCTAGGACGCCTAGGATACATGGCTAACTCGCGGCGCGCCCGGCGGCCTCTCTTCCCTGCTCGATCGCCGGCCGGCCGGACACAACTAGGCTATAGTACTCCTAGAGAGCTAGCAGGATAGGGCTATGTTGCTCGATCGATGATCGATCTCTCAGCATCTCGATCGACTCGTCGTGCCGTCGTCTGTCTGCGCTTGCTGCTTGCTTTCGCCCTCTCAACTGTTGGCGCGTATATGCATGGCACTGTGCGCGCTCGCACGGGGACGGGGAGGACGAGCGAGAGGACCACGCCGAATGGCCGGGCTAGCTACCTAGGGTTCGCGCGCGCGCGTACTGGCTAGCTATCTAGCTAGGCCACCGCCAGAGCCAGGGCGGACGACATCGATCGGCTCCCTCCATTATTACTACGTAGCTGCTAGGATAGCAACGAAGCCGATCGAGATCCAAGCTATAGCTAGTCATCTGGAGTACTTACTGCAGCTGGAGCGAGCTCCACCGTACGTCGTACGTACCGGGCCGGGGGCTTGATCTGAGTGCACTGATTAATTTCATTTCATACATGGTGTGCCTTTGTCTGACTCCCTGTCTCCCGTGTTGTACTACTAGCTAGATGCATGTGTTACGATGGAGCTAGTAGGATGGACCTCCTTTACCATCTACCCAGCTGAGTAGTAGTAATCAGATATTCAGATCCATCGATCTGGGGCTCCGGGCTTCGTTCACTTCTGGAACAGCGACAGTTGAACCGCCTGTGATCACGTAGGCATAGCTAGCAGTACCTCTTCGGACCTAGGTCTGATCCATCTCCTCGCCCTTCATTGGAGGATGAGTATGCTTGGAGCAGTGCATACTTATACGTGGACTACTGGTGCACAGCACATGTAAGCGTCATTAATTAACACTTACAGAATAACATGACTATTGCTCCATTCCAAATTATAAGTTGATATGATTTTTTTTAAGGTATATAGCTTTTGTTATGTATATAGATATACACTATATCTAGATACATAACTTTTGTTATATGCATCTAGAAAAGTCAAAACGACATATAATTTGGAACGAAGAGGGAGGAGTACAATATATTGCTCACAGGATCAGAATTTATAAATTAATTCTCTCTATTTGTACATGTCATATTAGTTTTTTATAAGACAAACATTTCTATCTTTGATGAGCAAATTTGTTATCAACATGATTTTTCTTCTGTATTGTTTTGAGTGATTGACTAGATTGAAAATAAGCTATCACAAAACACAAGTGCTTGTTTAGAGGCAAATAATGTACATATTAGGGATTCCAACTAGTGAAAAACATTTGGGCCTACCGCCTTCCAAGGTGTATAGTTGAGAAGATACGAAAAATAATAGGCATCAAATTAAAAGAGAAAAAGCTAACTTCTGGGGCTGGTTGATGTTGTGATGAATACCACATTATTATTTGTTTACACCATGGGGGCGATATACATGATATATGTGGGCACACATCAACAGTTTGATACTATATTTTAAGCAAAGACTTTTGGGGCGAGGGTGTAGGGGGAAAGTTCAAACATCATATGACCAAATGAGCTATCCTATGCCTTCTAGAAGATTATGGAGGTCTTAGGATTCTCAGCACAAGGCTGATGAATGTTCTCTTTCGGGGAAATGAGTTTGGAGCTCCACCAACGGTGCTGGCGGGGAGGAGCTCCACCAACGGCGCGCGTGGATCTGGCGGCGAGATCCAGGTAAGGGCGCGCGTTCCTCTCTATCTTCTTCTCTCCTAGGGTACTCTCCCTCACTCTCTCTTTCTCCTAGGACGAGCAACAGTGGTTCCCGCGAGCGGCGCGTCCAGGCAGCAGCTCCAACAAGGAGGAGCGTCCAGGCGGCGGCTCCGGCAAGGAGGAGCTGCACCACGGCGTCCGAGCCTACAAGCGGTGTGCATGCATGGATCTTGGCGTCCCTCGAGTGCGGATCGAGCTTCCCGATGAGATTCACTGAGCACTGCCACGGTCAGGATCCAGCCGCCATCTCTCTGCGGCGCGGGCTCCACCACGACGACGAGGACCATGGATCCGGTGCACCTGGCGGCAGATCCGGCGAGGATCAACCTCGACGTGCAACTCCTGGTGGTGGAAGCGGGCCGCGCGGGTGGCCAGCTGCACCCCTGGCGGCGCTAGGGTTTCGGCGACGGCGGTGGGATCTAGGCCTAGATCCAAGCCCACACGAACTTTTTCCTTTTTTGTTTTTCTAAAATTTTTACCGCAGCGGGCATCCTAAAGGCCCTGCGGTTAATACATGTTAACCACAGCGGGCACAAGCGCCCGCTACGGTGCCACCGGATTTACTGTGGCGTGGCACCGCAAGCGGGCGCCGATGCCCGCTATGGTAAAATGTTTCTGTCCGCTGCGGAAGTTCACAACTGACGTAGTGGAGAATCCCAAAAGCTGATGGCAAGAACATGTGTTCAGTACTACAAAAACTATTTTTAAGGCACCTACCATTATTTTGGGTACGTAGAGGCAACTCTATTAAAATCCCATCTCCAAAAATAATTTCTCAGCCAACCTACCTTATTTAGAAACTATTTTTATAGGTGGCTTGCCTAAAAAAATCTTCTGTTTAATTTTTGAATCTGACTTTTTTTTTCAGATTTACAAGATTTTAAAAATAATTGCTAGAGGTTGCTGGATACCCGCCTCTAGAAATTACTATTCTGTAGAGACGCATAAGTAGAGGCAACTAGAATAGCCGCCTCTACTGCACAAATGGTTTTCATCCACCTCTAAAAAGCATGCCTGTGTAGTAGTGGTTGCAACATGCCGAGGAGTAAATATCTACTCACAACATAGCTCATGTGATCGAATCACTGTTTTTTCAGTGCCCAAAAACCTTTAATTGGTAGATAAAAAAACCAAGATCGAGATTATCTCGATTTGCTTATGTGCAAAGACAAAAGTTTCCATGACAATGCAAAATTATTTTGAATTCAGCTAAACCATTCTTTTTAAGACAGCCCACTGTGAAACTCGTAGTATGGCCGCTTGAAGTGCATGGTTCCCTCTCATCTCTGCTTGCTTCATAATTGCAAGCTCAAGTCCACTTAATGCCAAGCAAAGTCTTTTGTACAAGAAAGCAGACACTATTATAACAACCATCTGCACAACATTAAGACAAGTACATGAGAAAAAATGCATGAAAACTGACTGTACAGTAACAAATATAATGCATGCTACTGCCCTATATATACATTATTATTGAGCTAATATAAAACACAACAGTTGTGTTGCCAAAAGCGGGGTGTGTCATCTTGTAGTGAATTTAAAGTTTTTTATATTTATATTGGTCAATCATGAAATAGAAATAAGAAAAAAATACATTAATTTATTCTGGTCAAACATCCTCCCTACTAACCTAGAAGCTGGTTCTTCTCATATAACAAAAAGTAATGCATTTAGAAAAGCTAAAATATGCCTTATAATTTGAAACCGAGGGAGCATGCTTTTAGACTCAGCATGAGAAATACTTTTACAGTATATAGTTAACATATTTATATGTTTTTAAAATTGATTATCAAAGTTAGAAATGTTTGACTTAGAACGTAACTAGTAAATATATATAACACGTGAAAAGAATAGAGGGAGTGTACATGCAACTGCTCCGATGGATGCACGACCTCCGGTCCAGTCTAGATTAAACTCTTGGAGTGAACTCATCTGGGTAGAGGAGACCAAGCCATAAGAGGCCCGGGCGGAATCCGGAGAGGACCGTTCAGAGGCATGTCGGTACGTGGCCGATGGGCAATGCCGTAGCGAGAGGGGAGAGTGTACCATGAGGAAGTTAAGGTTTACCTGGGTAGTACGTAGTGGTGGTGGTCCAGTCCAGTGTAGCGTGAGTTGCTTGAACGAATCAGAGTCGAGGCACTGTTGCGTGAACAGGACACTTCACCAGCCACCTGCTGAGGAATCCATCGACGGGCTAATTATGGAGATGAACATGGGCTGGTCTCGTCTACACGGTCTAGCTGCCACCTGATCTCCTCGGTACCGAATTGGTGAGCTTGCATTGCTTGAGATCCAGGACGCTCTCTGAACACGGGCTGCAGAGATCAGAGATGGTGATCAGGCAGGCGTGAGCTTTTCTAGCTAGGGCCTAGTAGGCTAATTAATAGGCGGCCATACTATATACTATACTAGCTACGGTACTCTACTACAGTAGGATACATATATACATGGACGCAGGCATGCGCGTACGTCCCTGTCTCTCGCAACTGCCTGTAGCATAGTATGTGTAGTGGCTGCATCGATTGGAGATTCAGAATCCTGAAAAGTGTACAAATTTGTCTGCTCCCAAGGACACATATACAGTGCTAGTCGCGAGTCCTCCTAGAGCAGCTCATAATGCAACGCAATACATACGGCCCTAGACACACGAGGTCGAGATGCTTGCATTGGATACGATAATGGCAGACGATGCTAGCTGATCCATGCATTCTCAAACAGCTAGCTCCAACGACATAGTTACTCGAACCGGTCGATATGCATGTATCCAGCTCCAGCAGCAGCAACACCTGTTCCTGCGTCTGTGTACAGCAGTACGACGTACGCGCATGCCTGCGTCCATGTATCCTCTAGGGGTTTCGTTTCACATGGCTGCCACACTGCCGTACGGTGTGCATGCCAGCCGGCCGTGGGCACCACCACCACCACGCCACAGCACCAGCAAGCTGTTGCTGCTTCGTCAAGTCTCGTCACGCTGTACGTGCTGCTACAATGCCCTGCTACCTCCATGCACGCACGCTGCGTGCTCAGCTCAGGCCTCAGGCTCAGCAGCAGCTCTCGCTCGCTCGTCTCGCCGTCGTCGCGCAGCAGCCACCAGAGCCCCGGTCCGACCCGGCCGGCCCTCCACAGACCACACACACAGGCAGCATCGCATGCAGATGCAGAGCATGCCCGCTGCTGGAGAGATGATGAGGCGTCACACAGGTGAGATCGAGAACCAACGACGACACACACGGCAGCGTCACACGACCATGTCGGATCGAGCCGAGAGCCTCTCTATACTATAGGGCGTACGTGCCCACGCCGCTTGCCAGTAAAGAGTAGGATCCAGGATTGGGCCTACGGGAGCCAGGCGAAAGTCGATCGGCGCGCACTTGTGATCGAGCGCTTATATGACTGTTCATCTATCGCACACAGTGGCCGATGTTCTGTCAGGCCCGGCCGGCCGGCGTGGCGCCACGAACACATGGTTTTTACGTAACCATTGTACAACGTCTTTATTATTTGATGAACGATTGTTAACATGTGAATATTTTGGTGTATGGTTGGTTCGGTGGTTCTTCTAATCCCCTGGCACAGGGTTATGTGTCGAAACGGTGTCTCTTGGCTTCATGATGTGCAGGTGTGGAGTCCGAAGGCGGTGGCAGCGGTCGGGAGAAGGTCAAGTAGGGCGTGCCGTGCTGACGGACCGGTTGCGGTGAAGGGCGGACGCGAGGCTTGGACCGTGCTGACGGACCGGACCATGCCATGGCCAGCCGTGGTGGCTGATATTTGGGACATCGACGAGCGCAAGTGTACACGGCGGGTGACGCGTACGGGCTACGCTACTCGCGGACGGTTTGGTGGTTTGACCTCAAAACCATCGGCGACGGTTTGATGGTTTGGCCTCAGAACCATCGGCGGGGGATGCGTACGCGGTACGATACTCGCGGGTGGTTTGGTGGTTTGTCCTCAAAACTATCCGCGGCGGGTTTCCCGGGTTTGGGCCTCAAAACTCGGGCGGAGGTCCCGATACGGACGGACGACACGTGGCGGCATCGGGGAGATCGCTTCGGAGCGAGGCTACCGGTGAGGAGGCGCGGTGGCCGTCGGATTAGGAAAACTCGAGTTGGACCATAATGCCCTTGGCTAGATGGTTCTCTCTTAGAATGTCTAGGGGTAGAAGTTGAATTGTGTAATAAGACTATAAATAAGAGGGACTGCCTCCGTTCAGTCCCACCTCTCCCATTCCAGTTGTTCATCCTAGGGTTTCCCTATCTCTAGTTTTTCTGAGTGTGTGAGCTCCACTGCAAACTTTGTAGTGATATGTTCGTGAAAAGAGCACCCCCTAGTGTGCTCGTCCCCTCTGGGCTTTTATCTTCAAGTGATTCTCGTGATGAATTCGTGTTCTTGTTGTTCTTGACTTATTCATCTCGAGCTTCTTTCTCCCCTCTAATTTTGTGGTCGAATTTCTTCGATTTTGAACCATTTGACTCTATTTTTCTTGCATTGATTTATGCTATGATGTGAGAGGATCAATCCCACCGAAGGGTTTGAGCTAATTCCTCACGAGCAAGTAGATCGGGGCAATTTTGTGTTCATGACAAGTTCTTGGTCGATTTTTATCCCCTTTGCGATTTCTCTTGATTGCCTTGAAATTGTGTGTTTATGTCTTGAAGAAATCTTCTCAATATCCCCAGAAACCTTCCTGCCAAGTTTCAAGTCAATCGGAGTAGTTTTGATTCGGTTTTGGTCTTGAATTCGTTTGCTCCAGAATTCCGCAGATACCAGACAAGTCTGACCCAGACCCGGACAAGTCCAGTATTTTTCTCTTTTGATCTTGTTGGAGTTTTGGGTTGAGATTAAGTGGAGAACTTCCCTTTGATGTCTAGAAGCTTAGAGTAAAATTTCACCATTTTTGGACACCGTTTGATGGGGTTTTCGAATTTTCTCCCATAGCACGTTGTGTTGTCTGGAATACCGGACCTTGTCCGAGATCAGGCCAGACATGTCCGAAATTTGCGAGCTGAACCCATATCGGACATGTCCGGTATGAACTCAGACTTGTCCGGTACTGCTCTGTGCAGCAAGGTGTTTTTCCTGTAGTTTGCGCGTTTGAACTCCGATTGCTTCACCGCTTGTTCCGCTGCTCTAGTGGTGACCCGCTGTGTTCCTAGTGGACCTCCACCCTCTCAATAGGGTCATGGTCGCTACCGGTTTGTGTGTTTACTTCTTGAAATGTTTGTTGAGTCGAGGGCCTGAAAGTTTCGAAAGAAATTTTGAGGCTCCCATTCACCCCTCTCTGGACGCCTATCCGGTCTTTTAATTGGTATCAGAGCCGGTTAAGGATCACTTCCACCTTAATCGGTCTGTGATCCGCAGAAGGCGACATGGCTTTGAATCACTGACCGGACAAGCCACCCTAATTCAATGGGGAGAACTACTCGCATTAAAAGATTCGTATGCAAGCCCATCTTTAGGGGATTGATTCGCGTGTTTGGGAGATCATTGAGAATGTTGATTACGTGGTACTTGCTGCCCGTATCAATCAAGAGCAGATCAACCAACACAATGCGAATAATATTGCCCGTGCTGAGCTTTTTGCTGCTTTGTCGATTTCTGAGTTCGATCGTGTCTCTGATTGTGTGACGGGTCGAGAGATCTGGAGGAGGCTTCAAAGTTTCCATGAGGGTACAGCCCATATAAAAACTAGACTCTATGAGACGTACAAGCGGGAGTATGAGAACTTCACCCAAGTTGATGGGGAGTCCATTGATTCGATGTTTTCTCACTTTACCACCATTGTGAACAACATGTGGGCTAACAATGCAGCTATGCCCTATGACGATCATCAGAGAGCACTCAAGCTTCTATATGCTCTAGATTGGAGGGTTTGGGAGGTCAAGGTGCAGGCGATCATCGAATCAACCTACTACGAGACTCTCACCGTGGATGAGCTATTCAGCAAGCTCAAGTCCACTAAGATCGACCTCCAGACGCAGGCGAGGATCAAGAACCCGTCTGCCCCAACCATGGCTTTGGTGTCAGGTAACGCAAGTTCAAGTTCAGCTTTGACTAACCCATTACCTTTGTCGCTTGCCTTGTCTTCTCTTGTGTCTGCAACAGAGGAGCAGATGGAGGCTCTTGGAGTTGATGAGTTGGCGCTGGTCATCAGCCGGTTTTCACGGTTTCACAACAACCGCTTGAACCGCTGGCGTGGTGGTCCAAAGGAGGGATGCTACAGGTGTGGAGACCCCGACCACTACATCGCCAGCTCCCCAAGAAGGACAACTCCTCCGACAAGTACGACTACACCAAGCACAAGGACAAGTGCGAGCACACCTCCACCAAGCGCAAGGGCAAGCGCGAGCACACCTCCTCCAAGCACAAGTCCAAGGGAGGGTCTGAAAAGGAAGTGCTCAGGAAGCTCCTCGAGAAGCAACATGCAGAACAATGAGCCATCCTCGACGCCCTCAACGATCGTGAGAACTCCACCGATAGCGACTCCTCTACTTCTAGCGATGACAACTCAAAGCGCAAGATCAAGGACAAGATGGTGGACTTTGCTTCCACGCCGAAACCACCAAGCTTAGAGTAAAATTTCATAATTTTTGGACACCGTTTGATGGGTTTTCGAATTTTCTCCCATAGCACATTTTGTTGTCTGGAATACCGGACCTTGTCCGAGATCAGACCAAACATGTCCGAAATTTGCGAGCTGAACCCATATCAAACATGTCCGGTATGAACTCAGACTTGTCCGGTATTGCTCTGTGCAGCAAGGTGTTTTTCCTGTAGTTTGCGCGTTTGAACTCCGATTGGTTCATCGCTTGTTTTGCTGCTCTAGTGGTGACCCGCTGTGTTCCGAGTGGACCTCCACCCTCTCAATAGGGTCGTGGTCACTACCGATTTGTGTGTTTGCTTCTTGGGGTGTTTGTTGAGTCGAGGACCCAAAAGTTTTGAAAGAAATTTTGAGGCTCCCATTCACCCCCTCTCGTCGCATATCCAGTCCTTCAAGCACCACAAGAAATAACTACTCCCTCCGTTCCAAATTGTAGTTCACTTTGACTTCAAGCGTAAGCTTCTCATAGCCTTAGATGAACTTGAGCGCGCAGAGTCATTGTGTCTGAAGAGATTGAGTGCGATGAATGCGCTATTCACATGTCCTGTCTTGTGTCCTTGCAGTCCAAGTACTCTGATTTGGTTGAGAAGTTTGATAGGGCTAGAGCTGAACCTATTTTGTCAGGTCCTTGCAAGTCATGTGCCGAGTTATGCTCTGAGCTTTCTGAGAAATTTGCTAGGATTGCTTTGCTTAAGAAGTCTAGTGCAGATGGTTCTAGTGGTCTGTGTTTTTGCTGTGAGGCTTTGGAGCTAGAGCTAGCTAATTGTAGGAATGACAAGAGAAAGACCGAAGAAGAAAACAAATTCCTTCGGAACATGTTGAGTTGGTTTTCTTGCAGTGAGCCACAATTGGGCATGATGATGAGTCAGTACAAGAGGGGTACTGACACAATGGGTTTAGGCTTTGCTTCAAGTGGGAAGGGTGACAATGTTTTTGGCAAGGTTGGTAACACATAGTGGTTTGAGCATGAGTAAGAAACCCACCAATCCTTCCAAGCCCATCAAGATAAACCCACCTAAGCCCTCTGAGCCTACCAAGCCCATTGTGAGGGATGGAGTGATTGATGAGAATCCCAAAGCTCCACCTCAGAAACAAGTGTGGATTCCAAAACCTAACCACCTCAGGAACCCACTTGACACTTTGCCAAACATCTCTGATAAGCCCCTTCCTAAGGATAAACCACCTCCAAGAGTGAACCATGTCCACACCAGAGTGAGTCACCCACAACCCAAGAGAGAGGTGTACCACTGTGAGTATTGCAAGAAGGATGATCACTTGTTTGAGTTCTGCTTTAGGAGGAAGAGACATGAGAGGCGTAAGTTTGAGCTTTCACACCAGAACATGCATCACCCATTTCATGGCATGCATGCTTCACTTGCTCAGAGGAGCAATGCTAGGCCTAGAGGAGGAAGACCTCAAGGTGCTAGGCCCCAGTTTGTGAGACCACAAGGTGGTCATGCCCAGCGAGGTCCAAGTCATCCTAAATATGACTCAAGGTCTCATGGCAGTGGCTATCAGTCCTACACTTCTAGCGGACCATGTTTTCCCTTTCATGGTGATCGCTTTGTTTGTTAGCCTAGGATGAGTGGTTTTTCAGCTAACCCCTTTTTTGAACAAATGGCCCAACACTGGTATGCTTCACAGTTTACTAACCCTAGTGTTGAGTCATTTGCCCGTCCTATGTCATTCTATTCTATTGAGCAGGTCGGAGGACGTGGGTGGAGAACATGCATTTGATGGAAATTGATCTTTTGGTGTGGTCAAGAGTAGATGGTTCTCTACACCCACGTTGATGGATTTCGAGAGGCATGTGTTTTGTTGTGGTGCCTACACACACTTTGTGAGCTATCATATACACTCATACCTTGTACATTCATGCATCGATACTGGTAGTATGAGGTAGTTGTTCATGTGCTCACTTGTATAGTTCTTACTTGTATCATGCTTTTATATCTAGTTTAGCATGTTTTATCTTGTGTATCATATGCCATGCTAGCCTTGTGCATATCTTGGTGGATTAGCCACTTTTCATGTCAGTGTGTGATACTCATGAACATTTTGCCATACTTTATCTTGTGCTCAAATTGTGTAGTTGATATTATGTTCATTAGGTATCTTTTTAGTTAGCTTTTGAATAGTTACATGTATTCTTTTGACATGTTTTGGTAGCCTAATCTTTTAGCTTTTTAATTAGTGTCATGTTACATGCTTTTACTTCTTATTTGATATCATTATGCATTGTAGCATGAGTTGAGCTTTTGGTTGCTTTTGGGTTTGCTGTGTCATTAGGTTGTTCTTGGCTCTTTTGAGTTTTCCTTCTCTTAGAATTGGATCTTTTTCTTGTGGTTTTTTTGCTTTTTTTTCTAGCTTTCTTTTGCTAGGCGTCTTTGTTTAAGGGGGAGTTTGGCCTCTTTCGAAGGGAAGTTTGGTGGTTGCTACCTATTTTAGTTATGGGTTGCTTTGGTTCTTGTATAGTAGTCCTTCTTTCTTTCTTCTTTTGCTTTTGTATCATATTGCATTGCATATCATCATGTATCATATATCATGTGCTTAGCTTCACTTGTATAGCTTGTTGATTAAGGTTATGCTCTTGTTGATATGATCTATGGATACATGATGGCTATATAGCAGCTTAGGCTCTCTTTGATCAACTTTGTAACACTCTGGTGTTAAGCATGCATAATCACTTGTATTCTTAAGCATAAGCATCATTATGCATGGCATTGATGAAAAGAGTAATTGTTATTTTATGTGGAGGTTTGAATTATTCAAATTATGTTGCATTTCACATGAATTGGATAAGTGGTGAAAGGATCAAGATGCCCAAGAGGGGGGGTGAATTGGGCTAATTCTAAAATTTCTTGCGGAATTAAAACCTATTAGCCCATTTCACCCTATGTGCCTATGTGTGTTTCTAAGGATTCTATCGAGAAAAGTTTTGCACCCTAGTTCCAATCCTAATCTAGCATGGCAATTCTAAGAATGTAAATTGCAGAAATGTAAATGCTAGAAAGTAAATGCGGAAAGTAAAGGAGCAAGGAACACGGCG
>CM041640.1:13127894-13235273 GCA_023333625.1 Bothriochloa decipiens | reverse complement strand
TTGTCATCAATCATCGAAACCACATTAAGGGGCCTAGATGCTTTCAAGTGGTATGAGTGTTTGGTGTTTGATGACCTCTAAAGTAACCTAGACATGATTAGGACACCAAATGAACCTAGGTTTATGTTCATGGTTTTGGTTAATTAAGCTTTGATGTCATGGTTGACCAAGGTGGACCATGAAAGTGGTTTTGTTTGACTGATTTTAAAGTGGTAGCTATATTGCTTGCATGTGTGTGCACCCTAAATAAAGTTTGTAGATAATTTCATAAGGAACAAAAGTTGTTATTACCACTTTTCATGAAAATACTTGGAAGATGTTCAAAAATGTTGAAAAAGGCAGGTTTGGGGGCTGTTTTTCTATTTTAGGGAATTTTAAAGGCATTTTCATTTGGATTTTTATATTTCAAAATCTATGCAGAATCTGGCCATACTTTGTATATATGAAATGTTCTAATCTTCTAGAGCTACATTTTCTTCAATATAAGTTTTGGCTAAATCGGCTTGGCTTGGGAGTCATAGGGCAGAAACGTTTGTATTAGAGGTCATGCAAATAGCTTTTCAGTGACGGTTGGTCAAAACCGTCAGGGAAATGGCCGGCCACCGCCCATCGCGCCCAGCCCGTGCGCTCCACGTGGCGCGCGTCCACCGGCGGTCCAGGGCGACAGCGACCGCTCCGACCGTGTTAAATCGAGCGCGGCAGCTCCCTCCTTCCTGTCCCCTCCTTTTTGCCTGCTCTTCCTGCCTCCTTCCTCGGCTCCGAGAGCTCGCCGTCGCAGCCGTCGACTGCGCTGCCATCGCTGAGCCACCTCCACCGCTCATTTTCTTCTCCGAGCACGCCACTAGACTCGCCTCGACGTACGCTTGCTCGTGCGCCCCCAAGCAGCCGTCCTCGCCGAGGGTAAGACCCCCAATCGAGAGCTTCTTCCTCGCGGCCGGCGAGCCGGTGACCGCCGTCGTCGCGTTCTGGTCGATCTGGCCGCCCTTTTCTCTCTCTGACTCGAGCGCTAACTGCACTTTGACTTGTAGAAGCTGTAACCGTAGTCAATGGAGCCAATTAGGGTTTAACCTCGTCGGATTTTCGGCTGCGCCGCCGACGGGAAACCGCCGTCCGCCTGCGCACTTGGCCAAGCCGCCATGGCCTCCCTCTGGCTGCGCTTTGACCTTCAATCGACTCGCCCTGAACCGCTCTAGCTTTCCCTCAAGTCAATTTGGTTGCGGAGCCACGGCAACGGCCGACGAAGCCGCGCCGATGCCGTCCTTTTGCCCCTCTCCCACGCAGGGAACTTGTCATTGAATTCAACCAAAGTCAAGGGTCTTCGTGCATATCTGCCAGACACAGGATATTTCTTTATCAGGCTTAGTGAATTTCTGTTAACCTCAGGGTCTCCGGTGCAAAAGTGTTTTTCCTTTTTCTTTTTCAGAACTGATTCCAGATTTTGATTAAACCTTTGAAAAATCATAACTTTCTCATTTTTAGTTCAAATGAGATGATTCAACTTGCAGTATTTTTTTTATGAGAAGATCTATGCATGAAAAATATGAAATGTGAAATTTGTGATACTTTTTTGTATAAATTTATTTATCCCTATTAATTGTTTTTATCTTAGAAAATGCATAACTAATTCTCTATTGCTCAAAAAAATGTGAGACCAAGCTTGTTAGTCTTCTTATGTCATGCTCTATCTGTGAAAAATATTGTGAGGCTATGTCCTGTGGAAAGTTTGCTCTGTCTAGTTATGGTGCCTATTTCCATTCGATGATAAATAATCCATAATAAATAATATATAAGGAATTTGTGCATGAAACTTTTTAGAGGATGTTTTTATGTCAATCTAGAGCTAAGAATGTTTTGAGATCTATTGTTTGACATTTTTCTATATACAAAGTATTTTATGCCCAGTGAATTATGCCGCCTTGTCATTTTTGTGTAGGATAAAGTACTTACTGTTTTGACCTAAAATTTTTATGGTAGTCTAAATTAGACATGCTAAAGCTCCTGTAGTTTTTACAGAATTTTCTGAATAGTATAAAGTCATGTTGTAGTTCTACCCTGATTTCTTTTAATAAGTAATAATGATTTAAAGCTATCATTTCATGTGTGAAAATGCTTTTTATGATACTTGTGATGTGTGTGATCTGTTATTGGTTTTGGTTCAGTAGAGGATAGTATGAAAAACAAGGGTTGTTTATAATTTGTTATAGCATGCGAGTAAATTATAATGCGAGGCTTGTTTAAGATTTGTCGGTATAAGAGAATACAGATGACATGTGCTTATCTTACATGTTCCAAAATCATATCATTTATCTTAGCTAAGCATTCATTCACCATCAGCATCAGCATTGTATTTACTATGTATTCATGGTATTCATACGCACCATGCATCATACAGGATCGTTAGAGCTCGAAACGGTAGTTCCCGGAGCACCAGAAGAGGAAGGCCAGCAGGAAGCTCTGGTGCGGGAGATAGCAGCAGAAGAGGATCCCGAAGCTGATCTTCCCGAGTGTCCCGACCACCAGCCAAGCTCTTTCCTGAAAGGCAAGCCCCGGAGCATTCTCCCTATGGTTTGCAAAATATCTAACTTGAGTCCTTTACCTGTTTGATGCATTAAGTTATAGGCATTGTTTCATACCGTTGCTGCATTACTTATATTCCTTGCCCACTGTATATCCTTCAACCCTGATAGGTTCAGGTGCGATTATCTGCTTAGCCTGGCTTAAACTAGATCTGTAGAAGTCGGGTGATTTTCTGTCATCCGCGAGTTATAGGTAGTGACTCCGAATGGTTGAATACATTGTTATCTTAGATAACCATGTGGAGATAATAAATCGAGACCGGGCGGGATTGGTGTTGGGACTGAACTGGAGGTTCGGTGAGGTTATCCCATCTGTGTCGAACTAGGACCCCGTCCGTTGTACGTCCTCAAGTCATATTGAATTTATGCCTCACATTTAGCTGGAAGGATAAGTCATTCCGACAGCGAAGCCTGGGTTTGGTTTGGGCCGAGAGTCGACCTGCTGTACGCATTGTATTGGAGAAGATGGGAGACCACGGGTTACGTGGAGAGTAAGTCCGAGGTCAGGGTCGTCCTGAATAAGGCAGCTGGGCGGTTCCCGGATACGATGGTACCTGTTGATCTCGCGATTTTCCCGAATTGAACTTTCGGTGATCTGTAGCTCGCCGTGGCTGGTGAGTGTGGTTTGTGTGAAGAATACCCACCATCTAGTTAGTAATTGATTATAATCGCCATCGTTCCTGGATAGTGAACACTTGACTTGAGCAGCGGCATCGTAGTAAGAACTTGAACAAGAGATGAGATGGTTGAGCTGTTGAGATTGAAAGATACTCAACCGAAATTGGTTACTTTTCCTGTTGAATAATTATTCGTACTCCGATGGTGTAAAACTATGTGCGAATTATGTACGTTGTGAATGGTGAACGCTAAACTCATTACGATCTTGGTCGTGCCGGAAAAGTTTGAAATCCTTCGAGATTTCGGTATGACTACCGGGTTTATTAGGTCTCAATCATGTAGTTTGCCGTCTTAATGGCGAATTATGTGCTTGTGCTCTAATAAATTGGTCGGTTCTGTCACAGCTGGCATCGGAGCAAGGTTTAGCATTACTATTCATAAGTATTTAAAATAAAAGAGTTTTTGTTGCGAAAAGTATTTACAAAATGTATAGCTATACATAGGTGTTCAAATCTATGGTTTTGAAAATTTAGAGTGTGCCAGTGGTCATATTCTTTATGCCCAATAGGAATTCAGATGGCTTAATTAAGTACTGACTTGGGGGAATTGCATCATATTTTCTGTTTTGTCGTTGCCTATACAATGACGGAGTCGTATGGGTGCCATTCACTTGAGTGGTAATGTATGGATCAAATTGCCTCTACACCCTGGTAAGTGTGAGTTGTGAGAGCATGATTGGATGCAATGCCAGTCTAGGGGAGTGCTTATTGATGCCGGATTATTCACATGTTGCACACATGCTTATATGAAGGTATCACATGTTGGGACCGTCTTCTGGCGGTGTCGTCTTCTGCGCGACTTGTTGGGGTAGTAAGTAATTGGTGTTTTCACCTTGTTCAGAAGGTGCATGAATTTTTACGTCGAATTGCATTCATATGGGATATGGGCTAAAATGAATTTTCTGCAGGTACACTAACCGCGAACGGTAGAACGAAGTAGTTACGTATAAATGAGAGAATGATGTATGCCACCGCATAGAGCGTTAGATTATTAGTTCGTGAGGACGTATGTAACGTGCATGCATCATAGTTAAAATTGCTCATTCATACATTCATGGTTTCTTCCCTTATAAATAAATTGTCTCATTTCTTTAAAATTATAAACTCATGGGATATACAACTTTTGGACAGATGCCGAGAACCAAGAAGACTGCTCACAAGTCCACTAGAGGAGGAGTGCCCCGTGGTCCTTTGGCTATCTGTGAGTCGGTGCCAAGGGAGGTGGACACTTTTCTTGAGGAGCACGCCATGCCTAGCCTTCTTTGGAGGATTCTCTCCAACGCTGGGTAACGGTGGGCATGGAGCCTCACTACTACTGGGACAAGTATGACTTGGTGAACTATGGAGAGGCACGGGTGGAGGTAGTTGTCCCACCTTTGGATGGTGACCCCCACTGGGTTGGGTGGCGCTATTTTGGTGCGGGCAGGACTGCCAAGACGGGTGCCACGTTTACAGCTTTTGACGTGGTGGAGCACCTGATGGAGGAGATCCCACACCAGCTTGCCCAGGCTTTTCCTAGAGTGTTTCCTTTTGCTCACCGCCTTTCTAGGTGGCCACATGCTGAGGGAAACCCACTGGAGGCAGGTCCTGAGGAGGCGCAGGGTAGCAGCACGCCAGCCATGAGTGCTATGTTTGCAGTAATGAGGGCCTATATCAGCATGGAGACTAAGGCACTTCGTCTGAGTGAGGATTTCAAGGAGGCTCGAGCTGATGCACGCAAGGAGAAGCGTGGGTTGACATGTGAGCTTCAGCGCCCATGAGAGGAGGTAGCCCGTGTGTCTTAGCATCGAGACAAGGTTGTTCAGGAGAGCCAGAAGATGGCACAGGCTAGGGATGAAGCCTGGTCCGAGTTTCGTCGTCTTAGCATCTGTCAGCAGTAGGTGCTAGAAGACGTGGAGGATGTTCGTGCTTACAATGCTAGTCTTCATGAGGAGGTGCACAGGAAGCAGGAGGAGATCCGTCAGCTGAGGATAGCCTTAGCAGCAGCTAGAAGGGCTATGAACGGTGCTTCTAGTGAGAGTAGCAACAATGGAGAGTAGCCTTGTTGATGATCGCTAGCCTCTAGTTGTTCTTTTGCGTTCCTGCCGGGTGGTCATGTAACCCTTTTGCACGCTATCGAGACTTTGATGTAAGGTTGGAACATGGTGTTGATGTGGCGATATCTGTACACCTTTAAAAGTCCAGTGTATGTATGCTGGCAAAATGTGGATGTTGTAAGACGTTTTATGATGGTTCGAAGTAATATTAGTAGTGATGTTGTGATATGAAAAATTGGAATTATTGTGCCTCTATTTATTGTGCGAATTTATTTCCCTTGATAAATTTAGTTTGGCATGATTTTTACATTCACCTCTCATTATGACAACATTCACCTAATAAATAATTATTGCTGAAATATGCAGATGCCGGTTACCCGTAGTGGTTCGGGTGGTAATGGCAGTGGTGGTGCTGAAGAGGGTGCCGATAATACTGCACGTGGTGTACCACGCCCACCTCTGACCAATATGGAGCAGCTGTTTGCTCAATTCTTGGGCAGCCAGCGCAACGTGGAGCAGCTTCTTCGTGAGAGTTTGGCCCGTGATGTTCGTCAGGGTCCTCCGCAAAACCAATACAGCAGCTTCAAGGATTTTTAGGACACTAAACCTCCTGTATTTAAAGATGCTCCTGAACTGCTTGAAGCAGATGAATGGCTCAACACCATGGAAGATAAATTTCGTCTTCTAAGGTTAACAGAAGAACTAAAAGCAGAGTATGCAGCCCATCAACTTGAGGGACAAGCGGGAATGTGGTGGAAGCAACATCGCACCACCTTTCAGCAGGGTGTTCCTATTACTTGGGACCACTTTGTATGTGTTTTTTGGGGGAATTTTATTCCTCCCAGTTTGATGGCTATGAAGAAAACTGAGTTTCTGTTGCTCACTATGGGAACTCATAATGTGAAGGAGTATCTGCACGCCTTCAATACCTTGAGTCGGTATGCTCCTGAGTTTGTTAACACTGATGAGAACAAGATAGCTAGCTTCAAGAGAGGCTTGAGTTCCAAGTTGATGAAGACCATGAGCACTTCTGCCCGTGTTACTTTCAATGACTTTCTGAATGATTGTATTATGCAAGAAAACAGTAACAACGTTCATGCTACCACCAAGAATCGCAAGAGAGCTCATGATGGAGGTGGTTCTTATCAGTCAAGAGCCCCAACTGCTTTCCGTACTCCGTATAGTCCACCTATGTCTGGTGCGAGATTCAGGCTCCCGCAGCAGAAAAGGCATAACAATTATCCAGCTCAGAATTCGCAGAAGTATCATAAGGCATTCAAAGTTCCTGCTCCACAGGGGAAACCAGGACAGAGCAGCTTGACCGGTGCTAACAAGACACCTGTTAATGGACATTGCTTCAACTATAATCAGACATGGCACTTTGCTTGTTATTGCCCTTTTCCTAAGAAGCAGCAGGCCCCATACCAAGCTCGTGTGCACAACACCTCGATTGAGGAGATTCTTGCTGGTGAACCAGTGACTGTGGGTATGTTTTCTATGAATCAAATCCCTGCCGCTGTTTTGTTTGATTCTGGATCATCGCATTCTTTCATGAGTCAAGCATTTGCACAGAAGCATGATCAAAAGATACTTAATTGAGCATTGAATTCAAGGTTAGTTCAGCTGGGGCTGATATAACTACTAAGCAGATAGTCCAGGGTGCAACCCTAGACCTAGATAAGTGGAGGTTTCGGTTGAACTTGATAGTTCTACCTGGCTTAGGAGTGGACGTGATAGTGGGGATGAGTTGGATGAAATTCTGGGGTGCTGTGATCGATACAGGTAATAGGGTGCTATCTATCAGAAATCCTCTTGGGGAGGGTACCTTTCAAGTGTCGTTACCTTGAAAGTTTAAGTTGGAAAGCATATCTTATTCTACTCGTGTGACCCCTCTTCCCGAAATTCCTATCGTGTGTGAGTTTTCGGATGTTTTTCCTGAAGAGCTTCCGGGTCTTCCACCAGATAGGGATGTTGAGTTTCGCATAGAGTTACTACCTGGCACCACCCCAATTTCTAGGAGGCCATATCGGATGCCACCAAATGAATTGGCAGAGCTTAAAAATCAGTTGAAAGAATTATTGGACAAGGGTCTTATTCGCCCTAGTGTGTCAGAATGGGTTGTCCTGCTATCTTTGTGAAGAAGAAGGACAAATCTGACCAGTTAACCAAGGCAAGAGTGTTTTCCAAGATTGATCTTAGGTCTGGTTACCATCAGATCAAGATTAGACCGGAAGATGTGCCTAAGATCGCTTTTTCTACCAGATATGGATTGTATGAGTATCTTGTTATGTCCTTTGGCTTAACAAATGCTCCTGCATACTTCATGTATCTGATGAATTCGGTCTTTATGCCTGAGTTAGACAAGTTTGTGGTGATGTTTATTGATGACATCTTGGTGTACTCAGAAAATGAAGAAGATCATGCCGAGCATCTGAGGGTTGTTTTAGACAGTCTTAGGGAACATAAGTTGTATGCCAAGTTTAGTAAGTGTAAGTTTTGGCTCAAGAAAGTTCAATTCCTTGGCCATGTTCATCTGATGAGGGAATCTCAGTAGATCCGAGCAAAGTACAAAAGGTGATGAATTGGGAAGCACCAACTTCTGTGCATGAAGTTCGGAGTTTTCTTGGTCTAGCCGGATATTATCGCCGTTTCATTCCAGATTTCTCGAAGATTGCCAAACCTATGACAAATCTGTTGTAGAAAGAGAAAAGTTTGTCTGGACAGAGGAGTGTGAAACAGCTTTCCGTACCTTGACGGAATTGTTGACCACTGCTCCTGTTCTTGCGCAACCAGATTTAGAAAAACCTTTTGATGTATATTGCGATGCATCAAAAAACAGGCTTAGGATGTGTTCTTATGCAAGAAGGGAGAGTCATAGCTTATGCCTCATGCTAGTTGAAGAAGCATGAAGTAAATTATCCGACCCATGATTTGGAGCTTGCAGCTGTTGTGCATGCTCTAAAAATCTAGAGGCATTACTTGCTGGGTAATTTCTGCAAAGTCTACACTAACCACAAGAGTCTGAAGTATATTTTTACCCAACTCGAGTTGAACATGAGGCAACATCGATGGATGGAGTTTATCAAGGACTTCAATATAGAGATCTTATATCATCCAGGCAAGGCAAACATAGTCACAGATGCGTTGAGTCAAAAATCACATTGCCATGCTATTCAACCTTTGTTAGCAGATGGTTTTGGCCTCATGCATCCTGTTGTGCTGCGTAACATCCAAATTAGTTGTTCGCTTGAAAGCATGATCATCGAGGGTTAGAAAACTGACAAGGATATAGGTCATATCAAGGAGAAGATGCTGAAACAGCCAATCAAGCATTTCAGAGTAGATGAGAAGGGAATCTTATGGTTTGATGATCGTCTGGTTGTACCAAAAGATAGAGAACTTAGAAATCAAATCATGGATGAAGCTCACTTATCAAAGTTATCTATTCATCCTGACGGTAGTAAGATGTTTCATGATCTGAAGGCTCACTATTGGTGGACAAAAATGAGAAAGGAGATTGCAGCCTATGTCGCACGGTGTGACATCTGTTGTCGCATAAAGGCTGTTCATTTGAAGCCAACCGGAATGCTTCAACCATTGCCGATTCCTGAATAGAAATGGAAAGATATCAGTATGGATTTCATTACCGGACTTCCCAACACTCAAAAAGGGCATGACTCTATTTGGATAATCGTTGATCGACTTACCAAGAGTGCGCATTTTATTCCAGTTCATACAGATTATCGACCACCTCAATATACTGATATTTATCTCAAGAAGATTATCCATTTGCATGGAATTCCTAAGACAATTGTATCTGATCGAGGATCTCAGTTTACCGCTCATTTCTGGGAACACTTGCAGAAGGATCTGGGGATAAAGCTGAATCGTAGTACAGCTTATCATCCTCAAACTTCAGGTCAAACAGAAAGAGTGAATCAAGTTCTTGAGGATCTTCTGAGGGCTTGTGTTTTATCATCCAAGGGTTCATGGGAGAAATGGTTACCTTTGGCAGAATTCTCTTATAACAATAGTTACCAAGAGAGTATACAGATGGCTCCTTTTGAGGCACTGTATGGTCGAAGATGTAGAACGCCTGTGAATTGGGTAGGACCTGGAGAAAGAAGATATTATGGTATTGACTTTGTTAAAGAAGCTGAAGAGCAGGTTCGAACAATTCAACAACACATAGCAGCTGCACAATCTCATCAGAAGAGTTATGCTGACAAGAGAAGAAGACCTCTAGTTTTTAATGTTGGTGATTATGTGTATCTGAAGGTCTCTCCTATGAAGAAAGTGCAACGTTTTGGTGTTAAAAGAAAACTAGCACCTCGTTATGTTGGTCCGTATCAGATAGTGGAAAGAAAAGGATTGTGGGCCTATAAGCTCAAACTGCCTGAAGAGATGAGTGCCGTGTTTCCTGTTTTCCATGTATCCCAACTCAAGAAATGTCTACGTGTTCCAACCGAAGAAGCCGTTAAAGTTAAAGACATTAAGCTGAGTTCAGATTTAAATTATGAAGAGAAACCTATGAGACTCCTGGATGTCAAAGACAGAGTGACCAGAAATCATGTGGTCAGGCAATATAAGGTTTCTTGGAGCAATCATGATGATAGCGATGCCACTTGGGAAACTGAGGACTATTGAAAAGAAGTATATCCTGATTTTCATAAAGAATGGTTAGTCTACTTAAATCTCAGGATGAGATTTCTTTAAGGGGGAAGGGCTGTAACACTCTGGTGTTAAGCATGCATAATCACTTGTATTCTTAAGCATAAGCATCATTATGCATGGCATTGATGAAAAGAGTAATTGTTATTTTATGTGGAGATTTGAATTATTCAAATTATGGTTGCATTTCACATGAATTGGATAAGTGGTACGAGTGTTTGGTGTTTGATGACCTCTAAAGTAACCTATACATGATTAGGACACCAAATAAACCTAGGTTTATGTTCATGGTTTTGGTTAATTAAGCTTTGATGTCATGGTTGACCAAGGTGGACCATGAAAGTGGTTTTGTTTGACTGATTTGAAAGTGGTAGCTAGATTGCTTGCATGTGTATGCACCCTAAATAAAGTTTGTAGAGAATTTCATAAGGAACAAAAGTTGTTATTACCACTTTTTATGAAAATGCTTGGAAGATGTTCAAAAATATTGAAAAAGGCAGGTTTGGGGGCTGTTTTTCTATTTTAGGGAATTTTAAAGGCATTTTCATTTGGATTTTTGTATTTTAATATCTTTGTAGAATCTGGCCATACTTTGTATACATGAAATGTTCTACTCTTCTAGAGCTACATTTTCTTCAATATAAGTTTTGGCTAATTCGGTTTGGTTTGGGAGTTATAGGGCAGAAAAATTTATATTAGAGGTCATGGAAATAGCTTTTCAGTGACGGTTGGTCAAAGCCGTCAGGGAAATGGCCGGCCACCGCCCATCGCGCCCAGCCCGCGCGCTCCGCGTGGCGCGCGTCCACCGGCGATCCGGGGCGGCAGCGACCACTCCGACCATGTTAAATCGAGCGCGACAGCTCCCTCCTTCCTGTCCCCCTCCTTTTTGCTTGCTCTCCCTGCCTCCTTCCCCGGCTCCGCGAGCTCGCCGTCGCCGCCGCCGACTGCGCTGCCTTCACCGAGCCACCTCCGCCGCTCATTTTCTTCTCTGAGCATGCCACTAGACTCTCCTCGACGTACGCTTGCTCGTGCGCCCCCTAGCAGTCGTCCTCGCCGAGGGTAAGACCCCCAATCGAGAGCTTCTTCCCCGCGGCCGGCGAGCCGGTGACCGCCGTCGCCGTGTTCTGGTCGACCTGGCTTTGACTTGTAGAAGCTGTAACCGTAGTCAATGGAGCCAGTTAGGGTTTATCCTCGCCGGATTTTTGGCTGCGCCGCCGACGGGAAACCGCCGTCCGCCTGCGCACTTGGCCAAGCCGCCACGGCCTCCCTCTGGCCATGCTTTGACCTTCAATCGACTCGCCCTGAACTGCTCTAGCTTTCCCTCGAGTCAATTTGGTCGGGGAGCCACGGCAACGGCCGGCGAAGCCGCGCCGACGCCGTCCTTTTGCCCCTCTCCCACGCAGGGACCTTGTCCTTGAATTCAACCAAAGTCAAGGGTCTTCGTGCATATCTGCCAGACACAGGATATTTCTTTATCGGGCTTAGTGAATTTCTATTAACCTCAGGGTCTCTGGTGCAAAAGTGTTTTTCCTTTTTCTTTTTCAGAACTGATTCTAGATTTTGATTAAACCTTTGAAAAATCATAACTTTCTCATTTTTAGTCCAAATGAGATGGTTCAACTTGCAGTATTTTTCTTATGAGAAGATCTATGCATGAAAAATATGAAATGTGAAATTTGTGATACTTTTTTGTATAGATTTATTTATCCCTATTAATTGCTTTTATCTTAAAAAATGCATAAGTAATTCTCTATTGCTCAAAAAATGTGAGACCAAGCTTGTTAGTCTTCTTATGTCATGCTATTGACACCGTTTTTCGGCACGTGTCAATAAGGATTGGGAGACTAAACTAAATCGGCAAGAAGGTGGTTGTTCTCCAGCATTGCTTCTGAGTTGCCGATGGGTGATTGCCGATAAAGGACATGTTGATCTCGTACATTGCCGATGAAGCCAGAGGGCTGTTGCCGATAAGATAGGCAGGAAGGCTAGAAGGTTGTTGCCGATGCCAGGGATGTGCCGATAAGAAGATGACTTCATCGTGACGGGAGCGGACAGCGGATCGGCGACACGAAGCTTATGATTTTTAGTATTGTAGTTTAAATCCAACTCCTATACAAGTTTTATTTTTTTCAAGGAATAGAGTTCGTATAAGGAATTAGTTTATTTCTTCTATATTTGAGCTTTACGTATTAAATTAGGACTCTTTTGATTAGTAGAGTATAAATATATGCCAAAGGGCATTGTAATGGATATCCAAGCATCAATAAACAAATCTACTTTTTATTTTACTTTACCAGTACTTTACTTTTCGGCGACTCCGCCAAGTACCTTTTCTTTTTCAATGAGTTCTTTCAAGAATCGACGGGCTGCATCAACTTGATCTCCGGCGACCTTGCAGGTTCCGCGTCTACCGAGCATGATTCAGGCTTTGACTTCTGGGCGTATCGCTGTCGTCTCGTCTGATCTGTTCAACAGTTATCGAATACTTTCTGAGCTTTGGCGTCTGGGCGTATCGCTGTCGTCTCGTTTAGATTTTATTCAATTTTATCATCCTTGTCGATTAACAGGTCAAATCGACTGGCACGCTTCGGATATCGATTTTGGGTATTAGCCCGGTATGTTTGCAGATATAATTTTGCATCAACACATGCTCTATCTGTGAAAAATGTTGTGAGGCTATGTCCTGTGGAAAGTTTGCTGTCTAGTTATGGTGCCTATTTCCATTAGATGATAAATAATTCATAATAAATAATATATAAGGAATTTGTGCATAAAACTTTTTAGAGGATGTTTTTATGTCAATCTAGAGCTAAGAATGTTCTGAGATCTATTGTTTGACATTTTTCTATATACAAAGTATTTTATGCCCGGTGAATTATGTTGTCTTGTTATTTTTATGTAGGATAAAGTACTTACTATTTTGACCTAAAATTTTTATGGTAGTCTAAATTAGACATGCTTAAGGTCCTGTAATTTTTACAGAATTTTCTAAATAGTCTAAAGTCATGTTGCAGTTCTACCCTGATTTCTTTTAATAAGTAATAATGCTTTAAAGCTATCATTTCATGTGTGTAAAAATGCTTTTTATGATACTTGTGATGTGTGTGATCTGTTATTGGTTTTGGTTTAGTAGAGGGTAGTATGCAAAACAAGGGTTATTTATAATTCCTTATAGCATGCGAGTAAATTGTAATGCGAGGCTTGTTTAAGATTTGTCGTTAGAAGAGAATACAGATGACATGTGCTTATCTTACATGTTCCAAAATCATATCATTTATCTTAGCTGAGCATTCATTCACTATCAGTATTAGCATTGTATTTACTATGTATTCATGGTATTCATACGCACCATGCATCATACAGGATCGTCAGAGCTCGAAACAGTAGTTCCCGGAGCACCAGAAGAGGAAGGCCAGCAGGAAGCTCTGGTGCGGGAGATAGCAGCAGAAGAGGATCCCGAAGCTGATCTTCCCGAGTGTCCCGACCACCAGCCAAGCTCTTTCCTGAAAGGCAAGCCCCGGAGCATTCTCCCTGTGGTTTGCAAAATATCTAACTTGAGTCCTTTACTTGTTTGATGCATTAAGTTATAGGCGTTGTTTTATACCGTTGCTGCATTACTTATATTTCTTGCCCACTGTATATCCTTCAACCCTGATAGGTTCAGGTGCGATTATCTGCTTAGCCTGGCTTAAACTAGATCGGTAGAAGTCGGGTGATTTCCTGTCATCCGCGAGTTATAGGTGGTGACTCAGAATGGTTGAATACATTGTTATCTCAGATAACTATGTGGAGATAATAAATTGAGACCGGGTGGGATTGGTGTTGGGACTGAACTGGAGGTTCGATGAGGTTATCCCGTCTGTGTCGAACTAGGACCCCGTCCGTTGTACGTCCTCAAGTCATATTGAATTTATGCCTCACATTTAGCTGGAAGGATAAGTCGTTTCGACCGTGAAGCCTGGGTTTGGTTTGGGCCGGGAGTCGACTTGCTGTACACATCGTATTGGAGAAGATGGGAGACCACGTATTACGCGAAGAGTAAGTCCGAGGTCAGGGTCGCCCTGAATAAGGCAGCCGGGCGGTTCCCGGATACGATGGTACCTGTTGATCTCGCGATTTTTCTGAATTGAACTTTCGGTGATCTGTAGCTCGCCGTGGCTGGTGAGTGTGGTTTGTGTGAGGAATACCCACCAGCTGGTTAATAATCGATTATAATCGCCATCGATCCTGGACAGTGAACACTTGACTTGAGCAGCGGCATCATAGTAAGAACTTGAACAAGAGATGAGATGGTTGAGCTGTTGAGATTGAAAGATACTCAACCGGAATTGTTACTTTTCCTGTTGAATAATTATTACCATGCTTGTTTAGTACAGGTGCTAATTTAGCATGATAAGGTTAATCAAATTAAAATACAATGCTAGAAGGTCATGATCAATTCTTTCTTCACGCAAGCTTTTCCGCAACGTATGAGTCACCTATCCTACTTATACAGCCTTGCATACTCCTTGGAGTCAATTTATTTTTAGTTTATGACGGGTAAGTCTAGCTGAGTACATTCTCGTACTCAGGGTTTTATTTCCAATGTTGTTGCAGATGGTGAGATGTTTTATAGCTATTGCCAGCACTGCTTCTACCCCGCGTTGGGTGATGACTAGACCTTGGGCATGGTCACTCTTCTCTACTTACTGCTTTTGTTGGATGTTGATCAAGGACCTGGCACCGTATTTGAAATGAGTGTGTGTGGTATTTGAACTCAATCGCTTCCGCTATTTTGAAATTTGAACTTGGTTTGTAATAACTTTATTCGTACTCCGATGGTGTAAAACTATGTGCGAATTATGCACGTTGTGAATGGTGAACGCTAAACTCATTACGATCTTGGTCGTGCCGGAAAAGTTTGAAATCCTTCGAGATTTCGGTATGACTACCAGGTTTATTAGGTCTCAATCATGTAGTTTGTCGTCTTAATGGCGAATTATGTGCTTGTGCTCTAATAAATTGGTCGGTTCTGTCACAAACTTGATACATGTTATGAGCTAAGCATGTTTTTGAAATATGAACATGCTTAAATACTTGATGAAATCTGAAAAACTTGTTCACCTTTGAGATAGCAACTAGCATGTGTAGGATTTGTTGAGATCCATGTGCTTTCATTTGTATGCTCTAGTTGCTATGTCTCATGTTTCTTGAATGATACACTTAGCTCGGACTCTTGATATCTTTATGCTAAAACTTGATGTCTAAAGCTAAGTGATGAATATGCTTTTGAGTTGGATCTTTACTGTCTCACGTCAATGTCACGAGATTGCTTCTCATTCTTCTGAGTGAGATGAACTTGGGCATTGTAGTGCTAGTCCTCAACCATTCATGATGAGACAACTTCCCACTTGCACATAGGGATGAACTCGGCGTGGTTGCAAAACATGATAAAAATAACATAATTTTTGGCGAACAGTTTTGATCCTCTCACATACACATGTCTAAAAATAACCTTGTAATCCGCTGTAAAACTCCGATCAATGTTGAAGCTACAAGTGTTAAGTGCTTCCTTGAGACATGATGTATGATCGTTATATGGGGTAGTTCACTTTTGTATACACGTGCTAGCACTAGTTTGGTCTCCTGCTTATATGTGCTATGTGCTATTCTCTTTGGTGAACACCTTTTATGAGATATGCTTAAAATTGGTCAAAATGCTTATGATTCATATTTTGTTCATTTGATCAGTTTGAGCATTGGCCTTGTCTTGCGCCTGTTGTACTACATATACTGTACCAACTTGAGCATGTTTTTAATCCACTTGCTATACTCCTGAAGCTTTGTATGTTCGCATTGTGCATCTCATAGCATGATTTGAGGTGGAGCTCCTTTTGTGAAAACTTGATAAGTGCATTTATCAACAAGGGGAGAATGATTCCACAAATCCAGAGTGTGCATTCATGTGCATTTGTGAGGCTGATGCACTTGTTAAGGGGGAGTTGCACATTTGCTTTTGCTAGACGTGTCGAGCCGTTTGCCTCTGTCTTGAGGGTCTAGCCGCTTTCAGGTGCTTTGAGCTTATTTTTCTTGGTTGCGTCGAGCCGTTGCCCATGTCTTTGGGGACCAAGTTTTTGGCTTTGCTTTGCTCATTGTGAGTGACCCGTTTCGAGCTTTTCTTTGGCTTTTGGTCACTTGAGTGGTTTTTCTCTGGCTTTGTGTTGGTGTTGACAATGCACTCATCAAGGGGGAGATTGCGAACATATGGTTTTTACATAACCATTGTGGAGCGCCCTTGTTGTGTGATGAGCGATTGTCAACATGCCAACACTTTGGTGTGTGGTTGGTTCGGTGGTTCTTCTAATCCTCTGGCATAGGGTTATGTGTCAAAACGGTGTCTCTTGGCTTCATGATGTGCAGGTGTGGAGTCCAGAGGCGGTGGCAGTGGTCGAGAGAAGGTCAAGTAGGGCGTGCCGTGCTGATGGACTGGTTGCGGTGAAGGACAGACGCGAGGCTTGGACCGTGGTGACGGATCGGACCGTGCCATGGCCAGCCGCGGTGGCTGACATTTGGGACATCGACGAGTGCAAGTGTACACGGCGGGGGACGCGTACGGGCTACACTACTCGCGGACGGTTTGGTGGTTTGCCCTCAAAACCATCGGCGATGGTTTGATGGTTTGGCCTCAGAACCATCGGTGGGGGATGCGTACACGGTACAATACTCGCGGGCTATTTAGTGATTTGTCCTTAAAACCATCGGCGGCGGGTTTCTCAGGTTTGGGCCTCAAAACTCGGGCGGAGGTCCCGATGCGGACGGACGGCACGTGGCAGCATCGGGGAGATCGCTTCGGAGCGGGGCTACCGGTGAGGAGGCGCGGTGCCCGTCGGATCAGGAAAACTCGAGTTGGACCATAATGCCTCTGGCTAGATGGTTCTCTCTTAGAATGTCTAGGGGTAGAAGTGAAATTGTGTAATAAGACTATAAATAAGAGGGACTGCCTCCACTCAGTCCCACCTGTCCCATTCCAGTTGTTCATCCTAGGGTTTTCCTGTCTCTAATTTTTCTGAGTGTGTGAGGTCCACTGCAAACTTTGTAGTGATTTGTTCATAGAAAGAGCACCCCCTAGTTTGCTCGTGCCCTCTGGGCTTTTATCTTCAAGTGATTCTCGTGATGAATTCGTGTTCTTGTTGTTCTTGACTTGTTCATCTCGAGCTCCTTTCTCCCCTCTAATTTCGTGGTCGAATTTCTTCAATTTTGAACCATTTAACTCTATTTTTCTTACATTAATTCATGCTATGATGTGAGAGGATCAATCCCACCGAAGGGTTTGAGCTAATTCTTCACGAGCAAGTAGATCAGGGCAATTTTGTGTTCATGACAAGTTCTTGGTCGATTTACATCCCCTTTGCGATTTCTCTTGATTGCCTTGAAATTGAGTGTTGATGTCTTGAAGAAATCTTCTCAACATCCCCAGGAACCTTCCTGCCAAGTTTCAAGTCAATCGGAGTAGTTTTGATTCGGTTTTGGTCTTGAATTCTTTTGCTCCAGAATTCTGTCCGCAGATACTGGACAAGTCTGACCCAGACCCGGACAAGTCTAGTATTTTCCTCTTTTGATCTTGTTAGAGTTTTGGGTTGAGATTAAGTGGAGAACTTTCCTTTGATGTCTAGAAGCTTAGAGTAAAATTTCATAATTTTTGGACACCGTTTGATGGGGTTTTTGAATTTTCTCCCATAGCACGTTGTGTTGTCTAGAATACCAGACCTTGTCCGAGATCAGGCCGGACATGTCCGAAATTTGCGAGCTGAACCCATATCGGACATGTCCGGTATGAACTCAGACTTGTCTGGTATTGCTCTGTGCAGCAAGGTGTTTTTCCCCTAGTTTGCGTGTTTGAACTCCGATTGCTTCACCGCTTGTTCCGCTGCTCTAGTGGTGACCCGTTGTGTTTCTAGTGGACCTCCACCCTCTCAATAGGGTCATGGTTGCTACCGGTTTGTGTGTTTGCTTCTTGGGATGTTTTTTGAGTCGAGGACCCGAAAGTTTTGAAAGAAATTTTGAGGCTCCCATTCACCCTCACTCTGGTCGCCTATCCGGTCCTTTAATTGGTATCGGAGCTGGTTAAGGATCACTTCCACCTTAATCGGTCCGTGATCCATAAAAGGCGACATGGCTTTGAGTCACTGACTGGGCAAGCCACCCTAATTCAATGGGGAGAACTACTCGTATTAGAAGATTTGTATGCAAGCCCATCTTCAGGGGATTGATTCGCGTGCTTGGGAGATCGAGAATGTTGATTATGTGGTACTTGCTACCCATATCAATCAAAAGCAGATCGACCTACACAATGCGAACAATGTTGCCCGTGCTGAGCTTTTTGCTGCTTTGTCGATTTCTGAGTTCGATCATGTCTCTGATTGTGTGACGGGTCGAGAGATCTGGAGGAGGCTTCAAAGCTTCCATGAGGGTACAGCCCATGTCAAAACTAGACTCTATGAGACATACAAGCGGGAGTATGAGAACTTCGCCCAAGTTGATGGGGAGTCCATTGATTCGATGTTTTCTCGCTTTACCACCATTGTGAACAACATGTGGGCTAACAATGCAGCTATGCCCTATGACGATCATCAGAGAGCGCTCAAGCTTCTATATGCTATAGATTGGAGGGTTTGGGAGGTCAAGGTGCAGGCGATCATCGAATCAGCCTACTACGAGACTCTCACCATGGATGAGCTATTCAGCAAGCTCAAGTCCACTGAGTTCGACCTCCAGACGTAGGCGAGGATCAAGAACCCGTCTGCCCCAACCATGGCTTTGGTGTCAGGTAACGCAAGTTCAAGTTCAGCTTTGACTAACCCACTACCTTTGTTGCTTGCCTTGTCTTCTCTTGTGTCTGCAACAGAGGAGCAGATGGAGGCTCTTGGAGATGATGAGTTGACACTGGTCATCAGCCGATTTTCGCGGTTTCACAACAACCGCTTGAACCGCTGGTGTGGTGGTCCAAAGGAGGGATGCTACAGGTGTGGAGACCCCGGCCACTACATCGCTAGCTGCCCCAAGAAGGACAAGTCCTCTGACAAGTACGACTACACCAAGCACAAGGACAAGGGCGAGCACACCTCCACCAAGCGCAAGGGCAAGCGCGAGCACACCTCCTCCAAGCACAAGTCCAAGGGACGGTCTAAAAAAGAAGTGTTCAGGAAGCTCCTCGAGAAGCAACAGGCAGAACAACGAGCCATCCTCGACGCCCTCAGCGATCGTGAGAACTCCACCGACAGCGACTCCTCTACTTCTAGCGACGACAACTCAAAGCGCAAGATCAAGGACAAGATGGGTGGACTTTGCTTCCACGCCAAAACCACCAAGCTTAGAGTAAAATTTCATAATTTTTGGACATCGTTTGATGGGGTTTTCGAATTTTCTCCCATAGCATGTTGTGTTGTCTGGAATACCGGACCTTATCCGAGATCAGGCCGGACATGTCCAAAATTTACGAGCTGAACCCATATCGGACATGTCCGGTATGAACTCAGACTTGTTCGGTATTGCTCTGTGCAGCAAGGTGTTTTTCCCGATTGCGTGTTTGAACTCTGATTGCTTCACCGCTTGTTCCGCTGCTCTAGTGGTGACCCGCTGTGTTCCTAGTGGACCTCCACCTTCTCAATAGGGTCGTGGTCACTGCCGGTTTATGTGTATGCTTCTTGGGGTGTTTGTTGAGTCGAGGATCCGAAAGTTTCGAAAGAAATTTTGAGGCTCTCATTCACCCCCCTCTGGTCGCATATCCGGTCCTTTAGGCGCCACAAAAAATAACTACTCCCTCCGTTTTAAATTATAGTTCACTTTGACTTTTTTGATGCATGCATTTTGTTATGTATCTAAATATATTATTTATCTAGATACATAGTAAAATACATATACTTAAAAAATTAAAATAAACTATAATTTAGAACAGAGGAAGCAGTGCATGCCCAAAAAGGCTCTGGGGGCCTCCCTCCGGCCCGAGCTTGCTCGTCCAAGGGCACACCACATCATCTAGTCTTGTGTATGATATGAAAGAGCTAGCTAGCTGTTGCGGTGGGATCGGAGCCCGCTTTACGTACTCCTCTGTCTAGCTGCTACTCGATCTGGTGTAGTGGTGTCCACCAAAGAATAAAGATTCTCGCTTTAAACAACTTATTAAACGATTTTGTATAAAAATAACAATACTATATTTGATACGGACTTTTTTTAAATATATATTTTTATAATAATTTTTTTTGTAGATATAAACTTAAACTTGGTTAAATTTTGAGTTAATTTGATTGAAACGGATCATATCCTATAGTTGTCTTCTTTTGTGAACAAAGGGAGTAGGGCTCATACTTTGTTCCAACTATATATAGGCCTTGTTTAGTTTCTAGAATTGGGCACCAAATTACACTGTGTAAAAAAAAGATTCTCATAACATCAAAATACCGACACATACAAGGAATAGTAAATATAGATAAAATCAAAAACTAATTGCACAGTTTTATTGTACTTTATGAGACGAACGTTTTGAGCCTAATTAGTCAAAGTTTAGATAATTTTTACCAAATAAAAATAAAATACTACAGTGCACTACAGTGACGTTTTGCCAATTTTACATACCACAGGTTGGGGAACTAAACAAGACCATACTCTCATCTTATCAGCGGCTCCGCTCCTCTAAACTTTTAGAGCTAAAGTCCCAAATAGGTGGTCCAAAATTGGTTTTAAACTTTCCTCCACCTCATATTAGAGTTTTAGACCTTGATTAACATAGCTAAAGTGCTCCCAAAGTTTTTAGACCTCTAAAATTTAGAGATGCTTTCCCATGGCATTGCATGCGTCATCAAAACTTGCTTTGATCTCTGTACGTAGTTCTTGTGTGTTTCCCCGGCCAGCCCATGAAGAGCCCACGGTGTCACCCCGTGTATATTGATGCATTCTGTCTGCACGAATGCACGTACGATGCACCAAACGAAATATATAGTACGTATCTCTTTTCCAGTTGTCCCTAGCTAGCGTGCTGTCGTACTAGCTACTCGCGATCGCTTTGGATCGCAGCTAGCTAGCATGTGCTCTCAATCGTCACTACTCTAGACTCCTCGCTCCACTAGACTGTTGACGAGAAGAATTGGTACGTGTGTGACGGCTGTTATACTACCGAACATCCATGGAGACTAGCTGTTTAATTATGCGAAAGTTGGAATAATATGAAATGACAAGAAACTTCACACACTTCCTATCAAATCCTGACTGAATGCATCATGACATGGTGGTACTCGTGAATGCACTATAAACGAACATCCCTTGCAGTTAATCAGTAGCAGAATGCAGTAACATATATCGTGAATTCTTGATCTCAGCAGCATGTAGCGTCGGGAACAATTATTATTGTGCCGTTCCAAGTAGCAAGTGCAGTAGTGATCGTAGGTGAAAAGGTAACGGATTCGTTGCTCATGTGAACTGAACGGATGGGGAAAACCATGAATGTGCCGTGGATGAAGGTATGGCAGGACCGACCAAAAGGCCAACATAAATACACACGTGTTTTTTCCTTGAAAACATAAAATATTTGTATATCATTATAATTAAGAAAAAGAGTTTAAATGGTCGTAGACAAAAGAAGAAGAGTTCAAACATAGAACTACACATGCACTTCTGACGAGCGCCCTCAGAGGTCATATGGGTTGACCATCCTAGAAAACAAATCCAAGCTTCGATATTACATTAAAAGGTCTACAACCTTGCTAAGAACTGTGTTGCACCTACGAAGTTGTGGGTGCCTCTAGCGTCTGAGAAGAGTTTTCTACTAGCTCTGTTGTTGGTCGCCGGGAATAACTCGTCCAGAGCTTCCACTTTGCTTGACGTCAAGTTCCCAATGAAAATGACGTTGTATGCTCCCTTGGATGCTGAAGAATTTGGTGCCGCTTGTAGCGCGATGCCTATCCTTACCATGAGACTAGTACCTCGTCCCGTTTGGAGGTTGGTACGTGCGACAACAGCTGGGCGACAATCCGCCTGCTCTTGAGTGGCAGGGGCGCTTTGTTACCGCCTCTGCCTTGGAGGACTGATGATCAATGTTGACTTTCTCTTGCAGTGTACCTCCTCGATGAACCTTGCGAGACGTCGAGCAGCCTCACGTGGGAGGAATGAAATGAAGAGAGGAACGAACATCAATTATATCGATAAATAAAAAAATCATATTAGATAAACAACAACCCTTAACAAGGAGCATATGCAATGGAAACTAAATTGAAGACAATAAGGCAACTTAGCCAATGACACAAGCAACTCGTCACAACATGAGCAAAACAACAATACATACAACAACAACAATGACAAACTCCTACAGTCCCTAATAATGAATAAGCAAAGAGACCTCTGACACCAGGTCTCATAAGGCACGACCTTTAAATCTATATATAAGTTGCTTGAGGAGGTTCAAAAGAAACATTTTCTTCAGGAAATCTTCGGTACCTGCTCGCATTGCATCCTCATCGAGTTTTCTATCATTCTCAACAATGCTTGGTAGCATGGTGAACACTGAAGGAGCGTTGAGAACAATTTTGCTGAAGTATCATGTGTAATGATCATAGGGGATTGTTTTAGGTCTATTGTTCATGGGAAGTAAACGATGAACCATGAACGCACCGTGGAAGAAAAGAAGTAGGAGAAATAATAAACTTTTCTTTTAAACAAAATAAGTAGGAGAGATATCAATTGTACTAATAAAAAGGAAGTCTCATGTAGAAACAACCACCCATAGAAGAGTATAAAAAAGGAAAATAATCAAAAAAACAAATTAGACACTAAACTAAGACACACTCAACCAATGGGATATCAACTCAAGCAAAACAATACCATTAACAACAACAACAACAATGACAAATCCTACAGGTTACCGTCCCTAATGAACAAGAGGCAAAGAGACGTCCACCACAAGGTCATATAAGACACAACCTTTTAAATTCATTGGTGGGCTTGGGGAAATCCAGTGGAAACAATTCCTTAAAGTTTAGAATATCTCGCATTTCATCCACATTGAATTTTCCATCATTTCTCTCTACAATGTCTAAAACTTTTAACATGTTGCCATGTGCAAGGCAGACACTTTGATGAAGTGACGATCTATCATAGGTCTTACATCAGCATTTTGCTACCATGCTCAATGGTGAACATTGACGTATAGGAGGACATGCAAAAGTCTCCCCTTCATAGTTGCAAGGCGAACCCATACCACCATCGATGTCGCCCAGCAACCACCTCCTGTCACTGTTGACATCGCCAAGCAGGATCCTCATCCAACATCGTCGCCAACATTAGTGCATGGGCTCCCTGCTGTGGTCGCTACTCCCTCCCCCGGCACCATGGTTGTAGCTCTCTCCCACCCGACATGGCCGCCAGGGGTAGATCTACCACTGGGACAGGGGGCTCAAGCCCCCCTTTTGAAATTTTAGCCATGGGAGAAGATTAGGAGGAGTTTGAGGTTGAAGATATGGCATCAAGAGGAGGTTTAGGCCTTAGTTTTACTAAAACCATAACTTTTTGTCTTTTGAATAGTTTAAACTTAGCCTCGTTAAACTATGTAGGAAGAGGAACCTTAATTTTTCTAAAACCACCATAACTTCATTTTTCTAAATAGTTTGAATTTATTAGCCCCTATTGAACTATTATCCTAGAACAATAATGACAAGCCCATATGGTCCCTAACAATGAAGAAGCAAAGAGATATCTGCCACAATGTCCTAGAGTCATGACCTTTTAAATCTAGTGGTGGCTTGAAGAGGTTTGACAGAAACATTTTCTTTAGGTCTAGGATATCTCACATTGCTTCCTCATGATGTTTCTATCATTCTCAACAATGCTTGGTAGCATGGTGAACTTAGAATGAAGGAGCGTGGGAACAATTTTACTAACCTAAGTATCATGTGCTGTGATCGTAGGGGATTGTATTGGGCCTATAGTTCATGGGAAGTAAACGATGAACCATGAACACACTGTGGAATAAAGTATTGCAGGACCAAAGGACGAACATAAAGTATCAGCATCATTAAAGTCAACTTTTATTTTTTTTAGAAAAGGAGGTTTCCCCTGCTTTTATTTTTCAAAAAGCAAACAAGTGTTGCCTTCAGTTCTTAGTGGCGCATTCGCCATTACAACAATTGTCTCAAGACATCAACTGATAAAATGAAACGACACAGAATCATCTAAGCGGCTCTGATCAACAATGGCTTCCCGATCTTCATGTTGATTCGAAGTTGCACTTCTTGAGTCCAATTGCAGAGCAACGATGGAGCCAACCTAAATGACCAAGCCTCTGCTTGCTACCAGGTCAGTTGAGGAGGAGAGCACACCTTTAGCTCCAGTTTTCTGACAATCTCCTCGACGTAGACCCCCAAATCTTGTGGCATGATTGCTCTCCATCTTGTAGTCATCATGGCGATCTTGAGCAGCAACTCCTTTAGTCCCATCCACTATCGACCCTGAAAGCACAGCTCATTTCGAAAGTTCCAAATGGCACATAAGATAGCAGAGGAAATAATATTGGTAGCTTTATGCTTCTTATTGGCTAACCACAAACGGGCCACTGATTCAAAATCCTTTCACACCCAGACATTCAGAAATGTGTTGCCAGACCGAACTGGCCACACAACAATCAAAAAACAAGTGACAAATATCTTCATTATTAGAACACAAAAGGCAAGTTAGATCAGCAACTTCCCTATGTTTGGCAAGGTTATCCCTTGTTAGCAGTTTGTTCTTTGATAAGAGCCACAAAAGAATTGAACCCTTGATGGAACACAAATTTTCCATACAGAGCTGACATAAATTGGGGTAATGCCCCTAAAATTTACCACCTCATACAAAGACTGAACAGAATACTTGCCAGAAGAATTATAAGACCAAAAGATAGTATCTTCCTCATTGATTAGCTCTATGGTATTCATGAATTCAACTAATTCCCACCAGAGATTCATCATTTGTTCAGACACTATTCTCCTAAAGGTGAGTTTCAAATTCACCCCATCCCAAACTTCATATACTGTACTACCTTGCTGCTCATTAATGACAAACAAAGGCCACTACATAACAGCCAGATTGGTATTGCCGATCCATTGATCCTCCCAGAATCTAATCTTTTTTCCCATCTCCCAATTTCCAGTAGATGCCCAACTTGGCAGCGTGCATTGCCCAAGTGACTCCTTTCCAGAAGGGAAACACTCCAACCTTAGGACAACAGAAAATATTTGATTTAGCCCAAGTGACAACTTTCCAGAAGTCAACTTTTATTTAAAGAAAATAAGTAGGATAAATATTGATTACACTAATAAAAATAAAGTCTCATTTGGACAAATAACCGCCCTGCGAGGAAGAGTATAAAGCAAAGTAAACAGAAAAGAATATGACATTAAACTAAGACACAACTCAGCCAATGGCAAGCCACTTACAATATGAGAAAAACAACACCATTAACAATGATAAAACACCAGTCCCTAATAAAGAGGCAAAGAGACGTCCGCCACAAGGTCATAGAAGGCACAACCTTTCAAATCCATCGGTGGGCTTGATGAGATCCGGTGGAAACAAATTTCAAATAGTCTACAATATCTTAGATTGCAACTTCATTGAGTTTTCTATTATTTCTCTACAAACGTCTAAATCTTTTAACATGCTGCCTTGTTCAAGGCAGGCAATTTGTCGAAGTGAATATATATCTATCATAGGTCTGCCATGTCCGGTGGTGAAGAGGGATATATAGGAGGTCATGCAAGGCCCCCTTCGTAGTTGCGGTGCCTGGAGAAGACATTGTCTTTTTTTAGTGTATCCAGCACATTCGCCTTACCTCATTATAGTCATAGAATGTGCAGGGTTATCTTTGATGATGATAAGAAATATGGGGGTCCTCAGTCACTTCTTAGAAATACTCCATCTGTCTTAAAAAGATTATCGTTTTAGAATTTCAAGCATCTGGTTTGACCATTTGTCTTATTCAAATATTTTTATATAAATATTATTTTTATGATATATTTTATCTTTAGAGATAATTTAATAATAATTTATTTATTTTATAATATGTATATTTTTCAATAAGACAAACGATCAAACATCTAAAAATAAAAAAAATCAATTTTTTTTGGACGACGGAGGGAGTAGCTTCCTAATCACTGGTACCAGAACAAGAGTAACGACTTGTACTAACGTTAAGGGCAACGCAGTGAACAGCTCTATAGTCTTATGACCTCCACACTGATCAAACGTGTTGGGAGCCACGAGTGCAGTGTACTCCATCGTGCCCATGCTGGGATCAAGTGAAAGGAGCCGTCTGGTTCTGTGAGGGGACGTGATCCGACAGGCATATTTGCCACGGCGAGGAGAAAAAGAGGCGTGTCGCCATCTCTTCTGGTGTTGTTGGCACTGTGAGGTTGCGAGTGACGAGAGTGAGGGGCCAAATAATGTTGATGATGGCGAGTTGGCGACTTCGTGAAGTTAGAACGAAGAGATTTAGAGTGACGGGAGTGAGGGACCAAATGTTGACGATGGCCACTTCGTGTAGTTGGGCACGGTGAGGTGGGGAGTGACGCGAGGGAGGGACCAAAATGTTGACGATCGCCATGACCTGGGCGTGGAGACTAGCGACAACACCTGTTTCGGCAGCCAGCAGCAGGGCGGTGTCGCGAGCCTCACGGTGCGCTGCGCACGCTATTTGGCCTGCTCGTTGGCATCGCCCAATTATTTGGCACGATCGAAGCGAGCAACCTCAGCGTCGCGGAAATGCTCGAGAGGTTGTGTTGCTAGCTCGTACTCGGTGAGCGCCACCCATGGTGCCGATCGAGTTGGTGCCGTGCCTGTGCCAACGGTGTGATGGTCGCAGGATGCAAACAACTCGTATGATATTTGTTACCATAAAAGTGTGGAAAGATAGTATACACACGCAAATATTCCGTGATCAATAGCTGTGTACATACAAATCAGGATCACTGGAATAAAGCAATAAACAGGAGAAGGAGATTGATACTGGCTAAGCTAAACTAGGTGGTTTGTCGCCATGGGAGCGTGTGTCCAATGGCCGCCGCATCCATCATGCGTCCCTCTGCTCCACAACCGCCTGAGAGAGCTCAGCCTCGCCAAGCCCTGCGCTTTCGCCGCGTCGCCTTCACGCGGCGGTGCCACTGTCGGTGCCGTTTCCCTGACATGGATGACCAGAGGCGGCGACGCTCCACCGGGAGCAGCGCTGGCACCGCCAAGTGCCGTCGTCGTCCTCGTCCCGGAGGCTCTCGCTACGGTGACCGCGTCCTGGGATCCCCAGAACAGGACGTTCGTCGGCAGGTTCGTGGGGTAGTTGGCGGGCTCTGGGACCGCCGGTGGGAGGGCCGACGACGACGGCAGCGCGGGGAGCAGGTCGACGTCGACGCGGCAGAGCGGGCACGTGGCGTGGCCGCGCAGCCACAGGTCGATGCACTCGGCGTGGAAGCCGTGCTGGCACCTGGGCAGGAACCTGGCGGCCTCGCCGTCGGTGAGTTCCGCGAGGCACACGGCGCACTCCAGAGCAGCCTCGCCTGCCCGGTCGTCCTTCGCCTTGTTGTAAACCGTCACCGGCAACGCCCGGAGCACCAACGGGTCAAGGCCGCCAATGGCATCGCGTGCTCCCAACGTGCCGCGTTGCTGTGGCGCCCCCACTGCCGCGCCGTCCCGCGTGCCACCGCGTCGGCTGACGACCGTGACCGTGAAGTAGTGGTACAGGACGAACGCGAAGGCCAGGGCGACGAAGAGGAGGCCTACGCCGGAGAGGACGACGTCGCCGCCCACCGGCGAGGCCGCGCTCCACCACGCGACCGCGGCGCCACTATTATTGCCGCCTGCGACGACGTTCTCCGTCAACGCTGACATGATCAGTCTCTCGCGCCTTGGATCGCCTTTCAGCGTACAGACCTTCCTTAGGTGGTGTCCTGTGGCTGAGATTTGTGGGATGTTTATTGGCGTTCTTAGCGAGGCTTAGGTGCAGTGCAGCCGGTTGGAGTTGGTTTGATGGCGTGGGTGGGGGGATTAGTGTGTTAATCTGAATTGAGCAGCTTGAGCTGATGCTGATGTAGGGGCTTGTTGATTGTCAAGCATTGAGTGTGTGACACGATCTGATCTGGAAGGGGCAAGAGATATCGGTGAGAGCAGTGAGCAGAGCAACTCAGTAATAACAAGCCTAGAAGGCTAGATTTCATTTTTTTTTTAAAAAAAAAAAAAGAACAAGCTACTCCGTAGAACTAGAAGGTTGTGTTGGAGGAGCTTCCAAAGCGAAATAACGGAGGGGGAGAGAGGTCGCGAAGGTACTTGGATGGGGCCAGAAGAGCTGAGTGAAAAAATGTAAAACGTTTTATCAGCTTGCGCAGATTGTTAATCCTTCAGATGTTCACAAAATGGCTATGAAACATGGTCAAATGACATATTTTCAGGTGGTCACAATTACCACAATATAATAAAATAAAAATTGTAAACATTGCAGACTGATAGATGTCGATCATCTTGTGATCTGTTTGGTCCTCAGAAAGAGTTGGGCTTTGGACATACAGTACTCCCTCCGTTCCAAAGTTTAAGTCGCTTTGATTTTTTGGTATATGTATTTAGTTATATATCTAGATATAATAGTCTAAATATATAGTAAAATACATGTATTAAAAAATCAAATCGACTTATAATTTAGAACGGAAGGAGTAGGAAAAATTACTGTCACCTCTTTGAACTATTACCATGGTGTGATTTTTCCCATGAAGTATAAAACCGAACATTTTACTCATTGTAAAATATCAAAAACGTTTAAACTACTTTCCAGTCTGATCACAAGTGATCTTTAGTATAGTTTTGCAGTCGGGCAGATCAAATTAGGCCTCATATGGCCAGGCCCACAATTGCTTTGTCCATGTTGTCGGTTATCTGGGAAAGGGTACCCTAAGCCCTCGATTAACTGGGCGGATCCCCGAAGTCAGCAACGCAAGCCCTCCAACGACATCCCTTATTACCGCTCGGAAATCCACAAACTAAAGCATGCTGGACCGGCCCATGAACGGGCGTCGACAGCCCAAAGCCACAACCTGCTTGACGGACCACCGCACGGACCGAGACTGTACTCTCGACGGTGCGACTCGGGCGACCCCTCGAGGACGGAACTTCGTTCGGGCAAACGGGCCGGCCTCGAGGACGGAACTTCGCCCATACGAATGGGCAGCCCTCGAGCGTGGTAAAACTCTCGGCTACCTACTCCCAGTACGGATCCAGGCGCATTCAATATATTTTACCTACTCCCGCCTAACCGTATGGCCACAGTTACTGAAACAGCTGCGGGTATGGCAATCAAATCCTGCTTTTGCCTCCCATATCCTGGAATCCCGCGGATCGTACCTCACTGCCGCGCCATACCGAGCACTGTGCCCCGTCCGGCACCTCCTCGAGACGCATATTCCCCGCATATCCCAGGATTCGACCTTATCCGATGAGCCTCGACCCCCTCGACTCAAGCCCCTCGACTCGACCCAAGGCCTCGACCGTCGCCCCTCGACACCGTCACGCCGACCCTCGAGCGAGACTTCAACAACTCTGGTCAACACTTCAACAACTCCCGACACGACGGTTGCAGGACCTCCCATGCCGACGTACACCTCTACAGCGACACCGACATGATCGGCATCAACGTCATACATCACCAACCACGTGAGCCCCAAAAACATGTACTCATGTGCCCCTCCTTCGCCTATAAAAGGAGGAGCCAGGACTTTAGCTAAAGGAGAGATCCGAAAGCATCATACGCTAAGGCTTTAGATCACAGAACTACGCCGTGAGACAGTGTAAAGTAGAGAGCTAAGCGCCCAAGACGCTCAAGCTCAAGCCCACACTTCTCACACCCGCTTGTATTCACCCCTGTACTAGCGCTTCGGTGCAAGATAACACGAACTATCCTTCCCCTGCTAGATATAGGGCCTTCTTTGCCCGAACCAGGATAAATCGTTGTGTCCTTCTTGCATCACCCACTGGATTAAAGGAGCACGTAATTACGAATTTACTCGTTGGTGTTGACCTCCGGGGTCGAAGCACCGACACATATCATGGGTCTCCAGTCGGTTCTACTGAGCAGGCCCTTGGAAGTCCAGAAATGGAAGTGTAAGGAAAGAGTAAAGTCCTCTGCTCATCAAAGAGAGAGAGGAAAGAATAATGTTCCATCCGTCCGTACTATCGTCAGTGTATAAGTATATAATAGGTTTGAAATGAAAATCTAGAAATAGTAAAAGGGCCTCCCACCCAAGTTCTGGGAAAATAGAAGTCCAAAGCTTCCAGCAAAATCAGCTTATGTAGCTTGGTCAAAGCTTTTGAAGTCTGTAACGACTTCTGGAGATGCTAAAAAGTTCAAAAGTGAAGAAAAGCTCGGTAACCCCCGACCAAGTGCACGTGATGTATTTGCGTGTCACTCATCTGATATGTCAGATCTGTTGAGCGCTATTACATCCCAAATCATTGAGATTCACGTATCTCTTTTACAGTAAGGCCTTGTTTACTTACCCGACTCGGAGGCCGGATTCAGTAAATGCACACTGCGTACGTCAAATCAGCGCACTGTAGCATTTCATTTGTATTTGGTAAAAATTGTCTAAATTTTAAAAAATTAGGCTTAAAATATTCGTCTCGCAAAGTACAATAAAACTATGCAATTAGTTTTTGATTTCGTCTATATTTAGTACTCCATGCATGTGCCGGTATTTTGATGTGATGGGAAATAGGAATTCTGCATAGTAAATTTGGGAGTGAATTTTGGTATCTAAACAAGGCCTAAGATATTTTCTAAACTCATTTTCAAATCAAATACATGACAAATAAAACCGATTTGAGTAACATTCCTTAAATTTTGAGAGAAGATTAATTAAGAACTAAGGGGTTGTTTGGCATGGCTCCAACTCTAGATAGAGTAACTCTACTCCATAAAGTTTAGTCTATATCACATTAGATGTTTGACGCTAATTTAGATCATTAAACATAGTCTAATTACAAAACTAATCATAGATAGATTTAGACTAATTTGTGAAACAACTCTATTAAACCTAATCAATCTATAATTTGACAATATGGTGCTACAGTAAATATGCGCTAATAAATTAGGCTTAATAGATTTGTCTCGCAAATTAGTCTCCATTTGTATAATTAGTTTTATTTAATTAGCTCATGTTTAGTCCTCCTAATTATTATCTAAATGTCCGATGTAACACTTTAGTCCTTGGATCCAAACACCAAATTGTTTGTCAATAATACACCAAAACTCTAGGGCCATGTGCACTTTAGCATTTAAATTAACTTTCATATAAATACTCTACCAAGTATGAAAATTAAATTGTAAAAACACATGTAACACCTTAAATGTGAACCCAAAGGCATTCCATATGCGCATCTCATAAACATTGTCATTTCTTAATGATGATGATGTTTTAGAGACTTTATATACACATAAGCTTTCCTAATAGTGATTAAGAGCTCAAAAGTCTCTAATCAAACTTATAAACAACTTTTCGTAAGGTTTTCTTGGTACAAAAGTTGTTGAAGGAAAATAGTAAAAAAAAAGGATTAAAGCTAGGGTTATAAGTTAATTGCTTAGTGACCTTTTTAGAGGTCATTAATTAACAATTTTGTTAAATACTTAAAAACATGCCAACTTGAAAAATGACGTACAAGTCAAACACTTAAAAATGGGATATAGAAAAAAACCAAAGTTTTGCTTAAGAGCATCTGTTTTTGAAAGCCTAAAGTTTGAAACCTTGAACTATACATCAGTGTCTAAGGAACCAGCCGAGAGGGGCCTTATCTACAATTATGATGTGAAAAAAGGCGAGGGGCCTCGTCAGTTAGGGGGTACATATGCATCCTTTCTTATCTACTCTTGTATAATATATATATATATATATATATATATATATATATATATATGTATTCTAGAAATTCTAAGATAATTTAAAAGAGAAATAAAAGACACATATGTACCCTAGCTCATCTTGTTTTTGTAATCAAACGATATCATCAGCCTGATTAATGGTGACAAGTTGATAAATTTAAATTATTATTTGATACAAAATTGCCTTTTTGTCCTCTAGAATGCATTATATTTGAGAATAAATTTTAAATATAAAAATACACTGTACCAGAGGACGGAGGAAGTAGCTTAATATATCCTAAAACTCATAGAATCCCTTGTATTTTTGGAGGGGCCGTAAAAAAGCTCTGAAGTCTGAACTGTTGGTTGCACTCAGATTCTCCTATGGGTAGCTTGCTGTCTTCACTAACAGAGCAGATACCTGAAGCATGCATCCATTGACACCTTCCAAACTAGCAAGTTTAAAACTGAGGGCGAGGCGTCTGCGAGCCCCTTGGAGCCTGGAGGCACAAGTTTTCATGGCAAAGCAAGTACGTTTCACCAGACACACGAGACTACCAGGGGCAGCAAGCAAGCAAGCGGCACAAGAAGCAAGCTGAGACCAGCCACCACCATAACCCGGCCGGCTAGGTTCCTTTTCTGAGGTCGAGGTGGCCGGTACGGTAACAATCTAACCTCAGAGCCCGCACAGGCTTCACCCAGCTCTCACTCAAAGCGCGCACGAATGGCGAACCCTGAGGCTAGCTAGGTTCCTTTGGCCGAGTGCTACCTATGCAAGAAAGAGAACTGAGCCCCCGCCCCTGCCGGACTCAAGACCCATCACCGGGAACGTCGCCGCGGGTTGTCACGGTGACGGCGGAGCAGTAGAGCTCACTCAAGGTGCACGCACGGAGCAATGTCCATGCACCACGCATGCGTGGACGATCGACGACGACTTTCCCACGAGTCGTGGCTCGATTAGTGGCCCGCCCCTCACATGCAGCGCCCCATAACTCATGCAGAGTAATCATATATATTAGCATGCTGCTACTGGCTCGTTGATCTCTCGTGTTTTTTTTTTTTCATTGCTAATTTCTGTGATATTTAAAGTGAGGTCTAGGCGTCTGGCTACACCGGACATGCGAAACTGCTGTTAGGTCTGTCATATTTGATTGATTTCTACTTATTGGACAAATGTATATGATGATGTTAGATTTGAGTTGGAATTCAGAGAACAGTATTTCAGATCAGAAGGCTCTGCTCTATTTCCGAGTTGTAGAGCTAGTATACAAATAGAATTCCGGTTTTAGTAATTTAGAAGGTAGCTTTTTTTGATCAATTGGTGATATAGCATAGTTTAGTGGCTGTGATATAGCAAGTTAGGCTCAATTGGCGAAGCAGAATTCATCAGTAGTACTGTGATATAGCATAGTTTAGTGGCTGTGGATGGATGTCAACTCATCCTTCAGTTGCAGTTAAGCTCAGTCTGTTAAGGTTTAGTGGAAACTGTGCCCTGGCCTGCATGTGTGTGCATGGTGCTCGATCCCTAGGGAGACTTGTTGGTTAGGGTTGTAGTTCCAAGTGTTGGTGGACTGCGTAATCTATTTGGCCTTAGCCGTCCTTTGCCTCCTCCAGTATGCAAGTAACCCCAGATGATACACGACACAACAAGATTTCCACCCAATTCACGCACAGCAAAACTAAATAGATCACTGCAGTAGCAAATCGATCTCTCACTTTCTCCCACTTCACTACTGTGAATATGATGTAACAATCTTCAGCTGTCGTCTGGCCTGATTGTTAGCTTGAGAAAAGCAGTAGAAATTTCCAGGCCAGTAGTAAGTTTCTAGTTTCACTTGGTTAGACTGTGCATTGTCCCAAAATGCTGGCCCCTATTGTGTGTATATATTGAATACTAATACATATCTGGTTGCGATGCATGCATGGATACATATATGCCGCATAGACAGCGACGCTAACAGGTTAAATTAACTAGGTCACGATCCAAATTCATTTATGATGCGTATTGGATCTTGCCCTTTGTGCTTATTTTCCTAGCTAGTCCTCAAATCTTGTGCAGGAGCATGTTCATGAAAAAGGATGCCAATCACTCACATTAGTACTGTTATCTAGACCTAGCAATCTCAACCTATTACTCCTTCATTAATTTAGATACATAATCATATACAATACACACCATCACTTCATATATCTATCTATATGTGCGTAGATATATAAACATTCATCACAGACTACATCAAAGGAGATCCAATTAGTCTTCGCTCCAGTGTGGATTATATATGTATGTAGTTACGGAAAATACACATATGAATTAATCGTGCTAGCTAGAGTACATATATTACTAGTGGATAGCAGCTCTTCCAAAGCTGCTAGCGCTTGCTTTGGGAGCAATCAAGCGATCCCTAAACAACGAACCTCGGGATCGTTAACCGCGTAGAAAATTGCAGCTGACCGCTGGACGATCGCGAGCTCCCCCGCGCGCGCGCTCATGGCCGTGCCTTGCGTCCTACGCGACCAACTTTATCCCCGTCCACCGCCGTGGCGGCCGGCGTCAACTCTCCCCACCGCACCCTCCTCTGCTGCTGGCTGCTGCATGCTGCCTACAGCCTACAGCCTACAGCTAGCTGCCTCCCCTGTGCTGACGATGCACCTGCGACCTGCAGCCCATGTATCGGAGGTCGGCCGCACATATCCGCTCGTGTATTTATACGCGCTACAGGCCTCTCCCGCGTCAAAACTGAAGGCTTGACTTGGGATCGAGCTGATTGATTGATTGATTGAGCAATCGTCATGGCGGCCTTCTCTTCCAGCAACGGTGTGCCGCCGGGGTTCCGGTTCCACCCGACCGACGAGGAGCTGCTGCTATACTACCTGAAGAAGAAGGTCGGGTTTGAGAAATTCGACCTCGAGGTCATCAGAGAGGTCGATCTCAACAAGATCGAGCCGTGGGAGCTGCAAGGTATATACTTACAAAGTTACAAAACCAGTACAAGCGCCATGCACGCATGTTCATGGCACGCATGTCCATGGCGATCATTTACAGTTACAGCATGTTCTTTAGTTGTTCGCCTTGATTCTTCTAATAACACGGCATAAATATTATTCAACTTGCCACTGTTGCATCCATCGTTGCAGAGAGGTGCCGGATCGGGTCTGCGCCGCAGAACGAGTGGTACTTCTTCAGCCACAAAGACCGCAAGTACCCGACGGGGTCGAGGACGAACCGCGCCACGACGGCCGGCTTCTGGAAGGCCACGGGCCGGGACAAGTGCATCCGCACCAGCTACCGCAAGATCGGCATGCGAAAGACGCTCGTCTTCTACCGCGGTCGCGCCCCTCACGGCCAGAAGACCGACTGGATCATGCACGAGTACCGCCTCGAGGACGCCGACGACGCCCAGGGCGGCACCAGCGTACGTCAATTTCGTTCTGAGCGCGTTGATCAGATGATGCGTGCATCTCCGTCAATATAATTCTTGTGTTAATTAGGGTTTCTGTGTTGATCATGCAAACATGTCGATCCGATTGTCTGTGTGCAGGAGGACGGATGGGTGGCGTGCCGCGTGTTCAAGAAGAAGTGCTTCTTCAAGATCGGCGGCGGCGAAGGGAGCACCAGCAGCCCGGGCGCGGATGCCGGCGGCCACCTGGCCGTGTCGCCGCCGCTCGGCGGGCACCACGAGCAGACCAGGGCCGCCCTGGCGTACATGCACCCGCACCCGTACTACCACCATGCATCCTCCTACTACGCCCAGATGCAGGCCCCGGCGCCGCACGCCGCCGCGTACTCGCACCACGTGCAGGTCCAGGACCTCCTCACCAACCACCGCCCCACGGACGACGGCGCCGGCGCCGGCTACGACTTCTCGGGCCTGCCGGTCGAGCATCACCACCCCGGCGGAGGCCTGGACGTCGGCAGCAGCGACGGCGTCGCCACGGACGGTGGTGGCCAGCTGGCCGGCGAAGGGAGGGACCAGACCACCGGTACAGCCGCGGAGCAGTGGCAGGCGATTGATGGTTTCAGCAACGGCGGGAGCGCGGCGGTGCAGCAGATGACTGGCGCCATGAGTTCCGGCGCCCAACGAGGTGGGGAGATGGATTTGTGGGGTTACGGGAGGTAAAAACTTAATCCAAAACATGAACGTCAAGGGTGTGCATGTGTATATATCATGCATGCATACATGATCTACAGACGTTGGTGCAACTTGGATGCATATGAGTTCTTGGAGTTTATAGCGATGCTTGATGATTTGTTAATTTGGACTAGTTTTGGTGTTTACGATGTGTGTGTATATGTTGTATTATTTGTTGTTGGTACAATAAGAGCCAAAAGATACATAATGGCGTGTAACTGGTGATTAAATTGTGTGTGATTGGTCATGCAGAAGAAGATAATAAGCACAAGGATTATTCAAATTGATTTGGGGTTTCCTCTTGACATTCATACACGGGATAGTGCCATAGTGGGGAACATATACGAGCGAGTCTTTATTTAGTTTGGTCTTGAGGAAGCAAGCGGCAGCATTTGTTAAGTTCTGGATGTTATATGCCACTTATACTCTGTGTTTTGTGACGAACAATATATGATAGTTCATGTTGCATAGTAATCTTTTCTGGTAGCGGGCGTGTGCGATATTATCCTCATCTACTGTATTGTTTTCAAGGTTAAGATCCGTGGATGTATTAAGATATATTAACATGTGAAAAAAAATATATATCTTTGGCAATTAGCATGCGTGAACTTAGTGGCGGATCCACGGTAGGATTGAAGGAGGGTTGATCTCTCCTTCTTCCTCTTCCTCTCTCCATTTTTCTTCTTTTCTTCACCTCTTCTTCTCCGTCACCCTCCCTAAATTTCCATTACTACATCCGCCCTGCATGCGTGAACTATGTACTTCATCCGTCCTGTAATATAGTGTATTTTAGTTTGTCCTAAGTCAACTTAGTTTACGTTTGACTAAATCTATATCAAATAATGTTATCATCTAACAAATCAAATAAGTAAATTACGAAAATATTATCTCATAACAAACCTAATTATGCTCATTTGATATCATAAGTATTATTATAATTTTTTATAAACTTGATTAAACTTAGAACAGTTTGACTCAGCCCCATTTCAAAAAGAAACAGTGAATCGTGTCCTTCTCTCCAAACTCCAGCCCCTTTAGCACTTTCAATTTATGAATAGGAAGCCACGTGGTCCATTTAGAAAAGAAACACAGTGAATCCTTTGTGTCATTCTTCTCTTTTTTTGAAACAAAATCCTTTGTGCAATTATTCTACTTGTTTGCTATTTTGTCTTTCGTTTTTTTGTCTTCCATATTTACACTTCTCATCAAACCGCACATGCACACCAACGCAATTGTTGGATCCTTACCATTATCAACCACGATTCACTAATAACCCTTAATTGATCCATTGACCAGGGGGAACTATAGGCCCATCCCATCAATCAGCTTTAGGCTGAGCACAAATCCACGTCGTGGCAAGAGTCCCTAAGAAGCATGTTGAGGCAATAGATGTAACGATGCCACGGAGGCGGAGGTGGAACGCACGTCGGATTCTGGTTCTTTGTCGAGTGCCGGCAGCACTCTGTAAAAGCTTTGTCGAGTGCCGGCAGCACTCGGCAAAGGCTTTATCGAGTGTCGTATTCGGCAAAGACCTCTCGATAAAAAAATCATCGGTAAAAAAATCTTTACCCGGTGCCACGTGTCAGACACTCGACAAATATTTTACCGAGTGACATCTAGCACTCGGCGAAGAAAAGGTGTCGTTAGTACGGCGGCGCCGGTCACGACAGCTTCGCCGAGCGCTGGCCTAGCTGGCCTTTAGCAAAGAATTTTCGTGAAAATAAAAAAAAGCCACCACTGGTGGCCCTCTTGGGCGGCGCTCGAGGCCGCCCCGCCGCCGTTCGTGCCCCGCTGTCCGTGCGCCGCTGCCGTCCATGCTCTCACTGCGCACACAAGGTCCGCCGCCGTCCGTGCCCCGTCGCCCAGGCGCGGGCGCTCCTCATCCTCCGGCCGCAAGTCCATGCTCCGCTGCGCGGGCAAGGTCCGCCGCCGTCCGTGTCCCGCCGCCCAGGCGCGGGCACTCTTCCAGCCGCGGGTCCGGGCTCCCGTCGCGCGAGCGAGCTCCGCCACCATCCGTGACCTGCCACTCCTCTAGTCGTAAGGGCCACGGCCAAGGTGGTGAGCTCCGCTGCCGTCCATCAAGGTCGCGGTGGCAAGCTCCGCCCGTCCGTCAAGGTCGCGGTGGCGAGCTCCGCCGCCATCCGTGCCCCGCCGCTCCTCCTCCAGCCGCAGGGGCGAGCTCCATCGAGCGGGCCACGACCGCGGTGGCGAGCTCCGCCGCAGGCCACGACCACGGTGGCGAGCTCCGCCGTGTGGGCCATCGCCGCGGTGGCGAGCTCCGCCGCTGCCCGTGCCCGCGGCGAGCTCCGCCGCTGCCCGTGCCCTCGTGCTCGCAGAGGACCGCCGGCTTCTATGCTGTGTCAGAGAGGGGGAGAGGGAGACTCACGAGAAAACAGAAAAGTGGAGACTCACGTGGGGAGGAAAAGTTGGAGAGAGAGTCTTTGTGCTTCTTTGTCCTTGGTTGTATTTCTTTTGTGTCAATGACAAGTAGACCCCGCGGACATGTGGCGAGCTATGAGTGGCCAGCGGCTTTGCACTCAGATCGCTGACGTGGATCGCCTCCCACAGGCACGGCCCAGACCACACAGGACTCGCCACCACCACTCAATATTGGCCCCACGGGTCCCAAAGCAATGCAGCAGCTCTCTTTTTTTGCAATCAACGCACAACAGCAGCTCGCCACCACCACTAGCTCTGCCGAGTGTCAATGGTTGGACACTTGGCAACGACACTAGGCAAACTAATTTTATTTTTTATTATTTTGACCTTTTAAATTTTTTTGTAGTCTTTCTATAGTACCAGTAACTACATATTTAAATCTGACACATTTTTGGGATGTTTTCTATATTTATTTAATTTATTTTTTTGGATAAAGCTAATTTGAACCGTAGGTGGATCAAATAATGGAATTTAATAATTAAAAAATTATATTCCTGTTATTGGGTCTAAAGTGATGTCGTATCCATGAATAGACAAAAAAGTTTAAACATCTTTTTTACAAAACATGACCACTAACTTGCCCATGAATCGTTTTAAAATTCTATAAAAACCAAACGAAATCCGAAAATCATGAAACTTGTCAGAAAGTCATGATGTTATATGTAGAGGCTGTGAAAAAAATTTAAGAAGATTTCATGCAAGTGTCACGTACACTGCTTAGAAATCTTACTGGATCCTTCTTTTTTCTCCTAAGCTTGTGCGAAGATGTTCTAGTTTGTAAGCAATATATGTCACAACTTGCTTGAAAACATTCTTAATTTTTATCATAGCCTATATATGTGATAACATGATACCTTAACAAGTTTCGTGATTTTTGAAGTTTGTTTGCATTTTATATAAATAAAAAACACTTCTCCCGTAACTGGATGGTCATGTTTCGTGAACAAGGCGTTCAAAATTTTGGATGAGTTCCTGGATACGGCCTCAAAATATACTCTTCAACATGAATATCATTTTTAGAATGGCTACATTTCATTATTTCATACACCTGCAGTTCAAATTTACTTTTATAAGAAAGATATAAGTAAACAAAATTAATTTAAAAAATATAGAAAAAAGCTATAAAAAAGTCCCAAATTTTGAAATGTGCTTTAAGGTACTGTAGAATATTTACATAAAAAATTTTGAAGGAAAAAAAGCCGAGAATATCTTTGTCGAGTATCCATTGTGGCACTCGGCAAAAGAGCCGCACTAGGCAAAGACGGCTCCTTTGCCGAGTGCCTAATGGAGACACTTGGCAAAGACTAACGGAGCTAAGTGGCCGTCATCTGGAAACATTCTTTGCCGAGTGTTCTTCTTTGCCGAGTGCCCGACTTTCGATACTCGGCAAACCTCCGGGCACTCAGCAAAGTATGAGTTTCCTGTAGTGAGGAGTGTTTTGCAATCGACCTTATTGATGGTGCTGGAGTTCTGCCATGTATAAAACCTAATTCTACATTCGGGTTACGAACCGCGTACTTTAACTTTGGTTAGAGCACAACGTTTATATGTCTACAGAAGTCCTATGCACCATTTTTCTAGAACAAAAAGATTTAGGTTTGCTTCCAAGAAAATAATTTTCTGCTGAAAATTTTTTGAGGCTGTAATATTGTGGATTAACACTTTCATGAATTGAATATTTGGATTAGTACTTAAATAAATTGAATTTTGGATTAGCACTTCCACTTTTGTATGATAAAAATAATTAATATTAACGAAGCTACATAGAGGTATCCTAGATCTCAATGCCATGTTTTAAACTATTTTATTTCCTAATTATATCCACAAAAGTCGTATGTTTCATATTTTTCCTCCATGAATAGATCTTGGTTTACTCTCCATGGAAACAATTCTTCTTCTCTATAAATAGTTGGAGACTACGAGGGCTTTGGATCCATGGCTTGTTACTATGTAACCTTTGCCAAGCGAGGACACATGGTGAAACTTCATGTTTGGATTCCTTGTTGGGATGTCTCAGGACTTACGAGGAAGTATTTCCTTCCTAGCAAGGACCAAGGAGAGCTAAAATATGGCTATAGCTCTCTTGCCTAGGCAAGGCAGCTGGGTGAGACAATGCTAGCGTGGCGAGTCAAGGCTGGAAAAGAAGCCAAGCGTGCCCAATGCTTTGAATTTGATGTACTTATTAACTCTGACATTATTACCTTTTATACTAGTACATAGAAAGATGCCATTGTTGTTACTAATAATAACATAGTCTATCAATATTTTTATTGTAGATGGCTTCTTTGAATCGATCTACTTGAGGCCAGACTTCATTCAAAGACTTGAGGAAGACCACCTCATTTCTGTAAAATGTCCCATATAATACTCAATGACTAAATGCATGTTGTATTTCTTTGGAAACATCATTAGCAATAGTAGACCCAATAATAATAATAACAATAACAATCTAGTGTGGTAGCCACCGCGCTCATGGCTCCAGAGAATATATGAGAGGAAATGAAAGTAGGTCGAATGCACAACTGTCTGGCCATCTAAGTAAGATCTACTAGAAAAGCAGTGTAAAGCTCCCCAACAAAAAAAGGTTGTTAGACAATCTTTAATGTGACTGAGGATTTTTATTCCTAACGTATTTTGTTTTCAATGTTTCAATATATATTTCTTATGTTGAAAATTATAAGATGTTTTTATCTTTGAAAATTTATAGTTTTTTAGTCCAAAATTTATAGTTTTTGATATATACTTAGATATACACTAGGATCTAGATTTTTTTTTTTTGAGCAACACCAGGATCTAGATGTATCAGTAAAGATAATGGATGTTTTTCTTATCAGGAGACGTTAAAGTCTTGGCCCTGTTATTTTTTCGTAAAGATTCTTGTACCCAATTTCAAGGTGATTTTTTTTTTGAATTGAGGATTTCTATCCAGAACTTATGTATTCTGTTTTCAATGCTTCAATATATATATTCTCTATGCTCCAAATGATAAGTAGCTTTCAGTTTTTAAATTATATTTTACTCTAAAATTTATGTCTTTTGGTATGTACCTAGATATACACTAGGATCAAGATGTATAAGTAAAGATAATGTATCTAGAGCGTCTTGTAAATTGGAGTAACTCTATATATGAGTTAAAAAAGATAAGAGAGTGTCTTTTGTCGAACAAATTTTACATGATTTGTCGGACTTTTTATAGATACGACTCACTAGTTACAAATCCATAAAAAATACATTTGTAGCAAAAAATTTTAAAGCACAATCAAACTGGTAGAAATTTGACCTATTTAGTATAAAAAAAATTATCAAAGGATAAATAGCAAAAGTTAAAAGAAAAATGAAAGCCCTCTCCCCTGTACCGTACGCGTACGCTCACTCTCTCGGAGCCGTGGTTCTCCCGTTGGCCGGTTTGCCCGCCGCGTGCGCGCTCTCTCTGTCGTGGCGACGACTGGGCGACAGCCGCCGCCGCCCGCCAGGTGCCCAGGTCGTCCTCGTCGGGCTCTTCGCCGCCGGCGAGATCCAAAAGGTACGCCTATCCCAGTACCCTTTCTCTTCCCCTAACTTAGTTATTTGTATTGGATCTGATCTAATTAAGTGGATTGTACATGTAGTATTATGTCTACTAACTTCGATTTATATTTTGAAAAAAAAAAATCCGGGTGTACACCCATGCGCTTTACTGGTCCGCCCTGGATACTGCAAATCCATCACGGATTTGTTAATTTTGTTTACAAGTGTGAATAGCTAGTAATGATTACTTTGTTTTTCATAAAATTGATTGTTGAATCAAACTCCCATTCCTTGTCTAACATGGTCAGCGATCATACAGGCTCGTGTTTAAACATCCCTGGAGATGCATCCCCCACTAACCTTACACAGGCATCCTATGTGTGCTGAGGTATGGCTGTGCTTATGTCTGGTTCTGTCTATTTAAAGCTGCGGTGGTAGGAAGTCTGTATTTTGCTTAATTTTTCATGCAGCTGATGTCCACTTGTCACCCAGATTATCGAAGCATTCCAGAAGTGCCATGTGAATCACCCGGTTAAGAAGTTCCTTGGCGAGTGCACAGATCTTAAGATTAAGCTAGACCAGTGCTTCCGGCAGGAGGTACTGATTCTTGTTCTATTGGGTCTTGTGAGAATTGATGATACCATTTTCTTACCTGGTCCTATGGGAGAACTGATGATGTTGGTTTTCTGCTTCCCTAAATGCTGTTTTTTTCTCTTTGTGGCATTCAGAAAGCTTTGAAGAGGAAGGCAAACTTTGAGGAGAGCAAGAAATTTAAAGAACGGTTGCAGGCCTATAAAAGGGAAATGGCTGAGGAAAACAAGGAACACTAACTTGGAAGAGAGGGCGACACCATGAATTTGAATGTTGTTTTTTGTCACATTCCAGTAGCCTTGGTTGTATGCACATTTTTACTGTTCAAAATGGTTGCAATTGATGAGCTAGATGCTCGAATTAATACAGTGAACTTTGGAGTTCTGAACTCATTCCTGTGGTAATGCAACTTGTGTTGGTCGACTCTCAAGGAGGATTAACAACCTAATGTTCTATCAGTAACACTAGAAGCTGTATATAGCAGAGCAGAAGACAAAGAACAATGTTTGCACTATTTTTTACTGAATGAACTTAAGATTGAATTGAAGCCTTCTAGGCTTTTTATATGTTCACTCCTATAAACGTTCTAGAATATGACTGCCCAGATCATTTTCTGTTCCATTGGAATGTCACATGAATTCCACTGGAGGCTATTTTGTTTTGTGCAGTCCTACCAGCAGCCCTTGATATGCAGAAAATGTTAAGGCTCACAGTCACAGCTCATTGTCTGGTTAGGAAATTGCATTTAGTCATGCATTTTCTTATTCCAGTATTTGTTATTACATCTTCGAGTTTCTTTAGATTTGTTTCAAAGCCATCTAATGCCAATGACTGTTAGGCTGTTAATATATATTTTTTTTTTAAACAAATGAGGAACTCCCCAATTTTTTTTCCGAGGCAAACAGGAGGGGAACACCCCTACTGAACTCATTATTGTAATAACAGAAATATATGTTGTTTGATAACCAGAAAGAGGCTGGATGAAAAGAAAAAAGCATCAGGTAAGTGCACTAGGGGGAAAAGAAGCACCAGGTAATGCACTAGCCACTAGGACCTTGGAGAATAGCAAGGTACTACTGGATATTCTATTGCAAACCATCATGTTCCTGTTCCTTTCAGAGAGGACCAGCAATAGCAAAAGGTCAATAGAGGGGGAGAAGGTGAAAGCTACTCCGCTAAAATGGGAATTTCACCTTTTTTCACAGGTCAGTCATCTGAGCAACCATTCTGTCATAAGAATTTCAGCAACTATCAATGACTTAACCAGCAAGCTTGTTATTTCCTCTCCTTTTCTTTTTCTTTACTTTTGATTGATGCATCCATACTGTTTTTGAACCTTCAAATCCATTACGTTTATTCATGTTGTTCATGTGATGGTTTCAACTTTTTATTTTCTTCATATACTAAAATAAAATAACTATACACCTCAATCTACTGTGAATTCAGTTGCACTGCAATTCCCTGGAATAGATACATGATGTTGTCTTGTTATATTTCTGTTCCATTCTTTTCTCTTGGAACTTTTCAGCATCAATTATTTGTTGTTGACCTGTAAGTTCTCAGTAAGTTTTAATTTTTTTTGGACTTGTTAATTATCTGATAGAACTCAATAATTCAGCAATCAAAAATGCTTTCAGTTGCCTGCAATGCACTGGAGAAAATCCATCAAATGGTAATCAGTAATCAGTCTTAATAGTTGCATATATTGAACTGGTCTCTCTCTATCATAATCAATTTTCTTCTCATTTCCTTGGAGATTTAGAGAAGGGCAGCCCTGGTGCAAGCGGTAGAGCTTTACCGCCTGTGACCAAGAGGTCCAGGGTTCAAGCCCCAGTCTCTGCACATTTGTGCAGGGATGGCTGCTGGCTATTTTTCCTTCCCCAGACCCCGCAGTGTGGGAGCCTACGGCATTGGGTACGTCCTTTTTTTTCCTTGGAGATTTCGTTCAGTGCTGTTTGGTTTTCAGTTTTTATAACTGGAAGTGCATAGATTTTAGAATAGTACAAGCATGATCACAAAATGGATATTTGGTATAAAATGATTGCATATTTCAAGAGGTCCAGGGTTCAAGCCCCAGCCTCTGCACATTTGTGCAGGGATGGCTGCTGGCTATTTTCCCTTCCCTAGACCCCGCAGTGCGGGAGCCTACGGCACTGGGTACGTTCTTTTTTTTCCTTGGAGATTTAGTTCAGTGCTGTTTGGTTTTCAGTTTTTATAACTGGAAGTGCAGAGATTTTAGAATAGTACAAGCATGATCACAAAATGGATATTTGGTATAAAATGATTGCATATTTCAAGGTTTGGTTTGCGCATAATATGTTGATAACTTTTTGGGACTAAATGTTAGGTACAAAATAACATAAACTTTGTGAGTTTACACACGCACGCCGATACTCCCTCCACCCATTTTTGATCTGCACATTTGCAAAATGGAAATATCCAAGATTGATCAGCGTATACCACTAGCAGGCACCTTTTACTTGGGTTGCATGCAGATCAAGGCCCTGCGTCTTGGTGAAAATAGTTCGGAGCGGATGCAAGCCAATGACACTGAGCAATGAGGCTGGACCATTGAGGACTAAATGGCTCTTGCCTCTTGGTCTCTGTGAACTAACAAATACACTGATCAAATATGGATGGGTGGATTATCATCTACTGGGAGGTCAAATTACGTATTTGTATTGCATTCCACTTGGTAATTGGCATACTAAACAACAAACTGGCAACCCAAGTCCTTTATTTGTCATAAGCTGGTCAAGATAAAGATCATAGTGCAGTCTTGCCCTGCTAGCAAATGGCAAAATTTGGAGGCCTGATTATAGAAGCCACATGTTTGTCATCTGAATCTTAAGGTATTAGTACAACTTCCAACAACTAGAGGCTTGGAGAAAATGTTGTGCTTTTGAAGGGTGGGGATATTTTTTAACCAGATTTGGTATGCTGGAAGAGAATCTGACATCAGTAACATTTTCTTTTATGATTCCTAATAATTCTATAAAGGAAGATTACTTTATTAACTTATATTTCATCAGGTAGTTAAATCCATCTGAGATTCCTGTGCCCCATTTTTTCCCTTTTTATTATTTTGAACAAAAAAAAAAGTGTTTCAAAGTAGGATAGGAGCTCGAACCTTTGACCTCAACCACCAGTCTTCTCAAGTTATGCTTTCGCATTAGTACCCTGGAAATTTATTTATGTCCTACCTTCCTGCCTTTCCCCACCAGCATCCCTTTTTCCTTTCAAGACGCTAGGCTCTTAGAGTCTCTGTTGTATTTGAAGTGCCATCCTATTGGTAAGTAATGTGGTACAGAGATACACATTAAAAACAAGCCACTCCCATGTCCCTCTTGGTCTTGGGAGTAGCAGCTGAGGAGCAAAGAAAGCAATCATGGAATCTATACCTCTTCTGAGTCCTTATGAAACAGCAAAATTCAGGTTTTCACAAAGGTTAGTTAGACAACCTTTTCTGCTAGAGTTTCAGTAGACTTGGATGACTTTGTATGTCAATTTCCTTGCTTTCATCTGTTCTTCAAACTTTCTCATGTATCAGTTGTGTTTTCTTTTAAGCAAAAACCATGGGGAAAAATCCCCCCGGCACCTGCATCTGACCTGCAAATTTGTCAGCTCTGTTATGGAGATTGATTTTCTTCTGTTTATAAGTAGTTTGTTTTGCACTGCTTGCCACGTGCACTGGAATACTCTTGGAGAAATACATTTCTAAGATGGATGTCCGATACAGGCTTTTCTTGTACAAGTGAAGCATATATGTAGTGACACATAATTGTTTTCCTTTCTGCTGTGTTCCCTACCTTTGAGGTAAATAATGTTTGGTCTGATGTCATATCTTATTAAAACAAATAGGACATTGCTTGAAAATGATATGAAGATTGATGCTAATATGAGAACTGTAAAATGATTGAACTTAAAAATCCAATGTTTTGGAGTGGCCATGGTAAATAAGAACTTATGATAAGTAATGTTGTTATATGTTTTTTCTATGACCAATCCGGTCTAAATCAAGTATGAACAACCAAGTCCCTATTGAAATTTGAAAATCATAAGGTTGATGTGCTGCACTTGGTACAGTAATTATCATGCCTCAGAACTAAGTGATATCTTCTTTATGATCACTTTCTTCATCTTCATGCAGAATTGTGCTAGCTCCCTTAACAAGAGCCAGATCATATGGCAATCTTCCACAACCACATGCCATACTGTACTACTCACAGAGAGCTACAGAGGGTGGTCTTCTGATTGCTGAAGCCACAGGAGTGTCATCTGATGCTCAAGGGATGAGTTTAATTCCACACACCCCAGGGATTTGGACCAAGGAACAAGTAGAGGCCTGGAAGCCTGTTGTGGATGCAGTGCATGCGAAAGGTGGAATATTCTTCTGCCAGATTTGGCATGCAGGAAGAGCATCTGATATGGGTGAACATTTGTTACCTGACCCCTTCCATTTCCTTCTATTAACCGCCATAATAAATGTGATGATGTTTGGTGAATGCTGTGTTCATGTCACACTTGACACTACCTTCCACCTGCAGCAAAATGCTTCGAACTTAATTTTAGTGTTTGTGGTTCCATCAAAGCCTTTTATAGGCCATCTTGTATCTTCTGCAAGAATCTTTTCAGGTTTGGTGCAACTGCAATCACAGGAGACTCACCTACCCTGTGTTCGAAAACTGAACTGAAAAGTTAATTATTTCATTACCATCTCTTGCTTTAGTCAGTCTACTTAATTGATCATGAATATCTGGAACCGATGAATGAGGGATGATTGTCTTATTTATTACCAGAGAAAGAACCCGTCTCCAGCACAGATAAGCCAGTGGAAAAGAATGGAGATGACCACATGGATTTCCCCATCCCAAGACGCTTAACCATAGAAGAGATCCCCAATATAATCAACCATTTCAGAATTGCTGCAAGGAACGCTACGGATGCTGGTAAGCTGATAGTCAACATAATAGAAAATGAAAGGCAAATAAGAAAACCCATCATACTCTTTGTTTTTTTTTTTTGAAAATGCAAGAGAGCTGCGTTTCATTGAATTATAGAGATAAAAAAGGGAGGGGGGCTCCCCAACAGGACTCTCACTCATACGGGGCCAAATATGAGTGAGGCATTTCATTGAATTATAGAGATAAAAAAAAGGGGGGGAGGGGGGGAGGGGCTCCCCAACAGGATCCTCACTCATACGGAGGCCAAATATGAGTGAGGCGATTACACGTACATGAGGTTCAACCACATAGCGAGCAAACACAACTCGACCTATACTAAAAAGACCTAGTCTGCAAGTGCCAAACCTAAACCTTGAAGCTTCATCGCCCCTGCCATACACCAGAGGCTGTGCTCATTCTTCATATCACTCCACAACAAACTTACCAAGGGAGATGCTCCCTCAAAAACACATGCATTCCTATGTTTCCAAATAGCCCAGGTCCCTAGCATAATCAGAGAGTTCACTCCTTTCCTGTGCTCCTTGCTAACTTTACTTATTGTCTTGCACCACCAATCAGCAAAACTGAGTTTATTTTGACATGGGATTGAATCAGCTAGGTTCAGAGGAGAGAGTAATTTGAACCAAATTTGTCTTGCTACCACACATGATGTTAACAGATGCTGTATCGTTTCATCTTCTTGATCGCAGAGGGGGCATTTATCCGGATGAGAGAGGCTTCTCTTGGATTTGCTCGGGGCCCAAGTCAAAAAACATTTTGCATTTGCTCGGGGCCCAAGTCTTCCATAGTCGATGCCAAGGCTCAAAGGTCACATCACCATAGAAAAATGCGTTGTAGGTAGACTTGGAAGAGTAGCATCCACTTGCATCAAGCCTCCACGTGTGACGATCCTCTTGGTAATTCTCTAATACCAGACCAAGATAGGCCTCCTTGAATGTCCCTTGTCCATTGCACGTTGGTGAGAGCTTCAGCTACAGTCCGCCTTTTGCGAATTCTAGGAGAGACACGAGCAAAGATGGATGGCGCAAGCTTTTCAATAGAGCATCCATGAAGCCATCGATCAGTCCAGAAAAATGTATTCTGTCTATTCCCTATCTCTGTCGTGACTGTAATGGCAAATAGAGCTATCGATAATCTTTGTTTTCAGGATGAAATTTACTTTCTCATAATAATTAGATGCTATAAAAATCGAATTTAAATTGTAGTTAATTTAGGTTCTTGGTTTGTTTGATTGCAAACATTATTTTTTGGTTCTGTTTGTTTGATTACAAAGATTAGATATTATATTACCTTGCTGTACCTTCTGAAACATGTACAGGGACCTTGCGTGATCAGCATACATGTATCAAATGTAGGTTTTGATGGGGTTGAAATCCATGGTGCTCATGGCTTCCTTCTTGAGCAATTCATGAAAGACAGTGTCAATGACCGCACTGACAAGTATGGAGGCAGCATACAGAATCGGTGTCGCTTTGTCCTTGAGGTAGTTGATGCTGTGGTGGCTGAGATTGGGTCAGACCGTGTGGGGATCCGCCTCTCTCCTTATGCCAATTACCTTGGCTGCCATGACTCAGACCCCGAAAGGCTGGGTGTCTACATGGCTCAGGAACTGAACAGATATAACATCCTGTACTGTAGTGCGGTGGAACCTGAGATGGTTATGGTGGATGGCAACATGAAAATCCCACACAGGCTGCACGACATGAGGAAGGCCTTCAATGGAACTTTCATGGTTGGTGGAGGTTACGACAGGGAAGAGGGGAACAGAGCTGTGGCTGATGGATATGCTGACATGGTTGTGTATGGCCGCTTATTCTTGGCGAATCCTGACCTGCCGAGGCGATTTCATCTGAATGCTCCTCTGAACAAGTACGATCGATCTACATTCTACACCGATGATCCTGTCATTGGCTACACAGATTACCCATTTCTTGAGAACTGTGAACCCAGGGAGGGATCTACCAAAACAAACTAAGGGATGATCTGAATTGCCTACTCCCTCTGTCCTAATCCTTCCTTGGTCCTAAAAAAAAGATGAATCGTTGATTTTGGAAGAGTCAAAATTTTTAAATTTAACTTTATTCATAGAAGTTAGTATGGATATTTGTATCTCCAAATATATTTGCTATATACAAATATACTTTACTAATGATACTTGTCACATATTACTAGCCTAGTGTGTAGCTCTGTATCCAACTGCTTGCTTCTATTCTTGCACATTTGTTAATTTAGCCTCGATCTGTAGTGTAATCAGGGATTAGCATTAGTTTCTGTTTGAGAGCAAGCTAGACGGGCTTGGCTGGTTTTGTGTGGTGTGGATACCGCGTTGCACTCAAGAGTTGTGCCACTGAAGTATCAAGTTATCAGACGCAATATTCACTCAGACCCTTGCTGATTGACACAAGATTTTGCACTGATGCGTGATTCGTGAGGAGATGATTCCAGCTTGAAGGTTTACATTTCATTCACCTTGCATTGCTGTACACGTTTTACAGACAGCCAGTTGTCTGTGGGAAAAAAAATAACGATGAACAGAGACTGCCCGGCTCAAACTTTGCGGCCCATTCGTTCAGGCCAAACTAAATTTACGTGAAGCCCAAACTCCTCTAGTATACTGTAACAAGTGTCCGCACTCCGCCGGCTCAAGTGCGAGCGGGTTTTAGTTCTAGGGTTTAGAAGTCCCCCCAAATCCCCATTATTCGAATCATCATAGTCGGCACAGCCCTGACGGCGCCGTCGACCACGGTTATCCACGGCGATCTCCGGTGTCTGGTAAGCTTTGCCTCCCCATTGCTACATTTTCCCCCTCGCATGCAAGCCCTCACACCTCCATCTCGCTCGGTACCCGCTTTTCACAGATTGCTCTCGGACTCGGAGGGAGGGCATGGAGGAGGGCTGCACCAAGGCGAGCTCCGGCGCGGTGCCCAGCCTCCCTGACGGCCCCCTGATGGAGATCCTGTCCCGCGTCCCTGCCAAGTCCGTCTGTCGGTTCAAGTGCGTGTCCAAGGCCTGGCGCGACCTCATCGCCGACCCCGGCAACCGTAAGAGGATCCGCCAAGCCATGCAAGGACTGTTTGTCCTGCCGTCTGAGGTCTCTAAGGTTGACGACGGTCAATTGGACCGTATCAGTTTCAGTTTCATCGACCTGACGGTGAGATCCGTGCCTCTGGACATTGACCCTTCCTTCCCCTTCCTGACGGGAATGACGCCGGGGATCAAGGTCGACTTGTCGGATTCATGCAACGGGCTTATCCTTTTCTCAGTTTTCTGGAAGCTGCATCAAGAGCCGCCGTCTTTGGATGACTATATCGTGTGCAACCCAACCACAAGGCAATGGTCTGCCATACCCATACCTGCTTGCTGCTCCGGGGATGCAGTAAGCTGCACCTATTTGGCTTTCGATCCAGCCGTGTCCTCTCACTTTCACTTGGTCCAGTTCCAGTTGCCCGGTGAGGAAGAGCTTGTAGAGACATTGCATGTTTACTCATCTGAAACTGGGACCTGGAGTCAAAACCAAATTGATAAACAAAACGAGCAAGGACAATTGGAAGGGTGGCATCATCAGTTTACACTAGACCCTACTGACCATCAGTGCGCCTTTGTTAATGGCTTCCTACATTTGATAATTTGGGACCTAAATGTACAGCACATACTTGCTGTAGATGTACAAGGGAAGGCAAGAAGGATGATCACTATGCCAGGTGAGGATGGACAAGAGTGTGGCCTTGTTTATTGTTTACGTCAATCCCAAGGGTGCCTACATTGCGTGACTCTAGAGACTTCTTAAGAAAACAGTGATAAACTATGCACCTGGGTTCTTCAGGATTATGATACACAAGAATGGGTGTTGAAAAACACAGTGAACTCTTTGGACGTCTTTGGAGAAACAGGAGAAATGCTAGAGTTTCATGTGATTGACATTCACCAAGATTGTAATTTAGTTTTCTTTTTTCATCAGTTGAACAATGAGCTGATAGCATACGACATGGATCGTAAGGAAGCGAGTGTTATTGGCACTTTTGAAGGTCAAAAATCCCGATCTGAATTTGCTCGTTACATTCCCTGTTTCTCAGAATCACCAGCTCTCATAAATAAGTACTGAAAGTGTGTGCTAGAAGCATGAGCTAGCAGCTTGGTTAAATTCCAATAGACTCAGGTGAAATGTTCTGCTTGTGCTTGGATGTATGCCTTCTGAATTAGTACGGCAAGCCTGTTGAGACATTTATGTACTGTACCTTTAGGGATGCTATTATATTAATGAGTATTGCTTTTGGTGACAAGTTTTATGATTGGCATGTTTTCTTTCTTGGCTGTATTAATGATCATTTATTTATTGTGAATTTAGTTTGTTTGGTTGTGTTTATTTATGTCAATCAAATCAAAATTATCTTTCATATTTTGCTAATGTTGCATGTATGGAATAGTTTCAAGTAGGAGGCTTGCGGTTACATCAAATTTTAAAACCAAAAAGTCCTTTTATGATACAGTAAAAACAGATGTGCTGGAGATGTAATCTCTTTGGAGGAAACTTGTACAGCTTCAAATGTAGTATGTGCAATTAATTGTCATATGGACATGCTGCATCTTTTCTTTCTAATAGAACATCAGTTGTAGTGTTGCTAGAGGCATTTGCAAGGAACTTTGATCCATCCGGATCTGCCTGGATGAAAGGTTAGTTCTCTCCAAGAGAAGTACAATGTTGGACCTAGCTGATGTTGACTGTTGAGAGACAGCTATTTGCCTATTTGTACATGTCATGAAACCCTGAGAAAAAATGAATTAACAGTTAGCTATAGTCAATTGTTTTCTTTGCATCAGTCAATAGTTGAGCTTGTTCTTTCATGACGGCTTATGGCATGTTCTTTCTACAAGTGGGATTCGGGTTTAAATCTGTATTGAAGCGATTCTTTAAAATAACCTGTATCGCGAGCTGTCAGCTCCTCATTGAAGCCTTTAAATTGACTCCAATTGGTTGCTTGTTCTTCCTTGGAAAATAATTGATTGTATTTTTTGAGTTCAGCGAGGAAGATTAAATGTTTGGATTGCAGGAAGATTAATAGTAGGTTGGCACATATATATATTTTTTTGAACAGGTCAGCAGGGAAGCTCCCTATCTTTTTTTTTTATTTTCATATATAAAAAAGGGGTACAACAGGTGTATACAGGTTACATATAGTGGAAAATATCTGAGACATTATGGAGGATTACATGGGGTTTGCAATGTTTGTATTTTCTGGCATATACTAGCAATAAAGTATACAGATTGTAGAAGGTACTAAATTTCAGGTGGCCTTCATAGTGGCTGCTGGCAAAAGACCTCTGATTATTATAAAGTTGATTTTTGTACTTCATTAAACTTGGTTAGTTCTTGTTTCAATTTCCGTGGAAGTATACTGCTTCTTTGAAATAGAGAAGACGTTAGGGATTTGGTAGTGGGAAACTGGGAAAGCATGTAGAGGGCTAAAAAAACCTTGTTTTTTTGGTACCTTAGTCTCGGCGAATGTGTTCCATGCTTTGGTCATTCTAATGCAGAACGTTTCCAGCAGCCGAAGCAGGTTCTTCACTGCTGTTAATGTTTCCATCTTCTTTACTGTTACTAAGTTGGAAATACATGTCTGAAATGCTCCTGCGTTCTTCCACTGTTCCACTTGGATTGGACCATATGTTGCACATACTTCTAACAGGTTAATCTGTCATTCTGTTCATTGCATCTGCTTATGTCACAAATCATTCGTGATAGGGTAGGGTGATTAAGATCAAGTATCTTGCATCCAAGGATATTTGTGACATGCTTTAGTGAGATGTAGATATCTTGCGCCTATGTTGCCTGTGCACTAATTTTTTTCATCTCCTCTGTTGCCGAATTTTCCATCTCATGTTGGCTCGGTGTTGATAACAGGTTTCGGAGCATGAATTTTGTCGATGACAATATCAAAGGTAATTCTCAGACACATGCCAGATATGGCTACAGTCGTCGGCTGCAAGAAAGATATAGAGAATAATCAGCCGATCTTGTTAAAATTTGGAGCTATGTATCATATAAAATCAATTTTGATCTCTGAATCCTTGATGAAATGTAAATGAAAAGGATTAACTGGGACCAACCAATGTGAGAGGATGAGAAGGAAAGAAACAAGCAAGAAAGAGAACACGATATGTGATTTTCTGCCTGGCAGAGAAAGGCTCAAAAGATATAAATCCTACAACAGGTGGTCATTAGTGTTTTGCATTTCTGTTGCAGGCAGCTTTCTTTCAGAGGATGGAACCTTCTCTCATACAAAGAGCTGAATTAATTTTAAAATGCATGTCTTGATTTTGTTCGGCCTGCCGGCCGGCCGGCCAGGCCGGACGCATCTCTAGTCTAGCATTATATTCCACGTCTCCATGACAGCATCAATGACCTCACTCCCAACCAAGCTGTCGCCTGATGTTGATCGTCGTGAGGAGCAAACGCCGTGAAACAACAAGCCAAGTTCACCAAATTAGTCCTCTCTCGCCCTTTTCGCCCACAAATGCGCCCGCCGCTGCCCCCCCCCCCACACACACACACACACACAGGAAGAGGTGCCAAGGCGGAGGGGACTGGGCTAGACGAGAGATCAGAGAGCGGTGAGGAAGATGACGAGCAATGACGACGGTGCCAACCAGGGCAACAATGTCTCCCTCCTCACCCCTTACAAGATGGGCAAGTTTCATCTTTCCCACAGGTACCAACCAATCTGACGCAGGAGTGAGTCTTAACAAATTTCTTAATCGCTTAATCGGCAAATGGTGTTCATGCAAGTTGGGATGACATTTGATTTGGCATCAAAGTGCCCAAGTATAATAGTGGACCTGTTCTTTTTTTCCAAGCATGAAAGATGACAACCATGTCCCATGGCCATGGCCTGCAGAAGTTCTCGCTTAATTGTGAGTTTCTTTTTTTTATTATTATTTGCTCTGGATTTGGAGTGGAGGTGCCACTCTCTCTGTTTTCTGCAGGAGTGTGATCTGTTCGTAGGAAGACTAGGTTCCCCAGTTCTCCTTCCTTCCTTCTCTCTTTTGCCCTTCGTTTTTTTTTTAGAATCTTTTGCCCTTCGGCTTTAAGATTGGCACAGTGCAAAATTCAAGATTGGCACAATTTGATACCAAAAACAAAATTCCAGATTGGCACAAGTTGATAGCATACTAAACAAGCCATTAGTGAAAGAAGTCCTACAGATACCTTTTTCTCCCCTTTTACGGTGAATTTTTATAAGGAATCATCATACAATGTGTGTATATGCAATTTGAAGATCCATCTGTTTACCAAGTAACTTAACTTTCTTTATTTATAGGGTGGTTCTTGCACCACTAACGAGGCAGCGTTCATACAGTAATGTTCCTCAGCCTCATGCCATATTTTATTATCAACAGAGAACAACTGAAGGAGGCCTTCTGATCTCCGAGGCCACTGGAGTATCTGACACAGCTCAAGGGTGTGTCTTCTATGCAGTTATTATCGTTTCTTTCTCATAGTTCAGTGTTTATAAAGAAGGGACGACATGTTTCTTTATGCTAACAAGGTACAAGGATACTCCCGGCATCTGGACGAAGGAGCAAGTGGAAGCGTGGAAGCCAATAGTAGATGGGGTTCATGCCAAAGGAGGAACATTTTTCTGTCAGATTTGGCACGTAGGGAGAGTCTCCAATTCCAGTACGTTTACAATTACAATCTCTAATATAAACTTTGCTCTCAAAGCTCAATTTCATTGTATTCAGTCTAGCTAACTAGCAAGAAAATTAGGTTCAGGGTTATTCATGAAGACTTATTGATACTTTTCTTTTGGTGAACGAAGATATATATACCGGCTCTCTGGCTCACTCATGGTGCATTATGTACTGCTGTTTTATAAATAAAGGCATTGTGTACCAACAAATGTTAAATGCTCTAATGCAGCTTTTCAGCCTAATGGGCAGGCTCCAGTTTCATGCTCTGATAAGCCAGTAAATTCGAAACATGTGGATAGGTTCACTCCTCCTAGAAGATTAGAGACTGATGAAATCCCTTTTATCGTCAACGATTTCAGGGTAGCCGCTAGAAATGCAATTGAAGCTGGTAAGCTCGCTCCCTCCCCTCACATTTTACAGTCTGAAGTAAATAACATTAGTCTATGAAGAATAAACAGATGTTTCTTGATTTTTTCAGACTAATTTATCAATCAAATTAAGATCCATAAAAAATAATATTCTTGTCGATTATTGTGTTTAATGTTTGATAACTATGTTGTAGCTTACTGCAATCCTAGTTCTGACTCCATAATAAAAAAGGGCAATCAATCTGAACTCTCACTGTGTTTGTGTAGGATTTGATGGTGTTGAAATTCATGGAGCCCACGGTTACTTGATTGATCAGTTTCTAAAGGACAGTCTCAATGACCGCACAGACATTTATGGTGGCAGCTTAGAGAACCGTTGCCGGTTTGCGGTAGAAATAATTCAAGCGGTAGTTGATGAGATTGGAGCTGACAAGGTTGGGATAAGGCTTTCACCTTTTGCCAATTATTCAGGAGCAGTAGACTCAAACCCAGAAGCTCTAGGCCTGTATATGGCAAATGCACTGAACAATTTTGGAGTTCTCTATTGCCATGTAGAGGTGCCACGGATGGTGAAAACTGATGGAATTTTTGAAACTCCCGGCTGTATTGAGTTAATGAGGAGTGCTTTTAAGGGAACAATTATTGTTGCTAATGGCTACAATAGGGAGGAGGGAAATCATGCAATCTCCAGTGGGTATGCTGATTTGGTTGCATATGGGCGCTTATTCCTGTCCAATCCTGACTTGCCACGGAGGTTTGAAATTGATGCTGCTCTCAACAAGTACAACAGCGAGACTTTTTACACTCCTGATCCAGTTATCGGATATACTGACTACCCATTTCTTCCATCAGATGTCTAAATTAATGTGCCATTTCTGAAAAGTTTATTTTAGATCCGGCAGCTACCATATGGCCTGAATATAATATCTCTCACTGCGTGGATTTCATGAGCATGGATTTATACCGCTCTCTCCATTGAATACTTTTTTCCTGCATGAATACTATTGTAGTGCCAAGAGGTCTAATACCAAAGTAAAACTTAATTGATATACTCCATCTGTCGCAGAATAATATCTTCTAGAGTTGTTCTAAGTCAAATTATTTTAAACCTGATCAAATTTATAAAAATGAGTATTTATGAGTTTAAATTAGTATTATTAGGTACACCATAAAATATATCTTCACAATCTACTTATTTGGTATAATAAGTATTGTTATTTTTTCACTATAATGTTGGCTAGACTTAAGAAACTTTGATTTATGATGATTCTAGGAGTTGATTTATTTCTGGACAGACGAAGTAGATCATATTATCTCTATTAGATGTACTGTTCGTCTATCTATCAAGTAGAGCACCAGGCAAGAACGGTCTAAGTCTAGTTATTTTAACTATTTCATAAACTTTGTGCATCTTCTTGTTGCTCTACACAACGAACAAAATTTATAAAAGAAGGGTTTTTCTTTTGCCAAGAACAAAAATTATAGAAGAAGTTTTTCTTTAAGAGAACAAAGAAATATGCACATGGGAACATATTTATAGTTATGTATGTCTAAGCTAGCAAAGGGCTTGAACAACACCGGATTTGAAACGGCTTATTACATACAAGAAAAGGATAGGCGGCCTACAACTTGGACTAGCACTGTACTCCATCCATCTCTAAATATTGGTTGTTATGGGATGCGGGTAGGTCAAATTTTATCAACTTTAATTATATTTATAAAAATCTATATAATATTTATTCTTTAAATAATTTTATTATGAAAATATACTCCATAATCTATCTGATGATATTAATTTTGTATTATAAATATTAATATTTTTTTAATATATAATTATTTAAAGTTAAATAAAAATTGACTTCTCAGAAAGTGAGATAACATCTATTTTATGATGGAAGAAGTACACTATAATATAGGAAAAATAAATAAATAAAAGTAGAAGAATATATAAACACCAAGATAGGAGAACCAGTTCTTAATTCCTTATTATCTAAATGTTGTTGTTACAACATAAAGTTTACACGTATATATAGTCCTGTGAAGCACTAAAATAAGAGTTCATATGTAAACGAAGTAGGATTCATCATCCTTCTTTCCTTCTATGTAGAGTCCCTATGTTTTATAACAGAAACAAACTTAAGCTATGCTACATAGAACTGTGGAAGGTAGAAATACACGTAAAGTGGCAAACATAATCAATTTGGTGCAATTGGATACAATGATCCAAAAAAAAAAAGAGACATATATTAGTCAAAAACACTCCAAACGCAAACTGGATTGCACCACGAAATGAACAAGATGGGTGGGTATTTTATTTACCTATAATTTTGAGGCTGAGATGACCTCACAAAATACAAGGAACTGCTTACATGGCATTTGATGCCATGCTGGCATCATCGATAACGTAGTGGGTTGTTGCTGGCTTTGCCCACCCGGGCCGACTACGAGTGTTGTGGCCTGCTGACCCACCCGGTCTGTGGGCTGTGGTGCACTGCGGCCTGCTTCACCAGCTGGTCACGCACAAGAACGGTGCAGCCCGCTGGCTGCGGCCGGCGTCGCCTGTCTGCATCAATGACAGCTCTGTTCCGTCTTAGCCGCCGCCTCCAATTTGTTCTCTTTCCTCGGCGATCTTTGCACCAGGAGTCGCGGAACGCGCCTTGAATCCGTCTCCATCTTCTTTGACAAATGACAACACACCTGCGACCTAATGGTCGTCTTCTCTGTGCTCACCACCCGCAGTCCCGCACACGCAACAACTTGCCAGCATAAAGAGAGGTGCCAACTGCCAAGGCAAAGCTACAAGAAGACAACACAAAGGGAGAGGGGAGGAGCAGAGGACGACGATGGCCAGCGGCGGCGCTAACACTGCCCCCCTCGCCACACCCTACAAGATGGGAAAATTTGATCTTTCCCACAGGTACGCCCTTGCTTCTTGGTTGGGCCAATTCCCAATTTCCTAATCCCCTATTCAGTAAACAACTGGTTTCTGGTTAATTGGTTCCCCAAGAAGCGGTTCGTTTGGAATCGTCTCGTGCGAGTTGCGCAACAGGGGGGCTCCATGGGTGCGTCGTCAAAGCGGCCAAAGTAGCTAGCGCTGCTTTTCCCTAACTAGGAAGATGCCAGCCAATCAGCCATGGCCGGCATAAGATCGTAGACGATCCCTGTTGTGATTTTTTAGGGACTTTATTATGTGGATGCAGTGCGTCCTGTTCATCCAAGACAAGGTTCCCCAATTCACTGTCTTCCCTCTCTCTCTCTCTCTCTCTCCCTCCCTCCCTCTCTCCCTCCTTTTGCCCTTTCAGACAAGTCGAGGGTGTGTGGATGCTTTGCAGGACGCCGCATCAATCAATGTGGGTCCTCAACGTGTGTCATCATGTTGACACCAAACAAACTAAAGTCGATGGTGATTGTAAAGTTGTGCTGCTGAAAGTGAAAGGTTTGGTTGCGAGTGTCTCTGAATTTCGCATGCATCATTTATGAGGAAGAGAAATTTCAACCCAAAATTCTACGGCTATCAAAAGAGTGGCTTAGTTAGACTTGTGCTTTCAAACAGTTACTGTTACCGGTGCTTTTACTCCAAAACTGAGTTGTAGGTAGCAAACCTAGTGCAGTGGATCTTAATTCTTCTCACAAAAGAATATCGTGTGTATGTATCAGCAATTTACAAAGATCCATTTGATCCTGACAATCCCCTTTAATTTCTCTGCTTGTCTAGGGTAGTTCTCGCACCACTGACGAGACAGCGGTCCTACGGCAATGTTCCTCAACCTCATGCCATACTGTATTATCAACAGAGAACGGCTAAAGGAGGTCTTCTGATTGCTGAGGCCACGGGAGTGTCAGACACTGCTCAAGGGTGCGTCAACTTGATCATCAGTTTATGGCTGCTTGAAATCTGTGTGGTCATCTTAAATTTCATTTCCACTGTTTGGCAGATGTCTAAATAAGATATGTTTTCTGTATGCATACAAGGTACAAAGACACTCCTGGCATTTGGACCAATGAGCAAGTCGAAGCATGGAAGCCAATTGTAGATGGGGTTCATCAGAAAGGAGGGATATTTTTCTGTCAGATCTGGCACGTAGGGAGAGTCTCTAATTCCAGTATGTTTATGACCTCTCGAAGCTAAGTTTAATGGTAGTGTAGTCAACTTGCAAGAAAATTGGATTCATATTTATCCATGAAGACTTCATGACAACATTAGTTATGTTTGTCATAAACCATGATGTGTGTGTGCTCATACCGTTTCTAGTACAGTTTTTGTAAATAAAAAGTGCCATTATACCAACAAACATTAAATGCTCTGATGCAGGTTTTCAGCCAAATGGGCAGGCTCCCATTTCAAGCACTGATAAGCCACTAAAACCTCAAGTGAGAGCCAATGGTGTAGATATGGCTACTTTCACACCTCCTAGACGCTTAGAGACTGATGAAATCCCTTTGGTCATCAATGACTTCAGGGTAGCTGCTAGAAATGCAATTGAAGCTGGTAAGCTCCCTTTTGCACTCTAAATGTTTAGATTTGTCTACAAAGAACGAACAAATATTTACTTTAGTCCGAATTATTTATCAATCAGTAGAAAATAGCACACACAGGTTCTTATCGAATATCTGTTAAATGTTGAGCAACTACTAAGTAGTTTACTGCAATCCCAGTTCTGACTCCTGAATAATATTAAACTGTATGTAGGGTTTGATGGTGTTGAAATCCATGGAGCTCACGGTTACTTGATTGATCAGTTTCTAAAGGATCAGGTCAATGATCGCACAGACAAATATGGCGGCAGTTTAGAGAATCGTTGTCGATTTGCACTAGAGGTAGTTGAAGCTGTAGCTGATGAAATTGGTGCTGACAAGGTCGGGATAAGGCTGTCACCTTTTGCCAGTTATTCTGATGCACCGGATGCAAACCCTGAAGCTCTAGGCCTGTATATGGCAAATGCACTGAACAAATTTGGAATTCTCTATTGCCACATGGTGGAGCCCCGGATGGTATTGCTTGGTGAAAAATTTGAAACCCCATACAGTCTTCGTCCAATGAGGGATGCTTTCAAGGGAACATTTATAGTTGCTGGGGGCTACAACAGGGAGGATGGAAATGACGCAATCTCCACTGGGTATGCTGATTTGATTGCATACGGGCGCATATTTTTGTCTAATCCTGACTTGCCTCGTAGGTTGGAAATAGATGCTCCCCTTAACAAGTACAACAGAGACACATTTTACATCCCTGATCCAGTTATTGGGTATACTGACTACCCATTTCTTTCATCAGATGTGTAAATGTCCATTTTCAGCAAAGGCCTGTTTAGATAGTAGCCAGTTGCTGTACTAGTAATATCAGAGCAATAAATCATTGGTCTGGATGCCTCATTTTCATGTATATGGACAAAGCAATATGATAATTCAATTTTGCCTCCAATCTTATAGTAGTAACGAAATACCAGTTATGAAGTCTGTTTAAAAAGCCAGCCTAGTTTACCAGCAACAACCATGATCCTGTTTAAAAAGCCAGCCTAGTTTATCTTAGTGAAACGTTATGGCAAAGTTCTTTCAGCTGTCTTTCAAATTCCACTAGTCATTGAGCTTATCAGAAAAGTAATTGCTTAAGCATGTATGTATTGAAATGATTATCCATCTATGAAGTAATCACACCCTGTTGTTACTAATATAAAAGGATCAGGCTTATGGATCAAGGCAACCTTATCTCTTAGCTTTAATCGTGGATATCACTACCTAGAACTAAGGTTATCCACGATTCTAACAGCATATTTGACACTAATTCGTGCTACGTGATATTTTTGTACAGAGGTGCCTTTGACAACTAATAGAGTTGTGATACTGTGAAAGAAAATTTTCAAACAAATCTGCACATATCATTTTTGTATGACCAATCTAAATATACAGTGGTATTGATAGTCAAAGATTAGGAGTTTGATCGCATCTGTTTCAAAACATCAGTTTTTAAATTGAGGGAATTGTAAAAAGGCAGCATTATTAGTCCAAATGAAAATAAAAGCTATGTAATGGCTCACATGCTTGTTGCGTTCCAACTTTAGCATCTTGGAAGTGGAGTTTCCTGTGATAATTTCGTGAAACTTTTTTAAAGTGGTGCTATAGGCTTATAGCTGCAAGTGCCGTTGCATAAGATAACTTCTCAAAAAGTGTACGGTAGATGCACTAAAGCACACCATTAACTTGGATTTTGTTCGCTGGTAATCACTTCGAAAAGAACCTTTATGTTATTCCTTACAATTTCTACTCCTCCGACCTGAAATACATGGTATCCAAACAATGTTAAGACCAAATAAAGAGTTTGGCAAATTTCTAAGGGGATGTTTCGATCTTTCGCTCAGCCTCGCCTCGTCTTACCGGGTAAGGATAGTTGGTACAACCGTACAACACATAATCCTTGCTTTACTAAGCAATCTCGTTTGTTGTGGCAAGGTTTTCCTTGCCAGCACAGAAGAGCTGAATCGACTCTCCTGCGCAAGCAAGATCATGTAAAATCTTCCTTTAAAAAAAGAAGCTTGTAACAACAAATTACCTATATAAAATAAGAAAAATACCTTTGGTGAGGGATGCGACAATGAGGCTAAAACCTTCAAAACAGTTGAGAAGTAAACCGTCACTCAACGCAATAGAGGAGCAACCATCCACGGATGGGAAATGGGCAAAAGTAAAACACGACACCATGGAATACTGTATTTATAAACGCAAGCCAGCGACTGTTTAGAACATAGATCTGAGATTGAAAAAATCAATCAGGAAAACAACCACGACAACGAACCATCCATGTCACCATTCTCAAAGAAATGGAACCTGACCGCTCCCCCCCACGCCCCCCCCCCCCCTACCAAAAGAAAAGAAGGATTATAGATGGCACCAAGCCCCTAGGGGCTACTGTTGGGTCCATACCTTCGTGATGTCATCCCCGAAGGTATGCCATCCCTTTTGCGAGCGTTGAATCCCAAGCAATGGAGATGCTTTGCCTCTTATATTCTTTTACCAAGTCACTGAGAGTGAGAATATCAATGGCTCGCGTCCGATGAGGAAGAGTTATAATAGTAATTTATTTTTTTCATCCTGTTTCATTTGAGTTAATATCTTTGTTATTACCTTTTGTTCTACTCGGGTCTTCGGACCTAAGACCTTCAAACCCCTCCATATAGGGTATCCAACTATCCAAACAACTTTTTTTTGTGAAACATAGTATGACGTTGACACTCATACATGCACGCATACTCACTCTTGTATAAATGCATGCACATCCTACCTCTATGATTACATCTGAAAAGCTGACACTGAGTCAACAGATCTCGAGATTGATAAAACCATCGTAGATGTTTTACTGTTGATGGCACGCTGACTACCACTGAACGAATAATGGTGTTAAATCCTAAAATAAATCTAGAAAAGTATGAACACCAGCGTAAGTTGAATATTGGATGCTAGTGCAGGTTCCACCACAGGAAATTCAACTAAAGTTTCATAGGAATTCCTAGGATTTGCTGAATGATTTATATGATTTCATTGATGTGCCTCGCTGCTGGGATTGATCACCTCGACTTCCAATAGGTACTTGAAGATAAGTGGTTCAGAATATAAGATCTAAAGCAATATTAAAGGGCTTATCAAAGGAGTGGTCCTGGTAAACTTCAATCATGGTCCACATGGAACCATATAGTTTTTCTTTAGTTTGATAGTTTGCTCAACCAAGATTTGTTTCAGTTGTGCGTGCTCAAATTATAATATTTACGCCTGCTGAAAGCTTCTTATTAGCAAGAAAAGGAGTGGTCCTAACATAAGCAGATGGTGCATGTCATTGCTTTATTCTTTTAGTACTTGCATATTTGGGAATGAGCAAATGATACGGTTCTGGCTCTTGAGTGAATAATGCACAACTCAATTAAACAAAATTGTTGTGCCAAGCAGCAAATTGAAACCTGCTAAACAGCAGTTAGTTTGGTTGTTCAAGCCGGTCATGTCAAAAGAACAGGTTGTGCCTCTGACAGCTCCGTTTGATACTCGTTTGGTTTGTGTTGGAATTTACGTAGAAAGCAGAGGTCCAGAAGCCAGGTTTATAAACGAACAGTTTTTTTAATATAAAAAAGGAAAATGTGGTGTATGTAGCGGCACCTCAACAGCTATGAAGTTTGCACCTTTTCTACTTTGTGCTATTTTTTAGCAATAAGTTTAGAGCACACAGCTCACCAGTATTGTTTTCTGTAATTCGAATCAGATGTCCGGCATCAAGAATATGAGCTTAGAAGAAAGGTAGGGGCAGATTTTAAATTTTTAGTAGTCTGACCTTTCAAAATAGAACAAATTCTTATAACAATGTGAAGTGTAAATGTCTTTACATGGGATATATTCCTCACTAAATATTCAGTATGATCATCGACAACTTGATTGTTTAGTTTGGGGCAGTACAGGTGACATGAATTTATTTATTCATTTAGAAATATAACTTTATTTAGTAGCATCTGTATATTTATGCAGGGATGGTTGCTGGCTATTTTTCCTTTCCCAGACCCCGCAGTGCGAGAGCCTACGGCACTGGGTACGCTCTTTTTAGAAATATAACTTTATGCTCTCTGAACCCAGTCAGTATTTATCTGCTACACTTTCGCTAGCAGGCTACTATATATAGATACAGAAACTGTGACTCCCGAGGCAGTTGGGAATCAACATGAAACAAGACTTTTGCTAGTGGTTTCAAGGACGTGGTTTCCTAGTGGTTTTCAACTTGATGTCTGAAATTTCAACATGAAACATGAAACATGAATCAACTTGATGTCTGAAATTTCAAGGACAGAATGGTTTCCTGGTGGTTTTGGTGGCTTCCCAACACGCAAGGTTTCATGTGTCAGTATCAGACTCTGTTGCCGTTATCAAAAATAATATTTTTGCCCCTTTCTGGAAAATGTCTGGTGTATTTTTTTTGTCCCTTTCTGGAAAAAGCATTTTTTTCTATTCAATAAGGTACAAGGGTGTTCGGAGTAATAAGGACTTGAACAATGATCTAGCGAAAACAAATGAAGACTGCAAGAAACAGAGGGACATAAGTATTTACTGGGTATGATCTCTATCAATCGTATGAGCATTTTATTCTTAGCAACAGAAGAGATGAGATTGTGCAGTGTGGCCGGGGCCCTAGGTATCTCATACCTGACTGCCCAGCCAAAAGAAGGATAATAAAGTTGCTGGTCGTAGTAAGTTTTCTCTCTCTAGAACAGACACACTAATGTATTTTCACAGTTTGTTGATATGTGTGGTGTGTGTGTGTGTGTGTTGTAAGGGTTTCCTTACCGCCTCTTTCTCTTCGTCACATAAAAGATACACAGCTCTCCTTCATGTTCAAGAAAACTGGTCTATATACAGCTCCCCTTAATGTTCAAGAAAAATGATCTATACAAGGGTGAAAGTTCAGATCCTGTATATGTAGGCCTTTGCGGAGTGGAAGGACTGGCCTACCAGTTATTCCTTGTCCTCAGGAGTCAGGAGCGACAATAAAATGCTCACTTCCTTGCTGGATCCAAATCGCCATTTTCCTCAAGTGCAAGAGGGAGATCAGATTGGCCACAACAGTCTCTGAAGCTAGTCAAAACTAGTGGGAGGGTTGTGTGCACAAAACTAGAAAAGAAAAAAAAGGCTTGAAGATATAGAATGGCTCGTGGTAAGGTTCAGATGAGGAGGATAGAAAACCCGGTGCACCGGCAGGTCACCTTCTGCAAGCGGCGAATGGGCCTGCTGAAGAAAGCTAAGGAGTTATCTGTTCTATGTGATGCTGCTATCGGTGTCAGCCACAACAAAACTCAGGTCAGGAACTGACAGTATGCATCAAGTGATGTGGCTCCACAGTTTAGAACAATTAACAGAAAAGAAAGATTAGGAGGAAACTTTTGCTTGGTGCACCTGCCCTTGGCATTTGTTTACCGTGATGCTAACAGGACTTCACAAGCACTAGCAATCATTCTGTACGCTGATATTCTCTTGTTTTTGCAGATAATAAAACAAGAGGTGCTAACGTTAGCGCATGAAATTGATTCACTTCAAAAGGGATTCAGGTAGAGTAACTGTGCTTCATGTAAATTACTGTAAAAAACATAATCAACTCTGCATGCTTATATTTTCTAGAGTAGAGTAAAATTATTATCTTGCATGCTGCATGCTTGTGCAAACAATAGTGTGTATGGCATGCAGCATCAGGTAAAGAACTGAAAGTGTTAATAATAGCACAAAGGTTGGATAATAGTAACACAAGTTGCATGACATCTCTTCATAAATGTAGCCAGGACAGCTGCTGTAAATTCAGAAGAATCATTAAGTAGCTAAAGATGTTCCTTCCTATTTCTTTTATTTTCTAAAACGCATACAAAACCCACACCGCTATACAGCTGCATAAACTTCAGAGAGGATGTGGCTTTATATGTTCCAACAATTTACCAGTATGAGCTGATGGGTTATATTGAACTACCAAGAATCCACAAATCACAAGAAAGTGATAGATTATTCCAGTGTTTGGTAAACATTTACAGGCTGTGTTTAGTTCCCCAAAATCACCCCAAAATTCACTATGCAGAATTTCTATCACCCGTCACATTAAAATACCGGCACATGCATGGAGTACTAAATGTAGATAAAATCAAAAACTAATTACACAGTTTTGTTGTACTTTACGAGACGAACATTTTGAGTCTAGTTACGTAAAGTTTAGATAATTTTTACCAAATACAAATGAAATGCTATAGTACGCTGAGGTGACATGATGTGACATTTTCATTCGAAATTCGGGGCAACTAAACACACCCACAGTATTGATTGCAGGACTCATGACAGATATAAGCACATCCATGCAGGTACATGCATGGAGAGAATGGAGAAAATGATATAAACCACATGAACTTTGACGAGCTCCAAACCCTTGAAAATAATCTTGAAATGTGAGTAAATAGCATTCGCTCCCAGAAGGTAAGGTTTATACGCTTCTTGATCATACAGATGAAAATCTTTTCCAAAAAAAATAAAATAGTATATGCAAGTTTTGATGTACTGCTCTCATATGTTGAACAGATGAAGATCATGTCTAGGGAGATTGAGATGCTCAGGAACAAGGTTGGTTCAGTATTTGTTGCTCTGTTCATGCAACAAACTCAGGTTTAGCAATTTCTGTCACCAATGCTTCTTTGTGTTTCTGCAAATCTTTTGCAGGAAGCCATACTGCAGGCTACCAATGGCGTGCTTCAGGAAAGGGTACTGCAAATCTGCATGTCCTTTCTTTTAATACATATAAAGAATGCTCTCTGAATGGGCAATAGTATTACCTGGCTGCCCCTTCATTTATAAATAGGCCTACCTGGCTGCCCCTTTATCTATACAAAGGCCAGAGTGCCAACGATAGGTCATTTTGTTAGGAAATGAACAATAGGTCATAGGGATAAACACTACCGCAAAGATAGCCGGAGGTGGCTCCGACAGAAACTAGAAGCATTGGTGACCTCCCTTTATAAATTCTTCCTTGTTGCTTGATTCTTGATTGAGACACTGCCTCCCTTTATAAACACATGATTACTTGACCCCAATATCCAACCAAATTCTAGCAAACCATATCTAGATAGCAATCCTAAACAAACTATGCTATTGCTATTTATCTAATCTTTCTTATAATCTTTATTTCTTGACGTGAAGGATAGATGGGCTGGTCCTCTGGCCAACCATATCAGACATACACGGTTGGGTTAAGGGTTACAGGTTTATAGCACATACACACTGACTTAATCTTGTGCATGCAGATAATTGAACAGAATGGGATTCTGAATATCAACAACATGGCAATGATGCCACAAGCACCATTCCAGCTAACCATGGAGAGTAACTACTATGTCTAGGCAAAGCTGCCATCCCATGAATTTATACCTTCCATTCCAAAATGTATGGTGTTCAATTTTGTTCTAAGTCAAACTTCTTGACCAAGTTTCTAGAAAATATATCAAAATCTACAATACAAAATAAATTCACCATTTGGACATATTTAATGGTGGATTTAATTAACTAATTTGATGTTGTAGATGTTGGTGCATTTTTGTACAAACTTGGTCAAAATTCAAAAGGTTTGACTTGGGACAAAACTAAACACAACCATATAGTAACTCATAAGCTATGTTTCCAGTTCAACTAGGCTACCATGCGAGGACATCATACTCAGATCCTGACTGCTACCCCCATCTTGTGGAAATTAATATTTGTATTGTATCTATGCAAGCTCTGCGTGTGTAAATAAACTACTTTTTAAGTTCGAATTTTCTCTGTTCAATATGGTAGAACTTTGTGAATATAATAATGAAATTTAGCAGTCTGAGTTCTGGCTCAGATTCATTTCGAGTGTATCACCACCACATCTTTGCAACTATATATGTGTTTCAAAACAAACGAAGGAAGAGAAACACATGTAGGGGAAATCATTTTACTCATTCTTGAAAGACAGACATTGTTGTGCCTCATGCTGAACAGCATCTACTCTTCTGCTGCTCTTGTTGAATTGGCTGCCCTTTCATTCGAATTACATTGGAGGGCTTCCTCTCCAGGGCTGCCTGACTCCCTGCTCTACTGCACATGAGACAAGGAATTTTCCAGCTCAGGATAATTCATTTGAGTATGTTGGGCTATATGTAACATGTGTATGTGTGAATTAGGCCCAACCCATGTATTGTCTATGTATATATGTAAAGACTGAAGTTGTACTCTGTATTGGCCATTCTAGAAATTTCCCAACACATCTCTTCATGGTGTCAGAGCTGCTGTTGGGGGATGGAGGCGACCGCCTGCTCAACCTCGTCGGTGTGACGGTGGCCGGCGGAGAGACGTCAAGGGGCAGAGCAGCGAGTTTCTCAGGTGAAGCAGAGGGCGGCAGTAGGTTTGTGGTGTGGAGACGGTGGGACCAGGCATCAGGTCGCGCACAAGAGGAGGAGCAATGACAACTGCAATAGGAGGTAATCTCGAGTGGTATTTTGTGCTTTCTTCTGATTTTGGGAAAACAGAGAAGTGAAAGGAGAGTATCATTTCTGTTGGAGAAGCTGTTGAAAGGTGCGGCAACAGTTTGCTTGAAGAGGAAAGAAAGTTGCCACTGTCGGTAGGAAGAGGAGGTGAGCTTGTTGTTTGTGCTGTGTTGGCTGTGATTCAGAGAGAAGTCATAGGCGTGTCTACTTGCTGGTTTAGGAAGTCAAGTTGCAGGCTGTTGTTGGGGGAAGAAAGCCAAGAATTAGAGTATTGATTGTAACTGAAGTTGAAGTATTTGTCCTAGATTTTTTAAAGCATCATGGGGAAAAATCAAGGAATTGAGCAAGTACTTAGAAAACTTGTGGAATTGCTCACAGCAAAAAAGGATGAGGCCCCAAGTTTGAGTAAGGAAATTGTGGTTCACACGGAACCAGTCCAGAAAATAGAGCTGATGCCAAATAATATAAGGCTAGAGGGCACCAAAAATTATTTGGCTTGGTCTAGAAGGGCACTCAGGTTGTTGAAAGCCAAAAAGCTTGAAAGTTTTATAAATGGGGGATCACCTGAGCCAGAAAATAAATCTAGTCCTGAATGGAACACTTGGGATCCTACTAACTCCTTGGTAGCAGCATAGATATTGAATTCTATGACCCCAGCAATTGCTAGCACTGTTGAGACAATTACAAGTGTAGCTGATATATGGAAATCCTTGGAAAAAATGTACTCTGGAACTGGTAATGTGATGTTAATGGTTGAAATAGAAGACCGCCTCCATGATCTCAAACAGGGGGAGCGATCTGTAACAAATTATATTGCTGAGTTAAAAGGGCTATGGGCTGATGCTGATTATCTTAAGCCTATTGAGCTGCCACACTCTGAATGTGTTGCTTGGGTGAAGAAATGGATAGAAGAAAAAAGAGTCATCCAATTTTTGAGAGGATTAAATCCAGAGTTTGAGGCTAGATGCTCCACTATGTTCCATCAGCCCAATCTTCCTAGCCTTGAGGATGCCATAGCAGCTATAACACGAGAGGAGTCTAGGCTAAATGTGATGAGAGGAAATTCTCCGTCTCCATCTCGTCCCATTTTTGCAGTAACGGGAGTTAAAGAAGATCGAAGGTGTTTCAATTGTGGTGACTCTCGACACATGATTCGTGATTGTCCCAAGCCACTTAGGCAAAATGGTGGAAGAGGAAGAGGGGGTAGCAGGGGTGCTCTAAGAGGTGGTAGAGGACCTAGAGGTAGAGGTGGTTATAGGGCAAATGCAGTGGGCACACAAAGGGAATTTTTTAAAGAAAATAAGCATTCATTGGTGGATCATCAGGTGAAAGAAAAATATAGAAATTCTGAAGATCAAGACCCAGAGGTCCCTAGTGGTGACTTCATCAACTTCGCCTACATAGACGAAGGTAACTGTGCTCATGCATCTATTCCAAAGCAAATATCAAAATTAAATTGGATCCTAGATTCAGGGGCTTCAAAGCATGTAACAGGCACATCGAGTGAGTTTGTTTCATATACGCAATATCCCCCCACACGTAAAGAGACTATACAAACTGCTGATGGTACATCACAACCAATTAGAGGTGTTGGCACAGTACAGTGCACTCCACATATTAAATTATCATCAGTCTTGCATGTGCCAGCCTTTCCAGTCAATCTTGTATCATTGAGTGCATTAATTGATCAATTGGATTGTCGAGTTATTCTTGATAAGGAGAATTGTTTAATTCAGAAAAGATAGACAAGGAGGAATCTTGGGAGTGCAACCAGGCATAGTGGCTTGTGGTACATGGACCGTGAAGGAACAAATGATGTTTTTAGTACTGTCTTAGCTGCAACAGTGGGAGAAAAGGAGTCTATGGTGATGCTTTTGCATTGCAGAATGGGACATATTTCTTTTGATAAAATGTATAAAATTTTTTTTGATGTAATGTGTGGGGTGGATAAGAACAAACTCTTTTGTGATACCTGTGAAATTGCAAAACACATAAGAACATCTTACGTGAGTAGGGGAATCAGGAATATGTCCCTTTTTGTTCTAATTCATTCGGATGTTTGGACATGTCCTGTGGTTTCTAGTAGTGGAATGAAATACTTTGTCACTTTTATTGACTGTTTTCTCGGATGACATGGGTCTTTCTTATGAAGCATAAGGATGAGGTGCCAAAATGCTTTCAAGATTTTTGTGCACTTGTGAAGACTCAGTTCAATACTTAGGTTAAAACAATTAGAACAGATAATGGAACCGAGTATGTAAATAAGGAATTAAGTGCATTTCTATCAGCAAATGGTATATTGCATCAGACTACATGTCCTGATACACCTCCACAAAATGGTGTGGCTGAGAGGAAAAATTGACATATTTTGAAGGTTGCTCGCTCATTAATGTTGACTATGAATGTGCCGAAGTTCCTATGGAGTGAAGATGTGTTGACAGCTACTTATCTCATCAATCGTACCCCATCAAGAGTACTTGGGATGAAAACCCCTTGTGAGATGTTGTTAGGCGAAAATAAGTTTGTGGTTCCACCAAAAATCTTTAGATGTACATGCTTTGTGATGGATCATAGACCCTCAGTAGGAAAGTTAGATCCACGTGCTATAAAATGCATCTTTGTGGGATATTCTTCAGGGCAGAAGGGCTACAAATGTTGAAGCCCTAGTGAGCGGCATTTGTTTTATTAGCATGGATGTGACATTTAGGGAATCTATGCCCTTTTATGGAGAGAAGACTGATTTGAGTTTTATGTTAGAGTTTGATCTTGCTAAATCGGATGAAGTTAATCAGTAAGGGGAGAAAAATGATGTGATACATATTCCAACTATGAAAAATATAAGGAGAATGGAAGCAGTGATTAGTGGCTTGAGTCCAAGAATAGGGGCAGAGAAAAATGACTTGGATTCAAGTACATGTCAAGAGGATAATCCCCAAGTTGGTGACCCACGATATAAGGGCCCCTTGAAAGTGTATGCAAGGAGGAAGTATAAATCTCAGGAAGAGGCTCCATTAACAATTACACCGACAGCTCATGAACATTCTTCCTCAGCCCCTCAAGAGATTGTTGATGTGTCATCGACTTCTAAGGCTGAGGTTGATGACTCCAGTTTGGATGATATGCCCATTGCGTTACAAAAAGGAGCATGAGCTAAGGCTGGTGTGCCTCCACCAATGTACGGGTTTGAGCATGACATCGGTAACTATGTCTCTTATGCATCATTATCTCCTTCATATAGAGCATTTGTTGCATCATTACAGTCTGTCATGATCCCTAAAGACTAGAAAGAAGCAAATCAAGACCCTAAATGGCGTGAGGCCATGCTGGAAGAGTTAAGAGCCCTTGAAAAGAATAAAACATGGGACCTTGTAAAACTACCTGCTGGAAAGAAAGCTGTTAGTTGCAAGTGGGTCTTCACTGTGAAGCAAAATCCAGAAGGGAAGGTAGAAAGGTACAAAGCAAGATTGGTTGCTAGAGGGTACAATCAAACATATGGAATTGATTATGATGAGACATTTGCACCAGTGGCAAAGATGAGTACAATAAGAACATTGATCTCATGTGCTGCAAACTTTGGCTGGCCATTGCACCAATTGGATGTAAAGAATGCTTTTTTTGCATGGTGATCTTCCAGAGGAGGTATACATGGAGATTCCACCTGGTTTTTCTAAATCTTATACAACTGGAAAGGTTTGTAGATTGAAGAAATCTTTGTATGGTCTCAAACAATCTCCACGAGCATGGTTCGACAGATTTAGACGTGTATTGTGTGGTATGGGATATAAACAATGTAATGGGGGTCATACTGTTTTCTACCAACATTTTGGACGACAAATTGTAGTTCTAGCTATATATGTGGATGATATCATCGTTACAGGTGACAATGAAGATGAAATTAAACAATTGAAGAAAAAACTGAGTCAGGAATTTGAAGTGAAGGATCTTGGTCACCTCAGATACTTTCTTGGCATTGAGATTGCTAGATCTCCAAAAGGTATAGTTCTATCACAAAGAAAGTATGTGTTAGACTTACTTAGTGAAACTGGCATGCTTGGGTGTCGGCCTGCATCAACTCCTATTGATCCAAACCACAAGTTGTGTGCTGAATCAGGTGATCCGGTGAATAAAGAGACTTACCAAAGACTTGTCGAAAAGCTTATCTACTTATGTCATACAAGACCTGACATCTCCTATGCAGTGAGTGTTGTGAGCAGATATATGCATGATCCAAGAAGTGGGCACTTAGATGTTGTTTACCAGATACTACGGTATTTGAAAAGTAGCCCTGGAAAGGGACTCATGTTTAAGGCCCATGTTCATCTAAATGTAGAAGGTTATTGTGATGCTGATTGGGCAAGCTGTCTTGATGATAGAAGATCAACTTCAGGCTATTGTGTTTTTGTTGGTGGAAACTTGATATCGTGGAGGAGTAAAAAGCAACCATTTGTGTCTCATTCGACAGCTGAAGCGGAGTATAGAGCAATGTCACTTACAATAACTGAGATGCTATGGGTAAGGAGCCTTTTATCAGAGTTAAATATGTTAAGAAAAGGACCCTTGAAGCTTTGGTGTGATAACAAGTCAGCTATCAATATAGCTAATAATCCAGTCCAACATGATCAAACAAAACATGTGGAAATTGACCGCTTCTTCATTAAAGAGAAATTAGATAATGGTACTCTTCAGTTGAGTCATGTTAATTCAAGAGATCAAATAGCAGATGGTTTAACTAAAAGTTTAGGAGCAAAGGAGTGTAATATAGCATATAGCAAGATGGGTATGATAGACTATCATCCATCTTGAGGGGGAGTGTTGGGCTATATGTAACATGTGTGTGTGAATTAGGACCATCCCATGTATTGTCTATGTATATATGTAAAGACCGAAGTTGTACTCTGTATTGGCCATTCTAGAAATTTTCCAACACATCTCTTCAGAGTAAAACCAGAAAATGCTTTGACATACCTTTTTTTTAATAGCAACAGACATTGCCAAGAACGCCTCCTCGACATTGATCGAGTCTTTAGCACTCATTTCGAGAAATGGGATGCCTATCTCTTCAGCATAAGCCTGCACTTATTTCTGTTGCCGATTAGCTAAAGAAAGTTTACAAAGGTCAACAATTGTTTGCTAAACTACTACAGTATTGATGAATGTATAGACTACTTGGAAGTTATGACCTGTGCTACTGAAGTATTGATAGCCCTGCTCTCAGCCAGATCACATTTGTTGCCAACAAGAAGCTTGCATATGCTGTCATTGGCATATCGGTCAATCTCACTAAGCCACTGTTTCACATTGTTGAAGCTCTCCATCTACAATTGAAGCATCTGAGGCCACATCAATCGAGGATACACGACAGAAGGAATTGTTAGTTCACCTCACCTTCCCCAAGCGCGGGTTTGTCTGTGATGTCATAGACAATCTGGGGACATTTGGGCAACGATGATGGGTTCATTGAAATGTAGGTTTAAAATATTAGGAAATTTATTGGCAGGTTGAGTAATATGTTTACAATTATCCCGTGAGCTCCTCGGTAGTAGCTGCTTGTAATGGTCCTGAACCGCTCCTGCCCTGCTGTGTCCCACCGTTGAAACATGCAGCATCTGTCATCAGGTGCCACTAATATCTGACCAAATTGGGTATTGCGGTTGCTGTTTTGAATTTGAATAAAAAAAGTTCCTAGATAAAAAGATCAGAAGCCAAAATTTCATGCCAGGAATTAGCTGATACATGTTGTTCAAGAGAGACTCGGAGAGTTTGGTCTCTACCCTTTTATATCATCATTAATTGGTGCAAGAACAAGAACAAGATACTCTATCTTTTTACGCTGACCTAAATGATTTTTGGCATTTTTTAAATCAGCGTGTTATGTCCCTACCACCAGGGCTTTGTATGTTCTCAACCAAATTGAATTGGACCCCAGAAAACGAAACTGTAGACTGGACTATGTCCAGCTTTTTCTATGTGACTTCCGTGTACCAAAAATTGCCAACAAGTAACGTGTTCCATTGCTCCCAAACATTGTCATAAGTGGCACTTGTAGAAGTGTTAAGGAAAGCACTTACAATCTGCAGCTTTATGGTCTCGCCCTCCATCTCGATCGTGCGGATCTTCTGCACAAACAGAACCAGGAAAATGGAATGGTCAGTAGATCAAAGAACACCCCAAATGCCCTGAAGTTCAGATGGGAGAAAAAACACCAAGAATGCATGCAACATTCCAAGAGCAGGAGGAACCAACTCACGAAGTCAACACCAATCATGTTGATGTAGCTGTCCACATAGGAGTCGTCCTAGATGAACACAAAGGGAAGATAATAAGGCGTGAGTGACTATAGATAGAACCGTATGATCTAGTACTAGTCTGCAGCTAATGATGGGCATCAATCGGCACTGCCGAACTTATAGCGAACCGGAGGAGGAAGCAGGACTTGCCCACCGAGGAATCGCCGATCAAGAGAAGCTTGAACAGGTAATCACTGTCGAACAACAAGCAAACAGGGCCAAAATTTTGGCACACTGAATAGAGGGAAAAATAAGAGAGGAACGAAGAAAGGGGGGGACAAACTTACAATTCGTTGCCCATTGCTCTTCCCGCCTTCAACTCCAAGAACAATGCCAAGTAGAAGAGTGATTCCGAGAACAATGCGGAAGAGAGCGGAGTGAAGAATGAAGATGTTTCTGTGAGGCAGAAGGTGAGGGACTTGTTGGACTTAATTGGGCTAGGCTCATGATAATTCAATTAAATCAAATAATATTACAAGGCACATTTCTAATGCTAGGAAATTGAGAGAAATTCAAATTGAACTTGGTTGAGAAGTTCGAATTGAACTTGTATGGCAAGTTCGAATTGAACTTGTATAGCAAATTCAAACTGATCTTGATCGAGAAGTTCAAATTGAACTTGACCTTGATTGAGAAGTTCGAGTTGAACTTGACACTTTTGATCGGAGGGTTCTGGAACCAACCAGGGGTATGTTTTCTTCATCAAGTGAAGACATGACATATGGTTCAAGTTGACTTACTTGAGTGTTAAGTAAGGACTTGCTTGTTGATCAAGTAATATTTAACCATCAAGAGAAGGCCAACTTGTGTTTGTCAAAGGGTCATCTCCATCTATAAATAGATGAACCCACTTCTTACTAAAGAAGAAGAGAGAATACATTTGTGGGTGAGCATACCACAACACTCCTCTCAAACCTCATACTCTTACTCTTCCTGCTGTTGCTGCGTTTCTACGTATTCCTATCGCGACTCTGCGGGCACAAAGCTTGCGAGAGCAGGCCTCCGAAACCACGCCCCTCTGAGATCCTGCTCGGGATAGGCGGGCAATCAGGTTTTTGGGGAGCGTATAACGCGACTGCTCACTTGTGTCCTACTAACAGGAAGGCCGTTCGAGTGACTGCACTGCATCGACTCGCCACTGCATCGAATTAGATCGACTACATCGAACAAGCTCAACCAGTTAGCATGGCTAGTCCAGTTGAGAACGGCGCATCCAGTGCCTCTGGCACTGGCCCCATCTCCGGATACATCCTAAGCTCTTTCTATTTTCAGTTCATGTTAAATGGTGTTTTAATCATGAATATGTGTACCTATTTTGCTATAACAAGATCATTAATTAATTTTATATTTTATTTAAAATATTTCAGAATCAAAATATGTTGTAAATTGCCTAATGAACATATGTACCTGTTTTGCTATAACAACATCATTAATCAACTTTATATTTTATTTAAAATATTTTAGAATTAAAATATGCTGTAAATTGCCTAAAGTTGTATCGGGACTTCGTGAGAGAAGATGCAAAACCTCCGGGAAGTCTCCTTTCTCACGCACCTCGAATAACCGCAGGTGTATAAACTATGCAACCGATCCGATGAGGCATTTGTTTTTATCGAACTCCGCAGCGTCGTGACGTCGGACTGCTCCCTTTGTGGGTTTTTTTTATGAGATGACAGGGATTCACGGGCGCGCCGCATCGGCCGCTCGCGGCACGTGCACGGTCCCTTGTCTGGCACTGCAAAAGTGCCAAAGACTATCACGATCTTGTTGTGTACGTACTAGCTTTCTGCTCTCCGAAGTACTGTACAAACAACGTTGCTTTTGGGGGAAAAGTGTCATGTGAGGAACACAAGTGCAGCAGCCAAAGCATATGTACAAACCACGTCTGATACATTGTACCAGCACATATGTAAGATCCACATAAAACATACAGTTTAAGTTGTGGGCGTATGCTTTCTACTAGCTACTAACTGAGTACTGCTGGAATAAGTAAGCTAGTATCTTCTTATGGTCGCTCGACTGGAATCCAGTGTTAGGGTCAATCAGATATGGCACCTGCAGCACCATGATTATCCATGAGTTAGAAGTTACTCTTGCCTCACCCTTTTTCGGTTGGAGAGGTGAAGTTATCAAGAATAGATGCAGTTAAACAGCCATGCTATGTTCCCTGTGAATGAAGAAAATAAAAGGAAGAGAAGAAAAATGTGCCTTGCTAATAAGTTATAATGCACCACTAACTAGAAATAATTTGATTTGATACCAAAGACAATTTGCTGGTATAACCAAATAATGGCCATACCTAAGCGCTAAGAATATATATACTAACAAAGGTATATAGGAGATAGCCAACATTTCTGAGCATCAGCTATTCAGATCCTACCATGAAAATGCTCAGTTGCTACTTCTCATGGTGCGCCATGTGGCTAGCACTATTACCTGCTTAGAGCCCGACTTCCTTAGAAGCAAATCCGTCTTTGATGATCCCTCTCCAACGTTCTGGAGAACATAAGGAAGCTCCAATTCACAGAGAGCCTCTCGAACTATCCTTGCATACTGAATCCATAACATACAAAGGGAGATGGCACCACCATATAAGAGACTGATAATACAACTAACTTGTACCATGGCAAGCAGCGATTTCTCACAGAATTATTCTCATACGAGAAGAGCTCCAACTTCTCTGCAGGTACAACACCAGCTTTGTTCCACAATGTCATTCCTCTTCCAGCCCTAAGAAGAGTGGGCACCCATCCTGTGAAAATTGTACTGCAGAGAGATGGAGAGGGAGGGCTTGAGAATCGCACACATTAAAAAGAATTTTTTTCCAGACCCGTTTTTACTCATCCCATTATCATACTTCCTTGGAAAATAATTTCAACATCATCAAGTATGAAGCATATCACCACGGTTACATGAGAAATGAAATAGATAACATCAGCTTCTCAAAACAAGCAAAGCTGGATACCTCTCAAGAAGTCCAGGAGAAGGACTCTTTCCTTGTCCATAATGCCTGAACAGGTACTTCACAATATCTCCTGCACATCCAAGAGTATATTAGCATCCAAATTTATTATGTTGTTACAGTAGTGAACTTGCATTGCACTATACAGAGCTACAGACAAGAACTACATCTTATCTTATAAATACACTGTCTTTCTGACCGCTGACCAAAAGTTCCAGAGACTCAGTGTCATGGAATTCAGGGGATAGCAAACCAGGACAGCATGAACAAAGTGTGCTTGGATTCCCTTCAAACCAAAAGAACTAATTGGAACTTACCACTTTCATACATTGAGATACCAGTACTAGCATCAACAAGCAGTGGAAACCTGCGTACAGATACTACAGTTCAGTGACAGTAAGCACTGTATCAGAATATTTATGGCTGTGTTCAGTAATGCCAACAAGGTTTAATGAACAAATATAGAATTCAGAAACTTTTCAAGATACATTCACTTGAAGCATTGCCACGTCTATTAGTAAATAGTAATACTCAGCAGGTGAAGACATACTGCTCCTTCCCTCCAATTTTCTTGACCACATCTCTGTGCCTCAGTGACCCTTTTGGACACGGATAAACCTGAAACATTAGTAATTAGAATTGGTACCATTGAGAAGACCGTCAGAATGCTACATCAATAGCCAGCAGTGACTATAATGCAAGTAGAGCCAGTACAGGTAAAATGGTTGCATGGTTTTCCTAAGTAGTCCCTCCATTCCAAATTATAAGGCTTTTTTGGTTTCTCTAGATACATTGCTTTTACTATGTATCTAGACATAGTGTGTATTTAAGTGCATTGCAAAAGTTATGTATCTAGAAAAGTCCAAAATGTCTTATGATTTGGAATGGAAGGAGTACTAGTTAACAGTATCATGCTTCGATTGCAGAGCTGAAGTAACATTGTAAGACAAGGTTGAGCACCTCTGCGGAAAGGTCAAGCTCGGTCAAGGCCTCCCGGACTCTCCTACAGAAGGGACATGCCTCTTTGGAACAATAAACAAGGGATTCAATCAGTACATTGCAGAAACCAGAAGTACCAGCCTTCAACTATAGGTAACAGAATTTATCGTTTTACCAAACTCATACAATTGAAGAGTTGGAGTGCCTATTGCCAAATCGATGTTCTCCCCGCTGCTAGTGGACACTTTTGATCCCCATGGCAGTCTAGCTAAACTTGAAATTGAAGATGTCGTGACCTGGGGAACAAAAGGTAGCCACATATGCAAGTCATGGAATAAAGGAACAGTCAGCATGATCAGAAACACTTGCATCGTTTGCATTGTTAGTAGATGACCCAGACTACTTATTTTTTTAAAAAAAAAAGTGACCCAGAGTTAACATGAAATGAAAAATCCTTAAAAAGCATGAATGAAAACTACTGAATAATTCAATAATATTTATGAAGCAGCAAATACATGGGACTGGTCAGAGGTTCCCTTTTGTGAATTTAAGCAGTGTACTTAATCTAGCCATCCGATTCAGCATCCAATTGGGTTCAGAATTCTAATCCATGTTAGTACTAGTCCAGGGTTCGCAATTGCTCAGCCACGAGATTTACCTCCACAACGTCGTTCCTTTGCTGCGAAGGATCGCCTCCCTGGTCACAAACTCACACGAATCAGCACCAGTTTTACCAATCCCCCGCCTGCCTAACCAAGCCCGGAGTTGGGCAACCGACAAATCGGACACAAACTAGTTACCCCGAGGAGTTTGAGGAGCGGACACAGGAACGATAAGACGCTGCCGCTCGTCGTAGAGGTCGTTTCAGTTCCGGCCGCCCCCGCGCTAGGACTGGGAGGGCGCGCTCCGACGAGGGTTCGGGCGCCGCGGCGACTGGGAAGGTAAGCTCGACCCGGAGCGGCAGCGCGCTGCAGCGCTGCGGGAGGGAGGTGGAGATGGCGGTGGCCGGCGGGGTGTGCGAGCGGCAGCATGGCAGGCAGCGCCGGTTAGAGGCGCCCTGGAGCTGGGAGTCGGCGTGACCACTGAGGCACTGACTCCAGCGTGTGGTGGCCGTCGCGGGAGGCGGACGGGCGGTTCGGCGGATCGAATGGGCTTTGTGGGCCGGGCCACTTATTCGTCGTGGCCCTCTCGCGGACTGGCAAGATGGGTTTTTGGTTACAATCGGCCGCCCAGAATACCCGACCGCGGGCAAACGAGGCTGCGAGGCTCCGGCTGATTGTTTGGCCAGCCTGGGCACATTTAAAAAAAAAAAAAAACGAAAACCGAACCAACCGGATCGAACCGAACCGAAATTTCATTTTTTCTTTGTCTTGGATTTCGGTTTCGGTTTTAGCTTTCGTGAGGTTCGGTGTTCGGCCTCGGTTTCGGTTTCTGCGTGCAATGCAACCGAAACATCGAACAACCAAGCAACATTCAGCAACGAACCACCACACACAGGAGCAAGCGGCAACCCAGCCCAATCAAGGTCGAATAACACTCAAGTCTCCAATTTACACACATATAGCCCAACCAAGTTGCAGCACGCAACACGAACCACTTGTCCCTCCCAAACCACCCTATCCATTCATCCACCACGCGAGTTGCAACGGCGCGGATGAAGCGGCGACAGGCGACGGTGCGACGCCGGACGGGGATTGACCTCGGAAGCTACGGCACCGCGGCAGAAGCAGGCCAGCGGCGCGCGCTACCGCGACCGCGGACCCTAGGCGAGGGCGACAGGACGGCGGTGACCACTATCGCGGCCGCGGACACAAGACATGGGTGGCGAAGCAGCGCAAGCGCGGGAACTGAGCGTCGCGGTTCGCGGCCATGGACTTCAGATGGGGATGACGGCGTAAGCAACCCTTGTGAAGCTCCTGGCCATGGCTGTGTGTGCATTTTTGTATACATTCCGAATCTCTGATCCCTTCCATCGGTTTGCTCGGTTGAAAACTGAAGAACCGAATTAAAAACCAAAACTGATCTTGTCAGTTTCCGATTTCCAGATCAACCTATCGGTTGTGAGTTTCTAGAAACCGAAGTTTCAAAGAGCCGAATAAACCGAACCGAACTATCGGTTATAACCGAATGCCCAAAATGATTTTTTGGTGACGTGGCACCGCACCGAGCCATGCGATCCTAATGTCACTGTTTGGTTTGACGCAGGTCGCAGGGAAGTGTGTTCGGTGCGTGTAGCCATGAGTTGATGCATATGATTTTTTTTGTAGAATTAACATATTTCTCGTGCATATATATACTAATTATTAGCTTATGAGAAATGAGATGATGATAGATCAACCCATTCCATTGCACCAAATAAAAAAATGAGAAGAAAATAGATCACCTTATTCGTCAAATCAAACACACCCTAACCCGCCTGCACTGTATATCTTCCACCAACATAATCATATCATCGACTCATCATATATTTCCCAATAAAAATCAGTTGAACCCCATGACGTCGAACATGGTCGTGCTCATGAATGATGATGCCGGATGGGGGTACTTCTCAAACAAAAAAGCCTTTGGTTGGAGACTCGTCACTTTCGTTTGATTTCTAGATGCACCATAGTGTCGTACCCCCGCAAGTCCTAAAGTTCTACGCAAAATCTAATACGCGACTGTCACACTCTGTGCTACCAGAGACTAAGAAAAATACGACGGCGGCTAGGGTTCCGACATAATTAGTGATCTATTCATTGGCGGGCTTAGAAGGTAGTTTTAGGGACGGTCGTGGAAGCTAGGGCCAGGGTGGGGCCAACGACAATGCTAGTGAAGACATCGCGCCAGAGCTTTAGAGGAAGACAGGGTCAAGAGAGAGAAGGATTGGAGGTGGATGGCACCATATGAGATGGCAAGAGCCACCAGCCGCCGGTGGTGTGGAGGGCGGGAGAGAAGAAGACGATGTAAGGGACGTCATGGCAAAGAAGACGAGAGTGCGTGACGGATGGCACGATATGCGTCTCCAAATTTCTAGGGTTGCCATAGGTTCCACGGAGGATAATTCTTCCACGTCCACTGCGCCAGAATCTGAACCTTGTGTCCGTTCCATGCCCAACCAAACTTAATTTTACCGACCTGACACAAACAACACTCTGCCATCTAGCAGGCTTCTTCAATCTCGCAATCGCGCTCAGGCTAGCCTCTCCTCCAAATCAAAATCATCAACAGCTGGCCAAAAGCGACGGGTCGACCGTGCAGTTTATGTATGCGAACATAATGCATGTGGCCATACATGGGACCATATGCAATCATGATCGAACGACGATATATACGTGCACATCAGTGGCCCTGTTCGTGCATCTCTTTCGTCATGGCTTCTAGCTGTCACTAGCTCGTGGTGCAACGACCTCTGGTGGCCTGCAGGACACGGAGACGTGCGAGGATCGAGAGCCGCACGTGGACGCATGAACGATGCCAGATGCCACCGATCGATATATACCAGCTTGCTGGCCAACTTGACAACTTGTCACCACGTACTAGTGCTACGGAGCTCGATTTCCCGGATGGCCACTTCTGATATTCATGCATGGCGAATGTCGGCAAATCATAGACATAGGAGTAACAGTTGTTAAAGGTGAAGGAACCCAGCCAGCGTCCAAAAAGCCGTCGACGATCTAGTCGATCTACTGTGTATCGACCACGGCCAGCAGGGGTCAGCGTCGTCGTTGTCCATGACCAGCTAGCTAGCAGAGTGAGGGATCGAGCTACAAGATAGAGCAAGTACATATAGCACGTACTGGTACGTACCATATAAGCACGTACGCACGCGCGTACGCTGCACGAGTACGTGCACGGTCGACGACGGTCGTTGTCTGCGCGCTGTAGTCAAAGTACAAACCAATAGCTAGCGGTCGTCTGCGGCTGATCCCCACTTCATTTCAATTCAGCGCACTGTGCACGGCCGGCCAGCACCCGCACCATCTTATCAGACATTATCATCCAAGATTCCAGATCATCGATCATACAAAGTACTACAACTACAGGTCTAGGGCCTGTTGCATCTTAGCTAGGCCTAGAGTTTAGATGAACTTGTTGTTTATAGTTGAGCTAAAGTACAACTTACAACCAAAAGGCCGGTGCGTGTAGGCGAGGACGATCGATGAAGAAGATGATCGAGGAGCACGCGGACGATGTACCGATCGACGATGGGGCGAGGATGGTGGTGATGGGACGCGTGCGATGGACCATGCATGGATGCGCGCGCTAGCTCATGCGGCGGGCGCGCGGGCCTCCGGTGGATCCTTTTCTTTGACCGGCCGCCGGCCGGAATCAAGGCAGCGTCAAGATCGGCCAGCTCACTCGACGACGCTCGTACAGTCGTACGCGCGACGAACCACACCACACCACACCAACCACCGTCGTCGGATTGGGACCGCGCGCCCCTCGCTCGTTCTGAACCGGCCCCGATGCCGATGCCGATGCCGATGCCGATGCCGCGGCGCGCTTGCTGTTGCTGTACTACTGTAGTAGTTGCAGATAGGCGGGCCTCGATCGCCTCGCACGGGCGCGGCTGGGCTGGCTGGCGACTGGCGTGGTGGCCTACTCCCGGCTGGTGTCCTGCGCCCTGCAGGCCCACCCGATAATGTATCGGCGTCCGTGCAGTGCCTGCATGCATGCGCGCCACCTCGGCGCGGATCGACTAGTCAAATCCGACCGCGGTGGGTCGACTCGATCGGGGGCCCCGGCGCACGGAGCCGGGTGACGCAGCGGCCGCCGCGGCCACAAGCGCCGCTGCCGCCACCGTGTGTGGCTCTCCTTCGGCCGACATGCCCGGGGCGGGTTTCCGTTCCGCGCACGCACGGATCGGAGCTGCGTACGAATAGCTTCAACATTCTCTCGTGTCTCGTGTGTGGCTAGCTTCAAGCGTGTACATACTGTATCACATCACATATACTACCGTGTAGCTGATGCACGGGCCGGCCGGCCAGGAAGACGCAGAGCTCATGTACATAGATGATAGATCGAATTCCGTGTGTATATGATGAGATGATGATGACGATATTATATATATATATATATATATATGTGGAGTATACTACTCGTAGCATATAGTAATAATATCAGATCATCATCACTATGCACTCATGAATGGTTGGGCGTGTCGTGCTCGATCCACCAAACGCGGTTTATGGGAAATAGGCCAATAGGGACACCATGCAGCCGTACAAGTCCATGCGCGAGACGTACTCCCTGAATGAACTTGCAAGTTGCAACTGCCCGTCACCAGGCCACGCACACAATGATTTGGCTGATCCCTGTACGGCGGTGTACGTATAGTAGCCTTAGAGGCGAAGCTAGAGCAAATTAAAGGGTGATGCACTTACTTTGAGTGCATAGACTTGTATTATAGGTGGTGTATGTATGGTGAAATTTTAGAAAATTTCATTGTTTTCACAAAATTTGGGTGGTGCATCTGCACCCACTACCATCCATATACCTTCAGCCTAGATGATGCCAATTCAGTCAAGACAAGCGCGTGTGGGCCCGGGTTTGTCAGTAGACTATTACTGCGCATCCATTCTTCGCTGCTCTAGATATTGTATTTTTGCCTACTTATTATTATGTACATTATACTATATGTGTTCTTATCTCTCCATTAATTCTACTTAACTTCCCAGGCATTTTCCCCACTTTTCGTGTATGCCGCAGATCATAACAAAGTCGGACTGTCGTAGTACCATGTAGCTAGCTCTTTTTTAACTGAAGGATCCACACTAGAGATACTATATACTCTACGTACGTGCTGCCTCCATATTCCTTTGTTAGTGCTCTCTCCATTCTAAATTAGATCTGAAAGAATCCTGGTGGAAAAAAAAAGGCTAACAGCCATATAAAACACTGCTGGCAGGTCCTTCGGTGCCAATCTTTTGTGTAGCTCTGGGACCCCCGCGCCCAAGTGAATCAACAGAACACTGCCGTGCTGCTAGCTGCTATAGCTCTGCAGATCGAGGTGGTAGGGTCGTCGGGAGAATTTCATACTACTCATATACTACCTGTGGAGATGCTGGAGCGCGCTTGCTGATTACGGCAGTGCTGCGCTGTGCATACGCTGCGCTGTGCTGGTCGCCGTCGGTACGGCCCAATGGTGTTCCGTACGCATGCCCGGGGGGGTTCGGGGCACGTGTCGTCCTCCTGCGTGGGCCCCACAAGGATACATGCCCTCCTTCCCCGATTTGGGACTCGACCGGGACCGGCCCGTACGTCCGTCGTCGTTCAACAAAAGATTCCAATTAATCAATCATCAAGGATTCAAGGCATGGCATTCGCTCCATGCCGCTCCAACCGAGTGTGCGCGCGCGGCCTCGGATCGAGCTGAGATCTCGCCACTGTTCCTCCCCTCCCCGTTGCTGCTCGATCTGTCTGCGTCTCACTTATCTCAGGAGTCTGGAATAGTCCAAGTCCAGGCTGTTCGACGACCCCATACCAAAATTATATTTATATGGGACCGGACCAACGACACCGAACCAAATTAAAGTCTTCATTCGTTCACTATCTATAGCTAGCTACAAGAACGGACGCGTAGTCCAGTGGCAGCGAATCCAGGTGCGAGAGCTGTCCGCCCAGGTTCGATTCCTAATCGAGCTTGGGTGTCTCACCGGGAATTTATTCCCTAATATCAGCAGTCTTTGCTTGGACTTGGATCTAGGCGTCCGTCTCTCTCGCGTGAAGTCATAATAGGATTACGACGTGCTCGTCCTCTACGGAGTCGAGGATTCTAGTGATTTTAAGAAGGACGCGATCTTCAAATCGAGTGGACGTGCGTGTGTATAAATAGATTCTACAGCTGTACCTAGACGAGAGACGTCAAAAAATATCTATAGCTAGCTACTTAATTAAAGCTTGCAAATAGAAAGATAGTATACTTGTGCACGCTGCGGGGTACGTCTCTCTCTATATATACTGCACAATGCAACGATTCGGCAACACATATACGTACGAAGTACGTACATGGCTCATTGGCTGATGTATAATTTGGTTCCAAACACGGTACATGATGCCCATGTGTATATTTTACGCCAATAGCTAACTAGCTAAGCAATTTGGAGCCTACGATTTGCATCGGTGCGTCATTTCCACTACTCTAGATGCTTCATTATTCCCCTTGACAAGTTAATGGGCCTTTCAATGCAAGGATATATTGGATGCTAGTCCACATATATACACAGTCCTAATTAACTTTATTATGTGTCCTACATTGCTTTTCGTCCGATCAACAGCGGCTTCCCCTATATAGCTTAGCTAGATCGATCGATGGTAGTAGTACACGAACCAACAGCCATGAGGCGTCCACAGCAACTGCACACGCGCACAGTGGTAGCGCCAGGACGAGGCCGGCATTATTGCGCCCAATCATGGATCAAATCATGAGCTTAACATAGTAGCTGGCCTCTTGAAGTGACTTGTTGCGACCCGGTACGGTGCCTTAGCCCCCATCATGCGTTGCCTATATAAAGGGCCACACACCGTGTTCATCATATCCAATTCCACTCACCTCGATCGATCTTCACATGCACACATTAATTCTTCGGCTAATTCTTCGCAACAACTAACTGGTTGCTATAGTCTAACACGATGGACCAAATGGGCAAGCACGTCCTGCAGATGGCTTCGTCCACGACGATGATCGGCGGCGGCTGCCAGTCGTCGTCGCCGTCGTCGCAGCAGCAGCAGCAGTACCGGGGCGTGCGGAAGCGGAAGTGGGGCAAGTGGGTGTCGGAGATCCGGCAGCCGGGCACCAAGACGCGCATCTGGCTGGGCAGCTTCGAGTCGGCGGAGATGGCCGCGGTGGCGCACGACGTGGCCGCGCTCCGCCTGCGGGGCCGCGACGGCGCGCAGCTCAACTTCCCCGGGTGCGTCGCCTGGCTGCCCCGCCCCGCGACCTCGCACCCAGCCGACGTCCGCGCCGCCGCTGCCGAGGCCGCGCACCGGGTGCGCTGCGACCCGGCGCTGCTGCTGCAGGTGCAGGTGCAGACGACAGCGCGGTGCCACGATCACCACGGGTTCGGCGGAGCCAGCGGGCCGGGGCCGGTGGTCGTCGAGCTCGGGAGCGACGAGGAGGAGTTCGAGCCGGACCTGGATTCGCCCAGGCTATGGGCCGAGATGGCGGAGGCCATGCTCCTGGACCCGCCGGGCTGGGCCACTGATGGCGTCGGCGAGGCGGATGTGGCCCATCAGTGCTGGTCACACGGCTCTCTCTGGGACGCCTGCTAGTGCTAGTGCTAGTGCTAATGCTAGCTCAGCGCCTCAGCCAGGCACCACCCTTTGGCTTTGGCTGCAAGTGTTTGGCCATGGCCAATGGCCACCAGACGCTGCTTAACCTCACAAGTGGCGCAATGCTTTTGGTGTGCGGCCACTGTGAAAGCGTCTCTGTTGATTCTCCAGTACTTGTGGTTTCGTTTCCTGCTGCTGTTGGGCTTGCCGTTTGGGTTACCTGGATTAGTATTATTAGGCAGATGACAGTCTCCACCATTTGAAAACAAAAAAATAGTACTGATATTATGGCTTTGTTTGTTCCTGCATTTGTACTGATTTGTGCAGTCACATTGGAGATGACCGTGCATGTAAGTACTCACCCAAAAAAAAATGATCTTGTATTTTAGTATTTTATAAACATGTATGGAGACTTAAGGACGTCAGTGGCACCCTCTATTCTGATTGAGTTTTGAGTTGAGACTTTGCGGGAATATTATTTGGACAACTCTAGTACTTATTCTTATAGGCTGAGCTGTATTGGACTCACGACCACAGGGAGGGAGTATATGCCCCAAAGGAAAGTCTAGTTTGAGCTAAAATTTGTAGGCCTATTCATCCCCCCAGGCCACCTCGGCGACATCAAGGTCCTTTTGAGCAATTATTTTGAATCTAACTAAATTGTAGGAAAGAATATAGACCTTTTATGCTCACCAAATGGGACTTGGATATAATCTGAAAATATATTTCTTAATAAATCTAATACTACTTACTTGAAATATTAAATGCTAGTATTTTTAGTTAAATTTGTTTGACTTACTCCCTCCATTCCAAATTGCAAGTCGCTTTGACTTTTTTGGTACATGCATTTTGCTAAATATCTAAACATATTATTATATCTAGATATATAGCAAAATGCATATATCAAAAAATTCAAAGCGACTTACAATTTGGAACGGACGGTGTAGAATAAAGTTAGAACATATATCAATTATTTTTTGAGACTAAGAGTGTATGTTTAGATGAAATTAAAACATAAAGTGACTCTCCTGTATATTTATCTAATGAAATTAAGGTGAACTCCTATGGTCGCCTTGTATGTTTTTCCATGGGCTCAAATGTAATCATTTCATTGTTGGGGTGTCACGCCACTTGTGTAGGCTAGACGCCTCTTCATCAAGATGATGAAGATGGTGTCTGCCAACAAAGAGGAAGACAATGCATTAGGGAATTGGCGGAGGTTAGACACGCATTGACATTAATGGTCACAATTTGTGCGGCATGCAGTGGGTTTGCTAATTTGGTTCTCAAAATCAGGTGTGTATGGTTTGATGGATTTGATTGGTTTAGGTATCAAGACCAAGGTGACGAGTTGGATTATATATGGCAGTATCATGAAGTTTATATGTCAAGGCAAAACGAAGTCGTGAAGGCTCCAAGTTTGTTTGATCCACCAACAAAAGTATGGATGGTATTCCCTACGGTATTTGAATTGAGTGTTTCTGGACATTTTCAAAAATAATCGATAGATGTGTGTGAGAGAAGTCTAAGGTTAAAGGAAGAGAGGGAGAGAGAAGTGACTTTTTATCCTAATTTTTTTTACCATCCTTGATCTGTGTCAGGACATTAGAAGTTTTCAATCAATCATTTTGAGGTAACCAAATTATAAAAATCCGGCACAGCTAACACAATGGTGTTTTTTAAACGTGGGTCCCACTCATTGAGCCGATTCTAGATCTAAATACTATCCGCCAAATAGGAAATGACGTATAATCCTTATGGGGTCTATTGAATGTGGTCACTCTCATGACGTCTTCGACGGCTAACATGTTGCTAGCTTAGAGCGCCAGTTAGTCACTGAGAGAGAGAGAGAGAGAGTCAAAAAATTTATGTCGCTAGCAAAAGTGCAAGAGCCTAGTTCGCACATCTAAAAAGTTTTATGAGCCTGGCATACATTCGATGTCTACTTTTTTCTTCTTTTTCTTTTTTAACAATTTTTAGCTAACGGATAAATTAGATGTATGGCTAGAGTCGGCAGACGAAAAGAACAGCAATTTGTAGTGTCGGAAACGGGTGCCAAAGTTCAACTAAGGGCATGGGTTTCGTAGTGTCTATTATATGCCTCACTACCCATATATATTCACATTTCACAAAGAAAGAAAAAAAGTGGTATTTTAATAGATGGATGTACAAGAGATCTCAACAGATTTGCGTATGTCTACCATCGGCGAAAGATTATTACTAACCAGGATTTCTCTAAACGAGATTGAACAGTATCTCTAAATCTAAAAAAGAAATATAATAAAAAATAAATAAATACAGCTAAACCGTATCTCTAGAAAACCAATAATAGGAAATACAAAAAATACAAATACAGCTGTGATCCCTTGTTCGCGCTCTCTCGCCACATTGAGTAATAAAAAATAGGTAGCGCGTTTGGTTCCTAGGCTTGCCCTTGCCACATCCGTCTGCTTGTGGCTCCTGCTTGAACCAAATCGTCCTAGACTCCTAGTTGCACTATTGCACTAGAAGGAGGAGAAGGGACGAAGAGGATTGAGTGAGCTAGGGAGAGAACAATGGGGCATTAATGATGAAAAAAAAAGAATGAGAGAGCACGTGCAAGAGATTGATATTTTCTTGTGTTGTTTTTCATTTTCTTTATTTTAGGTTGTTTTGTTTTTGTTATGGGTTGTTCTTGTCTTCATGTCAATTTCTGACGAGGTAGTCCTATTTGAAGAAATGTTCGTCAAAAATTGACGTTCTAAGTGTGTTAGTTTCACGAAGCAGAAATGCCGGAAACCAGACCTTGTTGTCCCTAGGCACAAATACAAATCTATGGTTTCTACACCGGATTAGTGCGGTACTCGTACTTTACAGCCGAGTTGCTAACCATGTAAGGATTAATTTGAAACATTTAGGGCTCTAGGCACAATGCTAGAAGTTTAATTTTGGGCTTTTTTTTTTCAACGTCTTCAGCTGCTAGATACTACAGTATGTTTAATTTTGGCACACCTTTCACAAAGATCATCCTATACCTATGCATGGGCATAATTGTTTGGGCTTTTGCTCGTCTCATTTCTGTTGCAAAGGAAGATAATTTGTGTGGCTTTTGAGACGTGCTTCTCTAAGCAGTTGATTCCCACAGCCTGTCGAAGCCAGCAGATATCCAAACAAACAGAACTATCATAGCGAGCTTATCCTGCTTGATAGGAGTATAATAACCTCACGGAAAGCATTGCAATGCATCTCAGCTTTACATACAGACATTAAAGAATCCTCGTACAAAAGACACCAGCAGGTCGCAGAGTGATGTCATAAACAAAGCAACTCATGCGACATGGAGGAGTTTGCCACCAGATGATGAAACCAATGATTAATTGTTCACGCTTGCATGATCATCTTGAACCCTTTTTTCTCTTCGATAGGAAGAGAACTCGGGTAGGCAGATATACTCATCATTTTCCTAAACACTGCCAATACTAAAACAGTAACTTGTACATTATGTCTTGTGCTGCCATTTTTTAATAAGCCCAGGAATCTGAGAACAGTGCAGTGACAAATATTAGATCAAGGCAAGGAGAACGGAAAGGGGGAGAAATTACTTATATTTCAAATAATAAAGGTGAGAGCAAACGAAAGGTTCACTGACCTCAACACCGTTCGGCCCTATTTTGTTGCGGGATATGAAATTCAGTATGTGCGATGCAAATTCTTCAGGTACATCTTCCTGAAATAACGATTTGATGCGTCAAAAGTGGTAAAGATTTGTAATTCGTTCCTGAAACTATATTCCTAAACCAATGCTTCCAAAAGAAAAGAAGTTCACAGACCAATAAACAGCACTCGGAGAATGAACCTTTCATTGCTAGTTCCTGCTATGAATGGTACTAGCCCTGGAGCATTCAGGCAGAAATAACTACTGAACTGGACAAATCTAGATGAATGGTACAAAGGCTCCTGGAATTGAAAGAATTATGCAAGGGACTCATGTATTAACATGACTCAAACAGTCAAACATACTATGAACCAACCTGTATGGCATGTCCAGTGTGCCGAACCACCACCATTTGAAACTTTCCTTGCATTTGACCAATTGTTAAAGCTCTGCAAAATGTGAACCAAATAACCAACACGTTAAACATTTTATCTTCACTAGTGTATCGTCAAGTGATCGAAGGTGTTTGATGTTTCAGAAGTCAGAACACTTAACTATAACAACAATAGGATTCCACATCCAATGAAAGCAACATTTCAGAACATGACGAACAATTTTACAAGAGGTTTCACTAGAATAAAAGCAGCATTTTGATAATTGATTAGCACCCATCCGATTTTGTCATTCAAAAGCTAGCAATGAAGCCTGGCGAGAATTTCCATACTTTGTGAACTAGAACCATGACAAGCAATTGACTTTTCCCACCTTTTGATTTATAGTTTATCAGTAATGATCAACAGCTGATAGACCAAAATTCATAAAATATGCTACAAGCTGACTTTGCAAGCCCAATCTGTTGCAACTGACAAGCAGCAGAACACTGAATGACAGTGAGTTAAGTCACTAACAAAAGGTGATGAAATTAACCTGTTGAGTAAACATCATGAACATGGACTAGAAACTAGATAATTCCTCATATTCAAACATAACAAACCTGTCTAGTCTGTCGGTACCAGCTAACAACAGGATCTTTTGTACTGGGCAAGATAGGAACTTGTCTGAAAGACCTTCATACCTAACAAAGCAAGACATGAACTTCAGTATCAACTACTAATCAGTAATCACAGAAGAGAATTACTAAAAACAAGGGCATCAGAAGACAAAACGATCTACAACATGAGTAAATGACAGATTTTCTTTAAAAAAAAGGAAACATCAGCTTGAAAGCATACCATCCTTTCCAGTACTTTTCTGTTTGCTCAAGAGGAGTGCGATATGTATAGCTGAAACAGAGTATGATGGCATAATTAGTTTTGAAAATAATATCAATACTACATTTGCAATGGTGGCCAACAGACCAGTATGATTCTTTATGCGCATAGATCTGTGAGATACAATACTAGAACACATACACTACTCAAAGTACTGCTCACCATTCTCGTGATTCATCATATTTCAAGGTAGATGGAATGGACACGCGAGCAGACTCAACGTTCCTTAATGGCCCACCTTTGACACTCCACTCAATCTGCATAATTCCAAGATTGATTGAACAAGAAATAAGGCAGGGAACTAATTTTAACAATATCAACTGTTGCCTTAGCAAGAATGGTTATAATTGCATGGTTTAATACGCATGACACTGATTCAAAATTGAAACTAGTTTAACTGTATAGTTGTCCTTCCATTTTATTTTCAGCCTTTGCATGTTTGTGTCCATGTCATACGTACACAACTCAAATATACATGTGACCGACAGTTACTCATTTCAGCTTAAAGTGATGAACAAGATATACTCTTAAAATACTGAGGACAATGGATAATTACACATACTCAAAGCTGATTTGAGATGCCAGAAACAATGTAGGTCGAAATCAACATACTGCTTTTTCAATGCTAGGAAAATGTTGTGCCCGATTTGCTAAGATCTTCTGCATATGAATCAGTGAAGCCATTGCTGTTCCCTGTTTAGAACAACTCAACAAAGATATGCCAGAATCAGTAATAATGATCAAGATTGTACGACCACAAAGTAAGATGTCAATAAGGAAAAACTCTTACTAACCTCAACAACATCAACAACGACAAGCCCATGAAGATTTCGAATTTCTTTTCTTGCAGCCACATGTACAGCCACTGAACCACCCATGCTAAAGGAAGTTCAACTATTCTATTAGTAAGGTTTTTCAATAATTTAAGCTATAGATAGAAATAGAAATATTCTATACAAATGGACTGGCTGAATTTAAAAGATAAAAGGAGGAATTGTATAAAGCAAAGTGATAACATATAAAAAATAGCTTGTCATGTCTATTTGGATAATTCGCTCCTCTGATTATATTGTCTTTGGAAAGCCTCATCTAGGGTTAGTTAACCTTTTGTAGACTGATTCAGATAAAGCGGGGACAACAAAAGAAAACAAAAGGGAAAAAGCATGCTGCTGACTCACCTATGGCCGACGAGTATAATTGCTGGTGGCAAATCTCCATACATTGTACGTATAACAGCTATGACATCATTGGTAAGAGTCTGCAGAGGCAAAAAAAAACGTTTTAAAGAGTTCAATAAAAAAATGCTTTTAAAGACTGAGATGAGTCCAGTAATGAACAAATCACAAAACAACTTATGTAACAGAAGTGCAGCCACCAAAAAACTAAATAAGCATGAGAGTGCAACAATTATGATTATAGAAAAAGAAGTCTGGAAACATGATGGCCATACTTCGATGGACAAATCCAGATCATCATTCGTTGTTGATTTCCCATGCCCCCGTAGATCCATGGCAACAACACGAGCCTTGTCCTTCATTCGACTTGCTGCTAGAGCAAATGAGAGCCTAAGGCAGACCAAAGAATAATTGCAGCAAAGTAAGCACTCATTTTTCCAATAGACAAATTTGCTAACGGCCATAAGAAGGCAAGTCATTAGAAGTAGGCGTTACAAGATTATTGGGGAAAAAATTGTCTTCACATGCTTACCTACCAAGCAAACCTAAGGCAGATCAAAGAATAATTTCGGCAAAGTAAGCACATCTTTTTCCAACAGACAAGTTTGCTATGGCAACATTTCATAAGAAGGCAAATCATTTAAAGCAGGTGTTACAAGATTATCGGGGAAAAAATGTGTCTTCACATGATCCCGTACCAAGCAAGGTTTCAAATCGTGCTTGTAGCAGAAAGGCACCAATATATACTACAACACCTATAGAGGCATGTAAAGCACAACTATAGAGCTATTTACAACCTTACCAAGAATAAAGATCAATTGTGAACGAATGTCAGGAAGAAAACATTTGATTCCAGCATCTGTACATTCAACATGCGCCCTACTGTGGGTTAATCATTAATCAAAAATGAAATTCGACAAAATGTTTCACAACTACAGTAGAAGATGTGATTCCTACACTTTCAGTAGAAGTTAGTGCTCTGGAAATCCAGTAAGATGCACTTGCAACACTTAATTTCACAAAATAAGCATTTCACACTGCTTTATTCAAGCGCGGCCCTCATTAAGCAATAACTTCGCCACCCACAACTTTGAATGTCACAGACAGCAGCTGTAGCTTAAAAATTCTTCTATGCTCCATCCCCAATTCCTCACCAATACATTTACAGTGCAAGACTAAAGACTATTTTTAAGTTCAGATTGAACACCACCCAAGTCCCAACACATGGACATTTTGCATAATTCATCAGCAAAACGTGTAGACTATGTAGACTATTCGTAGATAAACCTCGGCGGCAGACTAACCCTGAGTAGCCACCTCCGTGCAGGCAGAACACGACGGGTCCCTCCGATCCGGCCGTGTACACATTGAAAACCTATAATAATAATTAAAAAAAAAAAAACAGGAGAATCCAACATTTAGATCGCATCGCGTAACGAAAGCACCTGAGAGAACTCGGGCTAAGGCCGAAACTCACGTCGTCGGTGTCGGGGACGGCTACGTGGCGCTCCTCGTCGAAGTAGGCGGACCAGTCCAGCGGCACGTACTTGTGGAGCGAGTGGCTGCTGCACAGGCGCCGAGTTAGGGCATCGCGGCTCCGAAAGGGGGAATTAGGAGGTGCGGGAGAAGTGTGCGTATGTGCGTGTGTGTTGCGGGGAGAGGAAAGGGGGCGGGTGACGACGGGTGGCTTACTGCGTGGCGGGGCGAGGCGGGATGGCGGCCGCCGAGAAGGCGGACGAGTCCTCGACGGCGGGCTCCTGCTCCTCATCCCCCTCCTCCTGCAACGAGGAGAGCGGCGGGGGCGGCTCCATGGACGGCGCTGGGGCTGCGGTGGCAAAAGGAAGCGGCCGGTGGTGTCCGGTTGTTCGCGAGAAGAACTGAAGACACACGGGAACACCACGGCGAGGAGGGTGACGAAAGGAAAGAGAGGAACCCAGAGGCTGCAGAGAAGAGACACAGAGAGCGGCCGATTCCGAAGTGATAATATGCTTTATCTACGGCGGAAGCGGTTTTCTGGTTGTCGTTTTCTTCGGTATAACTGTACAAGTCACGTTAAACTATGTGATAAGAAATGTAGTGGATGATTAAAAACTAAAGAGAAAAACGGAGAGCCACCTCTTCAGCTGTGGTGGACGTGCCAGAGTGGTTATTGGGCATGACTAGAAATCATGTGGGTTTCGCCCGCGTAGGTTCGAATCCTACCGTCCACGTTTTTGCAGTTCCTTATTTTTCGGTTTTTTTTTTATTTTGTGTGTTCGTGTTCATTTTTTTTTTCTCAGTCATACTAACTCGCCAGGATAATGCAGTCCTGGAATCCTGATTCCTCGTCAGCGTATGCAATTCATTTCCCTGACCATCCAAATGGTAGCTGTCCATTCTCCTGGGTCCTCGCCTAGCATTCCTACGCATGCGTAAACTCTCTGTCTCCCATCTATACGCAGTTTCACGTTCCCCTCGTTAGATAGTATCCAGCCAGGAGTATACTCGAGAGCAGGAGCAACCACTTCTATCACCATCAGTAACTGCAGCTAACATGCCCTGATTCCACGACTGTCATGCACCTTTAAGTCACGCTCAAGCAAACCCCGTCGGAGTCTCGGAGAGATCGCAAGCTCCGAGCCACAATTCCGATCAAGAAACACAAACCGAGAGAAGGTCCCGCTGAACGAGATCGCCATTTAAGTTCTACTTCTACTAGTCTCATTCCTCGAAAGACCCTATCACAGCCGCAGCTCATTGTTCCTTGCAATATGATTACCTTCAGAGCAATACTCTCCAAACACTGATAATGGAGTTAGCAGCAATGCGCCACACCATCATGAGCAGCCGTGGACTATTAGGGCCAAACCTTGGATCCCGTATCCATGCTATTGCCATCCGGCCCATCCCAATAATCAGGCAATCAGCTCTGACTCGCGCGCTTCTCGGAGCAAGATCAAGCTCGAATGAGATAACATAAACAAAGCCCCAGATGCGATTTGCTGAATGAAACAAACCTCGCCGCATGCAGCATGCTCGCTCGCCGTATAAAACCCCCGCGAGTCGCAGTGCACTACAGACACGGTGGAGAAGATAATGAGCTCTGCATTGGCAGCACGACCAAGGACGATGCCATCACCATCATCATCGCGGGCTCTAGTGCTTCTCGCCGTCGCCGTCGCCCTCCTTGCCCGCTCCAGCCATGTCGTTGCTGCCGGCGGACACCCCGATTACGCCGACGCGCTCGCCAAGGCGATACTCTTCTTCCAGGGACAGAGGTCCGGCCAGCTGCCGCCGGACCAGGCCGTCACGTGGCGGTCCAACTCCGGCCTCTCCGACGGCTCGGCCGCAAGCGTACGTATGTGGGTCTGCACTCTGCAGTCCTGCACACTACTCCAATAATACTTCCTGTTGTAGAAGACGTGCATGTTTGACCATGGTCAGCGCGCTGACCTGGACCTTTGGACTTACGTTGACCTTTCTTGTTGTATCTCTCTGAAAACCGTGCGCGCGGCAGGTCGATCTCACCGGCGGGTACTACGACGGCGGCGACAACGCCAAGTTCGGCTTCCCGATGGCGTTCACGACGACGATGCTGTCGTGAAGCGTGCTGGAGCACGGGGGGGCGGATGAAGGCGGCGTCGCGCGACGCCGTGCGGTGGGGCGCGGACTACCTCCTCAAGGCCGCGACGCACACCCCGGGCGCGCTCTACGTGGGCGTGGGCGACCCCGACGCGGACCACCGGTGCTGGGGGCGGCCCGAGGACATGGACACGCCGAGGACCGTGTACGCGGTGTCCGCGTCGGCGCCGGGGTCCGACGTCGCCGGCGAGACGGCGGCCGCGCTCGCGGCGGCCAGCATGGTGTTCAGGGCCGCCGACCGGGCATACTCCAGGAGGCTGCTAGCCGCGGCGCGGGACGTGATGGAGCTCGCCGTGCGGCACCAGGGGAAGTACAGCGACTCCGTCGGCGGCGACATCGGCGCCTACTACCAGTCGTACTCCGGCTACAAGGTCCCAACCCCCAAATCAATCGAACCTCCGGGATCAACAAGTGATCGTCATTGATTGATCGACTGATTCGAGCGTTGTTTGTTTTCCCCCTCTGTTCGCAGGACGAGCTCTTGTGGGGGTCGGCGTGGTTGCTCTGGGCGACCAAGAACTCCTCGTACCTCGGCTACCTCTACTCCCTGGGGGACAACGACAGCGTCGACATGTTCAGCTGGGACAACAAGCTCGCCGGAGCTCGCGTGCTACTGTCACGGGTACGTGCCACGAACAAATCACGTTCAAGTCTGTGTGTGCGTGCCTGCGGCGTGCCTGACTGCCTGCACCTCCATCCTGCGTTGCAGAGAGCTCTGGTGAACGGGGACAAGGCACTCGAGCCGTTCAGGCAGCAGGCCGAGGACTTCTTCTGCAGGATCCTGCGCGACTCCCCTTCCTCCACGACGCAGTACACGCCCGGCGGCCTGATGCACAAGTCCGGGTACGCCAACCTGCAGTACGTCACCTCGGCCAGCTTCCTGCTCACCACCTACGCCAAGTACATGGCCGTCACCAAGCACACCTTCGCCTGCCAGAGCCTCCCCGTCACCGCCAGGTCCCTCAGGGCTCTCGCCAAGCAGCACGTGGACTATATCCTGGGCGTCAACCCCAAGGGCATGTCCTACATGGTGAGCTTCGGCGCGCGGTGGCCGCAGCGGATCCACCACCGGGCGTCGTCGCTGCCGTCGGTGGCCGCGCACCCGGCCCACATCGGGTGCCAGGAGGGGTTCCAGAGCTACTTCTACTCCGGCGGCGCCAACCCGAACGTGCACACGGGCGCCGTCGTCGGCGGGCCCGACGAGCACGACGAGTTCCCGGACGAGCGCGCCGACTACGCGCGGTCGGAACCCACGACGTACACCAACGCGCCCCTCGTCGGCTGCCTCGCCTACCTCGCGGGCACCTACAGGAGCTAGCTCATCACTGACCATGAGTCCACGGTCACGGGCAGTACCAGACTACCAGCTGAAGAGTCCAGGATTCACTAACAACTGCAGTGCACTTACCAAGTTACTAGTAGAAAAGTGAAAACGTTGCGTGTTTCTTTTTTTTTTTTTTTAGTTTGGGAGAACCAGTGCGTAGAAATGGGAACCGAGCACCGTGCAAATCAGTTCTTTGTTGGGATTTTCACCCATATGTTTTTTTAACACACACAGTACAAAAAGATTATTTTTGACAAGGCATACAGTACAAAAAGTTGTGTGCCGGTTCTACCACGTAAACAAACAGGAATAGGAGAACACATCATGCGACATTGTAACCGTGCACATATAAAATATATCTAAATTTAATGGCATAATCATTTTATTCTACTTAGTTGAAAACACATGCAACAACCTTCTTTTTTAGAGGTCAAACGAGGGGAGGATCCACAAATGAATATCATTTCTAGCCCCAAAACTACACGAATGATAGCATGATACTACAACTTTGGATGTATTTGGAAGGACTCCGGATTCTTGAAGAAATGTCTCAAATTTAGCTTCTCTCTACAAATATTTCGAGTGATGAATCGAAATCACTTCATTATGAAATCGTTTGGCTAGTAGATTGAATTCTAGTTCATAAGAGAAAGGAGACCGGTAAACGAAATTGAACTTGAATGAAACTAGCATATCTAGAACGATTCTGCTTGCCAAACGCACCATTTATCATGTCCGCACCTAATCGCAGTCGCAAGGCAGATAACTATATAATTCAAACATCACACACAATGTACAAACAAAAAAGAAAAATATTTTATGACCAGTGGCTTTCAATAATAATTTCTAATTGAACAATAGAAAAGATGCCACAACACATACTATTAGAAATAATACTAACTTTAGATTTTGCAAAAAAAAAAACAATGATAAAGACTTCGGTTCCACAATGATCTTTTTTTTTTATTTAGAAAATGAGGTTTCCCCTGCTTTTGTATTCCAAAAGCATAACGTCTTACATGCAGTTCCATACATGCAGTTCAGGTTCTGTGTTCAAAACAAAGGGCGCATAGCGCTGCCCACGGCCGACAACGGCACTCATATTCGGTTCCACAATGAATTTAGATAACCCTGTTTTAAACATTTTCTATAACAACTTTATTTCAAACTTAGATAACCCGATGGATGAAGATTATGAATCATGTAGTTGGAAGTATTAAGATCATAGTTGCAAAAGCTAAGCATGATTCAAAATGTCAACTTTCTTTTTATCACTCAAGGGGCTATTTCTTGTCTCAATCTTGACATCATAGTCTTGATTTGACTAGTTGGAAGTACTCCCTCCATCCCAATGAATGTGTAATTCTCGTTTCCTGAGGAGCCAATATTTTTAAACTATCAGTAATTATATATTAAAATATATAAATATTTATGCTAAGTAATTAGTATTATCGAAAAGATCTTTAAGTTTAGTTTTTTAATAAATTTATTTTAAGACAAATATTAATATTTTTTACTATAAATTTGGTCAAAATTAACGTAGCTTTATCGGCATATTTTCCATAATTGCAAGATCTATAGGATGGAGGGAGTATAATCTAGCATAGGAAAGTCATTTGCAGTGTCTTTTCATTTCTCGTTCATCATCTCTCAACCAAGGGCTTGTTTAGTTGCTCAAATTTGGTGTTGTCGAATTTTTTATAACGCACTGTAGTATTTCGTTGTATTTGGTAATAATTGTTCAAATATTGACTAATTAGACTTAAAAGATTTGTCTCACAAATTTAAAGCAAACTATGTAACTAGTTTTTTTATTTCGTCTATATTTAGATACATGTACCGCAAGTTTGATACGACCGAAAATTTTTTTCCATAGTTTTGCATTTTTTATGAGTTTGGAAGTAACTAGACAAGACCCAAACGGAATATCACTCAACCAAATGGAATATCTCAAGCCTCATCTTTGTCTCCGTGGTTGTTCCCTCTAAAACTCGATAATAAAAAAGTGCTCCGCTGGAGCTTTCCCATCCATCCATCCAAGAAGGCAAAGAACCAACAAATCCCCAAAACCAAGAAGGCAAGAACCACCACGGCACCGGCAGTCCGCTGCCATGTCGGCCGCAGCCTCCGCCCTTCTCCTCCTCGGCCTCAGCGCCATCCTCGCCGCCCTCGCCTCGGCCGCGGCTCCGTACGACCCGCCGACGGTGCCGGAGCTCATGGACCGGTTCGGCCTCCCGCGCGCGCTGATCCCGGAGACGGCCCGGCGGTACCTCCTCCACGACGACGGCACCTTCGAGCTCTTCCTCGACGACGGCTGCGTGGTGGAGGTCGGGGGCTACCGCGTCGGCTACGACATCGAGCTCTCCGGCGCCGTGTCCCCCGGAATGGTCACGGGGCTCGAGGGCGTGCGCGTCCGCGTGCTGCTCGTCTGGGTGCCCATCACCGGCGTCGAAGTGGCCGGCGGAGAGGTCATCGTCCACGTCGGGCCAATCAGGAAGTCGTTCCCCGCCGTTGGGTTCAAATCCAGCCCCCAGTGCACCATCGGAACGGCGGGCGGCAGATATCTCACGCAGCTTCCTTTCGTAGAACAGTAGTCAGCTGCGTGATTTGTTAGGATTTAGTCGAAGTTTGCGGTGTTAACTGTTAAGATTATAATTTCTTTTTTTTTCTGGTTGTACTTTTTCTGAACTAAACCTTCACCAAATAGCTCTCAATAGTGTGTGTGCTACTGCTAGTATACTACCACACAATTATTGTATTCTTTAGTGGGATTATTTGTTTTCTCTCGAACAGAAAACAGCTACTGTGATATATGATAAGTTTTCATTGCAGAAAGAATGATAAGTTTTATTTTTCTTTTGTTTTACGAAAACAGAAATCATGCATGACTTGTAGTTCAACAAGGGAGATGGGAAGTGTAATTTGTATCCACAACTTAAATTTTGAGTTTGTTACACAAAAAGGATCATACACTTTCATATTGAAAGCTGAAATAGCAACTGAGATGATTTAAAGATCATGTGCTTCCATGTTCAAAGGTCAAATGTTCACAAAAATTTTAGTGAAATTGGAAGAAGCAACTTGAAAACATAAAAATGCATGTTGAAGATGAAAGAAGAAACTATAAACGTATAAAAAAGAGCGTAGTGCTGAAGAAGCGATTGGAAACATAAAAGAACCGAGCATTTTAAAAGAGACAAACAAAAGAAGCAACTAAAATAAGACATTGAATACGTTTTTTTTAAAATACATTTTTCTGGATGAAGAAGCAATTGGAAACATAAAAAAACTGAAAATTTTAAACAGAGACCAAAACAGAAGCAACTAAAATAAATAAAAATATTTAAAATGCGCCGTCTGTGGGATTCGAACCCACGACCACACGGTTAAAAGCCGTGCGCTCTACCGACTGAGCTAAGACGGCTCGCATTGATTTTGCATTTAATTGTCATCATAATAAATAACGTGAAGAAAGACCACCAATCCGCCTCCATAGCTCATGAACCAGTGACGCAAGCTTACTATTGTCTGAAACTCATATCAGTGAATGGATTTCAACCACAAACTACAAATAAAATATGCGTCAAAGAACAGAGAGCACATCAATCAATTGTACGGTGCTATTGATTTGTTGCTAATTAGTACTGCTACTTAATTAGCTACTCTTTTTTCGAAAAAGAAATATATTAATATCTCAACTTCTGCATCGACTGATGCATATGGGTGTCCATTATTATAAAAGTTTAAACATAATTCTAGGGAATCTCAAAAACATAGTTGTGAGCCATCGAGAATAAAAACATTCTCCAAAGGAAATAACTAAAGGGCAATTCTATTTAATTAGCTACTCTTAACTTAATAAAATGCAATGGTGTAGTTATTGCAGCCTACTGACACTTTCACCTAAAACATGCATCGGCACGGGTTGCTGCTTTGTCCTGGACAGTAGGAGATACACCTACGTTGCAAGATCCATCTGCTCAGGAGATTGGTTGCTTCGCTCACCAACGCTAAGACCATGGATAGCAGTACTGCCATTATCTCAGATGCTATGCCCGAGGGTGAAGAGGAGCTCCATTCAAGGAGTTGGAAGGTGGTGGCTAAGTCCTGCACCATCGGACAGGAAGGTAAAGGTCTGGGATCCAGAAAGACTGAATAGCTCAGTGCTGTGAGTACGCGAAGGGCATGCCGGCAGAGGATCCCTGAGGACTCAGACATCTAGCAGCAGAAAGAAATGAGCTCCTCGCCTCCTCCCTTTGGTTCCATGTGACACTGCACCCACCCACCTCCTTGGTATGGCGACGGACAAGAAAACTGCTCCCTTCCAAGTGGAAGGATGCATATTGAGCAGACGCAACAAGCTCATCGATCTTCTAGCTTAGAGAAGCCATATGGGGTGAGAACTGCTGCAGCATGGCCTTCAATTGGAGATGCTGTCTTCAGGCGTATGCTCTGCTAAGTTTGCTGCATCATTTATTGTTCAGCAGCTTGGTCTTTGTAGGTAACAATAATTGAAACCTGACGAAAGAATTAGCAGAGTAACACATTACTGATGTTAGCATGTACATTATGTTAGCATGTAAAGGGGATTACATTTTTCTTTTACAAATTAATATCTGAAAGATCCACATCAAACCACAAACTTGGTATTTGGCAACAGATGCAATATGGAGTCTATCCGGGCCTTGGACGCGATCTTGAATGTCTTGAGAGGGTGGATGGAGTGTAGAGACATTTGCTCTAACTTGTGACAGCCTTAACGCTTCCGCACTGTTCCACACATACAAGTTAGGCAACCTCATGTATATCCCCCTCAATGAGCTGTTGGATAAAGTCTGACAGAAAATTGTGAGCGTATGATCCGTTGCCTTCAAAATAATTTTCGACCGACCATCCCGTGCTATTGAACTAGCCATTAGTGTTTTTTTCCAAGTCTCTTGCTCCTCATTTTTCCCTCAATCAGATTATCCTGTCAACCTGAGCTACGCGATGGCCAAAAGTCTCTGATCATCATCACTGCCTTGAGAGCTGTTTGAGTCTCTCCGGCCGGTGCGAGACTTTGTGGTCCTTCCTTACATGCATGGCGCACCACCACATCAAGACACGTCTTATTACAAGTTTTCATTACAATTAAAAAATATATAATATAAAAACCATAATTATTTGAATACACGGGGTGGAGACTTGTGAGTGAAACCTATAACATATCCAATGGATTTGTTCTCTCTTATCATCAGCTTTATGCCGGCCACCTCTTGCCGGCCTAAGACACGATGAGACTATGGCTTCCATTGAGTTCGTCGGCAGGCCCTTGTATACGTACGGAGTAGCAGGGATGAGATGGACGGTGTGTGTCGGTGATATATGCTTGGACCTTATTTAGATTGTCAAATTTTTTTACTCTTTCTCCGTCATATTAATTTTTAGACTTATGCATGGAGCATTAAATATAGATAAAAAAATAACTAATTACACAGTTTAGTTTAAAATCACGAGATGAATCTTTTAAACTTAGTTAGTATATGATTGGACAATATTTATTAAATAAGACAAAAAAATTACTATTTATCAGTTTAAAATTTTTTCACAATTTAAACGAGGCCTTGAAATACATCGACGAGACCTCGTCTGAAACACGAGATTATTATATATTATATAATCTTACAAGAGGCGTGAGGCGGCCGGCGGTGAGGGCCACGCATAAACTCTGGAGCAGTGATTAGTCTCTGTCACGAATTAATTTGTGTCATCCAAAACAAAGTTGAAAGGAAGAAAACAAACAAATTACGCACTAGTACCAATTACCAATAAGTTGATGCACACTTGACGGTAGATAGATTCCAACAACTGCCGAATCATCCTACGCACGTTTAGTTATTAGACACTGGCCGATCGTGTAAGGACGGTACTCCCTCTGTCTTAAATTATAAATTATTTTAAAAATTTTAGAAAATTAAAGTATCTCAACTTTAACGAAATTTATATGACAAGATAATAATATTTAGAATATCAACTAAGTATCATTGGATTGTTCATTAACTATATTTTTATAGTATACTTGATTGATGTCATAAATCCCCATAATTCTCTCTATAATCTTGGTCAAACTTAAAATATTTTGACTCTCCAAAATTCTTGGAATGACTCAAAATTTGAGACAAATGGAGTAGTACTGTACGCATGTCTAGAGTGTGTGGTCGGTCGTCACATGTGTCGATCGCGATCCGAGCTAAGCACATTCCTAACGACGTCTTGCGCCCGCCGCCTCGTGGACAAATGGCAATGGAGTAATATTACCCAGTGTTGGAATGTAATTGGGCTCGTGAGCCTGTCTACTATGACTCCCCACCTAGCCTATATATGTACACTGACTATGCCTAAGTAATACATCGAGTATTCCACTCTTTCATAGTATCATGCAAGGTTACGATCCGTACCCTCCGCTCCCGCACACCTAACCCTAGCCGCCGCCGATCCCCATCATCGGTTGGTCCAGGCCGCCGCCGGGCAAATCATTCGCTCGCCGGCCTCGCTTCCACGCACGCGAGCGATTTCGCCGTGCCGCCGTCGCTGGGCACATCTCTGCTCGCCGGCCTCACCTCATCATCGGCGCGTGACTCCATCCGCACGTGCCTCCGTCCGTGATCGACTGCGAGCCGGGCTCGCGTGACTCTGTCCGCGATCGACTCCCGACGCCCGTCCGTCCGTCCGCGACACCCGACTCCATCCGCGTCGCCCGTCCGTCTGACTCCGTCCGCGACGCCCGACGCCCACACCTGTACGCCGTCGTCCGTCGCCCGTTTGCGAGCCGGGCTCGACCGCGTCGCCCGTCCGACGTCTGCGACGCTCGTACCTGCACGCCCGTCGTGACACGCGCAAGTCTATGTCTGGCTATGCGGTGTTCCTCGGAGACAATCTCATCTCCTGGTCGTCTAAACATTAGCCTACAGTGTCCAGGTCCAGTGTTGAGGCGGAGTATCGGGCTGTGGTAATTGGTGTTGTTGAGGCTTGCTGGTTGCGACAACTTTTGCAAGAGCTTCACCATCCTCTTCGCCACGTCACTGTGGTCTATTGTGATAACGTCAGTGCCATCTACCTCTCCACCAACCCGGTTCAGCATCAACGAACCAAGCATATTGAGATTGATTTGCACGTCAGAGAGCGAGTCGCCCTCGGTGAAGTCCGCTTTCTACACGTTCCTACTACGTCACAGTACGTCGACATCTTCATCAAAGGTCTGCCGACGTCAATCTTTACGGAGTTTAGGTCCAGTCTTAATGTTCGCATTGCTCCCAGTTCCGACTATGAGAGAGTGTTGGAATGTAATTGGTCTCGTGGGCCTGTTTACCATGACTCCCCACCTATATGTACACTGACTATGCCTGAATAATACATCGAGTATTCCACTCTTTCACCTAGCTCAGATCGTGGATTTTGTGTCACTGTGTCAGGATCATCGTCAGCAGAGACAAGAAATAGAAGAGGCGATGTGGAGCCGAGCACGTACGCCTTCAGTGGTTCCACGCTTGACAATCCACTCTGGAATATACTCGTCGTCACATCTATGTCAGCACTCCTCTCCATGGTGGGCTACAAGTTTAAAATTATAAGTTATTATAAGAATCTTAGAGAGTCAAAATATTTTAAGTTTGATCAAGATTACGAAGAGAATTATAAAAATTTATTACATCAATTAAGTACGCTATGAAAATATAGTTAACAAATAATCCAATGATACTTAGTAAACATTCTAAATGTTATTATTTTATTATATAAATTTAATCAAAATTGAGATTTTTTGACTTTCTAAATTCTTGTAATGACTTTGAGACGGAGGGAATACTACGTAACAAGCACGCGGTATTCGGCCGGTAGCTTAAGTTAGGACATAGGAGTACTAATTGTTCCGCCTGGGATAGTTACAGAACCTCGTAAGACAGGCAGGCATCCAGGCAAACATGCATCATGCATATGACAGATCATCGTGCCTGATTCCTCGGTCAGCAACTCATTTCCTCTGTCAATTTTTCGATCAAATCACCCGTCACTGTCAGGGCCAGGTCGGACAGTTGAAGCCTCCCCAGGATGCACGCTGCTGCGCGTTGCATCAGGATCACATGCATGATTGCACGTAGAATCTAGAATCCGCCCAGCCAATACGTGGGGAGTATACTCCGTCCAAGAAAAAGAAGGTATATCAACATGCTAGCTGCTAGTCTGTGATATTACAAGTCAAACTATTTTAATTTTATTAGATAAATTTATAGAAGAGATATTCAACCTTGCCGTTTAATTATCTGGTTAGAAATATGTACTTGAAGTTTTAGTCAAAATCTAGTAAAAACTTTTGAAACGTTATAACTATTGAGAGCTAGCTAGTGGCGTTTGGATGTCAAATGAGTAAGGGGTACGGAGGTGAAAGGGATCGATAAGAAGATGCCGGTATAGGATATAATATAAGTTATTCTTATCCCAGGCCTTTTGTTTGGTAGTATGTAATTGGTTTATGATAGGGAAATGAATACTCCATTCCTTCTTAATTATAAATCATTCCAACTTTAAGTTTCTCGCAGTGTGACCAATTAGAGCAGTGAGCTATGGGACTTTCTCATTCGACCCGTCTTCGAACCCTGGCACATCCTTATTTTTAAAGTTGTAGGGGAGTCTTCTCCTATAATCATAGCTTTTTAGTATAAGTCATTCCAACTTTTGGATAGTTAAAGTATCTAACAAAAATCATAAAGAGAATTGTAAAGATTTATGACATCAAAGTATTACTGTATAAATAATGAACGAAGAATCTAATAATACAGAGTTATTTGGTTTCATAAATATTATTATTTTATTACATTAAATTTGGTATGGAGAGGGAGTATCAAGTAACCATAAATATGAATGACTTGTAGCTTGGCATGGAGAGGGAGTATCAAGTAACCATAGTACACTTATTATAGAGGTAAAATAACCAAATAAAGGCAACATAACTAAGATAAACTTGCAATTTGATGAATCTTAATCATATCATACCATAAGTGTAACAACCCTAGAAATCCGGTCACAAAAAATACGGGCTTTCAAAATTTTTTCTAAAGTTTACCAGTGTATGGTGGATGTCATGTAGGAAATCCGCCAATAGATGCACAAATAGCACCCGACGTTAGCCCGAGCATTGCATATGAATAACCAGAGTTTGATTCGCCTCTTATTCGATTTTATGTGATGATAATAAAATCGAATAACATTTAATGCATGTATATATATATGCCTGCTACCGACTCCCCGCGCCGGCCCAGCAGCGCGCTCGACCTCCGGCGCACGTGCTCGCCCGCGCGCGCACGCGCATGCACGCCGGCCTGCCTGCCCGAGCTCGAGGCCCAGCTC
>CM041640.1:13052744-13118941 GCA_023333625.1 Bothriochloa decipiens | reverse complement strand
GGGTCCGCCCGACGAGTCGAGGGTCCGCCCGACGAGTCGAGGGTCCGTCCGATGAAGTCGAGGGTCCACCCGACGAGTCGAAGGGTTCGTCCGACATTCGTCGAGGGTTCACCCGACGAGTCGAGGGTCCGACCGACGAAGTCGAGGGTCTGACCGACATCCGTCGAGGGTTCGTCCGACATCCGTCGAGGGTTCACCCGACGCGTCGAGGGTCCGCCCGACGATTCGAGGGTCGGCCCGACGAATCGAGGGCCAGCTCGAGTCGAGGATCCGGCTCGAGGCCAGAGGGTCGAGTCTCACCGGATAACTGTTCTCGAGGGCTGCCCATTCGTGCGAACAAAGTTCCGTCTTCGAGGGTATGTCCGTTCCCCGGGCGAGGCTTCGTTCTCGAGGCCAGTCCGCTCGCCCGAGCGAGCTCCGTTCTCGAGGGGTCGTCCGGACCACCCCCTCGAGTGTACGGTGCCGACCCAACCTGACCCAGAACCAGCCCTGTCTAGACCTCCGAGGCCCGGTCGAGACCTGTCAACCTGTCAACGTTGACCGTTGACCTGGCCCCACCTGTCAGTGACCAGAACCGTGGTCCCCACCTGTCAGCCACTAGCTGGACCGTCGACACTGACGTCAGCATAACATCAGCACATCCCCAGCTGCACTGTTCCTGCGCGCCACGTGGCCCAATCAGGAGTTGCCACGTGTCAGCACCAGGTTAATCTACCATTTTTCTTTTTCCAAAAATAGAATAAACTTCGGAAATTCATATCTTCTTCATACGAACTCCGAAAAATATGAACCAAGTGTCCAAATTTTCATAAAAATAAGCTCTACGTCATAGGCTTGTGTATGAGTGCATTTGGAGTTATGGAATTTTATTGCTTCTTTGTGTTGACTCTATAGGAGCCGCTGACGCGGCTATTATGTCTCGTTTCAGAGGAGGATCAGCTTGAAGAGGACGACTACGAGTATGAGGAGGAGCTCGGTGACGACTTCATAGGTGCCACACCCCACCCAACCTCGTAGATCCTATTACGCATGGCATAATATCTAGTTGCTAGTGCTTTAATTATGAATATCACCTGATGATAGGTTGCATGGTAGAACTGCCTGATGAGCCTTTACCTTGTCGCAACCTTACTCCTACACACCTGCTGATAGGCTAGACGCTTGCTTATTTCACTTATGATGCTTTACTTCTACTACGCTTATATCTGTGTGATGATGATGCGTGGTGGAGAGTATGGTCATATGGTTAAGGCACGTGATGCCACTTTACTCGGGGAGAGTGCTGCGTGCGTCTTGGGTGTGTGGTGAGGGTTGAGTCGATTGGACAGGATTCTACGACGAGCCATGTGGGCGAGTCTTGCTGGGGAATGTGTTCTGGGCATTCCCGTGTGAGGTGCTTGTGGCGGGCACATTGTGATGCATAAGGAGATCCCGGGGGTGAGAACCTTCGTGGAGCGAAGCCCCGGGTAGAAGGTGCTGTTGTAGCACGGACTGTTGTAGTCCCAAAAGAGAAGATAATCCTGTCTGATCCCCCCTAGGACCTGATATCTCTTGAGGACCGGAACCTTGGGACTTACGTGCTCACCACTCGCTCTTGAATGGGCGGGAGACGGATGTCTGACTAGCTAGGACGGTGCCACTACTACTAGGTTGTTAGCAGAAAGTGTCGGGAGGTACGGGCGTGGAGACCCACACCCTCCTTAGACAGCATAGTGGCCACGGGGGCCCGGTACTATGTCTCACAGTCTCAGTGTGCCGGTGGTACCTATCCGGGATGTCCCAGTACTGAGTGGTAGGGTGGCATCGCACCGGTTAGAAAGCAGCCGGAATCAGCTTAGGCGGGGCACCGCCGATGATAGTGATCTTGTGGTTACGGGAGTACACGCTCTGCAGAGTTTATGAATCTATATATAGTCCGTGGGCCACTGGTATGGCTCTTTCCTAAGACCCACGCTTCTCGGGAGTAGTGAGAGGAGTCCTTCTATTTCTCCCCCTGGTGTTACCCTTCCGGCTGTGAGCCGCTGAGACAGGCTCCGAGAGGGAGTTGGACCTGTCGACTGAGTGCGAGAGGGTGAGATGTGTGTGATGGTGATGGAATGGGTTTGGATGTGTGGATGAGATGGATTAAATTTGATGAACTATGTTATATAATATTGGTCACTGTTTGCATAGGAAACTACAGCCACATATTAGGTCGATTTGATTATATCCTTTGCATCCCACCAAATACTACATAGCAAAAGCAAAGCATAGGGTGGGAGATGTGGCCAGTACAAACCATACTGAAAATTATTTGGCAGGTGAGCCCGACTACGACTATGACGACGAAGAGGAGTAGATGTCTCGTTCCTACGCTCAGGCTTCTTTTTGGAGAATTTTATTGTACTTCCGCCTTCCGCAGCTGCCCCAGAAGCTGCTGCTACTCTGATGATCCCGCCAGTGTGGCGATGAACTATTTATGTAATCCCTTCTAATTGTATTCTTTTGTTTGATGTATGGATCCTGTATCGACTATTGCGAGATAATGAGATGGTTTGATGCTTCGAACTATTATATTATCCGCCATTCTGTGTATTTTCCCTTCGTGAAAAATTGAGGATGTTTCAATAAGAATACACATGTGGTACAAAAAAAGTCATATATATCCTAAATCTAAATATCTTTACTATCCCTCACGCAAAAGCTAAAACGAAAACTTTGGACATACCATTCATTTCCTTTGTCCCATGTTTCCCGTCCCTACCCCAATTCATCCAGAGACGGTTTCAAAACAAAACAATACAAAAAAAAAGTGAATCCAAAGATCACTTGCTATCCAAACATTCGATTCTGTTTCAAATTACAGGTCACTTTAGTTTTTATCATAGCAAAACTTACCGAGCTGGTATAGAAAAAAAATAATATATCTAGATTTCTCTTAGAAATGATTTCTCAATCTCAACTTGTATAGGATATTGTATCTGTATCTATATATCTCAACTTATAGGATATTGTATCTGTATCTATATACCTGTATTATCTCTAATATTAAAGAGCAGAGTGAATTCTTTTGTTCATCATATTTTACTTTACAAAGTACCCTCATGTGCCGTTCGTGATCATTTTGTGCTCGTACGAGTTAGAGCACCACAGATTTAGTCATGTTACATTTGAAACGTATGACACATTTGTTACATAGGTTATCTATAAACTACAGGGTGTCTATGTGGCCGCATAATAAGTTGTATTTTTCTGTCACAGCACGAACATATTTGCAAACAGATAAACAAAAAATGGTCCAAAGATCAGCAGCGACAAGAGCCCCCTTTTCCTTCAACAAGCAATGTGGTGTGGGAAAAAAAGAGAGCAGAAATCAGGTCTGCTGCTGCTGTCATGGTTGCCGCGCCCACGTTACCGGCGCTTGGCAAGGTGAGCCGGACCGTCCCACGCCACGTGTCTCCCGTCCGGACTGGAAATCCGCGCGCGGGGTCGTCGTCGCCAGCGCAACAGGATGCATGACGAGGGTCGAGCGGGCGGTGACGTGCACCCTGCGCCGCATGGGCCTCATTTAAAGCGAGCCAGAGTGCGCCCTCGCCCATCATCCTCTACTCTTCTCTTCTCCCCCCTTCCGCTTTCTTTTTTTGATTTGGATTGGATTAGAAGCTTCTCCAGTTGTCCACCGGCACCGGCACCGGCACCGGCACCGGCACCGGCACCGGGGCCGCGGCCAGGCCACGCACACCCACCTACCTGAACTGAACCTGGTGCCAGCCGCGCTCTCGGCCTAGCCCTCCAGCCCCAGGCTGCGCTGAGCACGAGGCGGCGAAGCGGCCAACCCGGCCGAGCGAGCGCGTGGAGTTCCCCGATTGATCAGGAAGACCCTCATACAGGAGAGGATCTCTCTCGGTCGCGGAGAGGACCGACCGACGCCGGGCAGGTGATCCATGCTCGTGCCCGCCGGCTCAGTTCGTCCATCCAGCCGGGACTGCTAAGGTACGCGCTCGGCCACAGGGCGACGACAGAACAATCAATCTATGGATATTCAGCTAGCATTTGGAAAACCAGTCAGTGAATTCCGACCCCTTCTCAAAATGAATTTGAAGTGACGATGAACTAGTTGGATTTTGAGATCGGCATGTAGTGCCAGCAGGCAAATAGGCCGGCGAGTTGGAACCGACGTATTGGCAGCCACGCACTGACTGGCCCGCCCAGCTGGCACTGTAGACCACCATCGTCATCAAGGAAGTTTAGGCGTTGAACGTTAATGCGATAACAACAACTGGGTTGGTTGGTTGCCCTAATTTCCCGTGGCCTCATGGCGTTCGTGTGATCTGATAGCGAAACGCAGATATCAATTAAACAAAACAATGGGGAAGCTCGTGCGCCTTTGCTGCAGACTTCGTTCCACAACCGGAAGCTCGTAGAGAGATCGATGGAGAAGCAAGCTGCCGTCGTCACCGAGCGCAATTTAGCATAAACTAGGATCGGAGGTGCTACTTTTTCCTGCGGCAGCTCCGTTCTCTTGTCCTCTAGTCCACTTGTGGGAAGAAGAAGAAGAGAAGAAGAGAAGAAGAAGAAGATTAGCCCGACTGATTACCGATTAGTATAGTTTAAGCCCGTTTCTGATTAGCTGATTGATTGATGACCGATTACTACTGTATGGTTTAGCAAGCCCCTTTCGGGAGAGACCAGACTAATTTATTTGCCGGAAAGCCAAGGCTAACAACGATGAGCCGTGAGGGAAATGGCACCTGCAAAGTGGCGGCCGAGGCCGAGAGGCTGCTGCCGCTCCATGTGTGGACTCGGATTTCCCGCGGGTGCGGGAATCCCTTTGCCTTTCCACGTGATCAGGATCATAGGATAGGGCGGAGGGTGGTTGTGGAGTTGCGTTTCGACTCTGTGTTTTTTTTTTTTTAATTTGGTGGATGAGACGACGAGAAGATGCAATGATTTGTGTCAGGATCTAGAACGGAATCGATACTGTTATTCTTGCTTACGGATGGGTTCAGGGTTGGTGGAATATTGATAGGTTCCTTCCTGTGCCGGGATGCGCCTATTGTCATACAGAACCGTAGAATTGTTAGGGCTGGATAAAGACGTGTGCATTATGTACACATGGTCACGTCTCTGCTCCATTTGGGCTGGGATTCCTGGGAAGGCAACCACGCTGAACAATGGCCGCTGCCAAGTGCCATCGCCCATCACGACAAGGCAGCGTGAACGCAGTTTGCGAGGATGGCCACACAGCCCACATGAAAAATGAAAGCTCTAAAGTAAAGATCCATGGCCATCCGATCCGATCGAACCATAGCCTGCACCAGTATAGGTTGCCCCACAATGTAGAGGCGCCACCGACCAAGCACCAGCTCCGTCTGCCGTTTTGTTTTTCGTTCTCACCCTCTATCTAGTAGACTTATAGGTAGAACGTGTTTGATGGATGAAAAATGTGATGGAAATCGAACGAGATGAAAGTGACAGCGAAACAAAGCTGGTAAATAAAACCAGGGACTAGACTAGGAGTATCATCGCCATGTGGGGCACGCGAAAGCTCGCGGCCTCGTCTCCTAGCCCAGAGACTGAAGTGTCGCCCGCGGCTTTGCGACCACAGGAAGCAAAACGGTCCATGCCATGCCGTGACAAGTGGCGGCACCCGGAGCCGACCACGTGATAGTGCGCTCTGATTGTCGCGTCGCTGAGTCGACTTCCCAGACCGACTTCCAGTTCCGCCGTTCTTCTGGCTGGCGTGTATGAAGGGATGACACTACTCCACAAGCTTTTCACACCAATCCAGCTGGTATATTTTTAAATTTTAATTCCTACTGCTAGGTTAGCTGCATTATGAGTTAAGCTTACTATAGTGCTAGAGATACATACCAACATGACTGCGAATGTAAAGGCCAGTTTCAGAAGAAACTTACTCTGTATTACGATTCTATTTGATAGAATCCAGCTCGGCATGAAATAGGCAGGGCCTTTCTTTCCCTGAATTTTAACTACTTCACTACTACGTCAAGGGTAATCTAAGCTCACGCAATTGATAAGAATTCATTTCCTTTTTTCTGTCCAACTTATACTTCCTTTCCATTTTTTTGTCTCATGAAGTGCAGGCAGAACTCAGAAGCCCGGAGGGGGCCGCCGGCCGCGGCAGCGTGAGCGACGCCACAACCCAAGCCGAGGGCAATAATGGACGGCCACCACTCGCCGCCGCCGCCGGCGCAGCCGGAGGGGCATGGCAGCTTCAACTACGACATCGAGAGCACGGACGGCCCGTGGGCCCGCGGCGCGGGGGCGGGGCAGCAGGACCGATCGTCGGAGGCCCTGCTGCGGTACGACGACGACGGGCTGCCCCGGGAGCCGCTGCTAAGGAAGCGCACCATGAACACCACCTCTCAGATTGCCATCGTCGGCGCCAACGTCTGCCCCATCGAGAGCCTCGACTACGAGTACGCCCGCCCTCCACACAAACACGCCTCCTCTGTCCCCCCACCCCTCTGTGGCTCCCGTTGGTTGTTGATATTGCCGACTTCCCGAAAGCTTTTTCTGCTGATTAGGCGAAAATGTTTGATCTCTACTTTTTTCTTGTGGTGATTGCGACGAAGGATCTTTGGGGTTTCCCCCCGAAAGGACGGCAAGAGCAAGATCCTGTTATTAGTTTATTGTTATTTGGCATGGTTTACCAAAAAGGTAGGATTATGTGATGTGTTTGGAAGACTTCAAGTTATCCTTCTTGATTATTGTTCAACGAAGCGTTATCATTCGTGCACTTTTTCTCCATTGAAATTTGTAAATAGTTCAATAGTTCATACACTAATACAGCAATACTGCATCGACAATGTCATGTTCTGGTCGTTCATGTACTTACTGAATAGGGTGGAACTGTGGAAGGAGGTTAATCACTAGATTCCATGGAATTTTTAAATGGTCGGATGTCAGGATCTTTCTTTGTTGACATTATGCACATAGTTTAATTGAACACTTTATTATAAAGTATCAAATCTAGAATAACAAAGAAACCATAATTATTTGGGATATGAACTATGCACTGATCTGATGCCGTTTCAGTTTCGACAAATAGAACAACACATGAAGCGACATGAAATCTTGTAGCATGAATAAATACTGATGCAGTTATATGTTCTTATTGTATCATGCCAAAATAGATAAATACTGAGTGCAAATACTTTAGCATACACTTTTTTTTATCAAGATTGGCAGGGGCTATGCCTTTTCATTCAGTAGGAAGCAATTAAAACAAATTGCACAACAGAGGCAGCCTGAACAGAAAAGTGAAATCAAAAGGGAAGTAAAGAAAAGTAAACATAAAAAGCTACAGCCATCCCAGGCCTGTTACTATTAGAAGCTATTCAGGGTCCACTCTTGCAAATTGAGCGACTGAATGTCATCCTTGATTGACTCCAGAGCTTTGTTCTTTAGTGTAAACTCAATGATACTAATATCTGGCAGATGTAAGTTGCTGACTGTATACTCCTTAGAAACAGACAGCATGCACAATTTAGGAAGCTGCTATGTTATTTCTCTACTTACCATCAAATTTTACTGGCATGTTTCAGAATTGTGGAAAATGACCTTTTCAAGCAAGATTGGCGATCAAGAAAGAAGAAGCAGATATTCCAGTATATTGTTCTGAAATGGTCCTTAGTTCTTCTTATTGGCTTGTGTACTGGACTTGTTGGCTTCTTCAATAACCTTGCAGTTGAAAACATTGCTGGGTTCAAACTGTTGCTTACATGTGATCTAATGCTCAAGCAAAGGTAAAGCTTCACTCAGATGCTTTTGCTATTTTGCCAGATCAGCTGTTTAATATAACTTTCATCGATTAAGTAATAAAACACGGTGACTAACTTGCATAAGGTTTTACTGACTTGCATCAATTGAATAATGTGAAGTGTCAATGGTTGTTGTTTGCTTCCAGTGCAGGTACTTCATAGCATTTCTGGCATATGGAGGTTGCAATCTAGTCTTGGCAGCTACTGCTGCGGCGATCTGCGCTTACATAGCACCTGCTGCTGCTGGGTCTGGTATCCCTGAAGTTAAAGCATACCTTAATGGAGTTGATGCTTATGCTATATTGGCTCCAAGCACACTGTTTGTGAAGGTAAGGCCTAACTCAGAATAAAATACTTAGTATTTCCTTTTTACAGGGAAACATATTTCTAAGGTTGAGGTTGTGTTCGTATTATTAACTTTTTTGTGCTACCTTACCTGATTGAATTACTGCGATCTTTTCCAGCATTTGCATGTCATGTACTGACGTGTCATTGCTAATTATTGTAGAAACATCTAAACTTTTTTCCAGCTTAGTAGGAAATCCTAAAGATGCATTGACAGCCAAATTGGTTGTTTAGGGGACAGTCATACTGCCTTGCTCATTATGTTTGATTTCGTTCTCTTTCCTTTTTAATAATCTGCTGCAGTTCACAAGTGTGTCATTATTAGTCTTTCTTTGGATATGTGTTGCCAAAGGGATCTGTTGTTACTTTACCTAGTTTATCCATTTATGATGCTTACATGCTTAGGCACAAATTTTCAATTACAAAAGCTTATGTGTTTATATCTGGTAACTTATTCAAAATCATGATCTATAAGCAGCATGTTTTGTGGATAATGCAATGTTATCAGGACGCCTGGTTTTTCTAATTGCCGGTTCGAGTTCAGCAATCTAATTCTGAAAACTTTCTTCTCTTATTCTGCAGATATTTGGTTCAATACTTGGAGTTTCAGCTGGATTTGTACTCGGAAAGGAAGGTCCCATGGTACATACAGGAGCATGCATTGCCAACTTACTTGGTCAAGGGGGGTCACGGAAGTACCATCTGACATGTAACTGGCTCAGATACTTCAAAAATGATAGAGATAGGCGGGATTTGATTACTTGTGGGGCTGCTGCTGGAGTTGCAGCAGCATTTCGCGCGCCTGTTGGTGGTGTGCTCTTTGCTCTTGAAGAAGCAGCATCATGGTAGGAACTATTTCTCTTGTTGTGAATGTTAATTCATATTTAACAGGTGCTGCCATCTTGCCATATGAGGTGCCTTTGGATTTGTAATGACATTGTTACCCACCTGAAAGTAGACCATCACAATTGTAGTAGTCATATCCCATAGGTATCTGACTTCCAAAATATCAATTCGAGTGATAGATCTTTTGGATAAGAACCATAGTTTGATTGCTTCAGTATGTTGATAGGGGAATTTATCTATTTGCAGCTGCATCGGATGGGTGATGCTGACATTTTTATTTTTCTGCTTTTCATGTTTGACTGAATGGGTCTCCACTTCATGTTTCAGGTGGCGAAGTGCTCTCCTGTGGAGAACATTTTTTACAACTGCTGTTGTTGCTGTTGTGTTGAGGGGCCTGATTGAGTTCTGTCGTAGTGGAAAATGTGGTCTCTTTGGTCAAGGAGGTTTGATTATGTTTGATCTTAGCTCAACCATACCGAGTTACAGTACCCAGGATATCATCGCAATTATTGTCCTTGGAATAATTGGTGGGGTCTTTGGGGGCCTGTTCAACTTTCTCTTGGATAGGATTCTCCGGGCTTATAGTTTTATCAATGAGTATGTATCAATCATGTGTATTTAGTAACTCTATAAAATTTTCCTTCAAGGTGCAATCTCATATACATTGTTGTCTTTGGCTGTCTGCCTGCAGGAAAGGTGCTCCATACAAGATTCTTCTTACTATCACAATATCAATCATCACATCAGCATGCTCCTATGGGCTACCTTGGCTTGCTCCATGCACTCCGTGCCCTGCTGGTGCTGTGGAGGAATGCCCTACCATTGGCCGCTCTGGAAATTTTAAGAATTTTCAGTGCCCACCGGGCTATTACAATGGTCTTGCATCGTTATTCTTCAACACAAATGATGATGCCATCCGCAATCTATTCAGCAGTGGCACTGAGAATGAGTTCCACATGTCCACTCTTTTCGTATTCTTCACTGCTATTTACTGCCTTGGCCTTGTGACATATGGTATTGCTGTTCCATCTGGTCTCTTTATCCCTGTTATACTTGCTGGGGCTACATACGGGCGCATAGTGGGGACCCTTCTTGGTCCAATATCGGACCTTGATCCTGGACTATTCGCACTTCTTGGTGCGGCATCTTTCCTCGGTGGAACAATGAGGATGACTGTATCAGTCTGTGTGATACTTCTGGAGCTCACCAATGACCTCCTTATGCTCCCGCTAGTCATGCTCGTTCTTCTGATATCAAAGACTATAGCTGACAGCTTTAACAAAGGGGTTTATGATCAGATTGTAGTGATGAAAGGTTTACCATTCCTGGAAGCTCATGCCGAACCATACATGAGGCACCTGGTTGCTGGTGATGTTGTGTCTGGGCCACTGATCTCCTTTGCAGGCGTCGAGAGAGTGGGCAATATCGTTCAGGCGTTGAGGATCACAGGCCACAATGGATTTCCAGTGGTCGATGAGCCACCTATAACAGAGGCTCCAGAACTTGTTGGGCTTGTGCTTAGGTCCCATCTGCTGGTCTTGCTGAAAGGCAAGGGCTTCATGAAAGAGAAGATGAAAACCAGCGGTAGCTTCGTGCTGCAAAGATTTGGTGCCTTTGATTTTGCCAAGCCCGGTTCAGGAAAAGGTCTGAAGATTGAGGACCTGGAATTCACTGATGAGGAATTGGACATGTACGTCGATCTCCATCCAATTACAAATACATCGCCGTACACGGTGGTTGAGACCATGTCACTTGCGAAGGCCGCCGTCCTTTTCCGGGCACTGGGACTAAGGCACCTGCTCGTTGTGCCAAAGACCCCAGGGGTGAGCTCTCATTCTCTGAATCTTGCTCTAGAGATCAAGTATTGCAGTGCTGACATTCTTTTCACATGATCTGATAGCTAATTCCTCCATTGTTCTATTGCAGAGACCTCCAATTGTTGGAATCCTGACGAGGCACGATTTCATGCCGGAGCATATTCATGGGCTATTCCCAAATATACACAAGTCGCACTAATGGAAAGCTCAGTCAGTATTGTTTTGCATCAAAAAAAAAAACGTACCATATTTTGTTTGCCGTCGCCTTGTAGTTAGCTGTACGAAAACGAAGCTGCTTCTGTTCAGTGTTTGCTTTTGCTATATCAGCCATCTGGCTTTTTTTTCCATTGTATTTCTTCTGGATATTACAAAATCATATGATCATCACTGAATAATATTGTATTTGTTGTAAAGAGTCTGTTCCCATGCATAATCTGGAGTGCACTCATGTAGTCATGTTTCTGCCTTCTCGTGTGCTTCTCATCATCCTCCTACAGGGAGGAGAAGGAACTTATCCTAACGTTTCATTTTGATCTCTGGTAGCGCATATCAATATGTTGATTTGCAACCTGCAAAAACAGACAATGTTGTTTTTTATGCTTTCGTGCAGAAGAGAGATGCCTAATTCCGAAACCTTGTCTGGTTATCTGTCATGTTTGCTGCGGAAAATGAACCTTATCTGTCACGAAAATGATGTTGCTTCCGGGGGCAATCGGATCGGCTGTCCACGTGATGACGAGAGACATCGTATTTGTAGCTATCGCATGCCCATTATCTACCAATCCAACCACCATAACATCAAAATCACCTGGCCCGCGTGGCAGTAGCCCAAGCAAAGCAGGCCACGAACCGAAAATCGTAAGGGGGCCAACAGTGACAGGGGAGACACCATGATGCTGCCCCTGTATATTCCGGCATGTGGTGTCTCACCTGCCAAAAAGGACGGGCTTTTTTTTTTTGTTGAGGAACCCATCATTGTCACTGGACCATGCTCTTTGGGTTTTTTTTTTTTTTGAAATAATGCTCTTTTGTTTTGTGTCTTTGCCTTTTTTCCCCCGGAATTACTGCAATGGCAATTGTAAGAGCGACTGCACTAACAAACTCTATCATCACTATTGGTCTGTGGCTCTGTTCCCTGCACCATTGGTCTCGGGGATGGCTGGTTCACTTTGCGAGTAACAGCCTATGCGGGCAAATGGAAGTATGGAACTAGGCCATCGTCTTGAGAGTGTCCAGTGAGTCAGTGACAGTGAGTATATACTACTACTAGTATTACTGATCTACTACTACTACCTTGCCACATTTTATTTCTCAAAGAATAAAACTTTTCTAACTTCAAAAAATTAATAAAATACTGTCAACATTTGTATCTCCGAATATAATGAAATATATTTCACTTCAGGGTTTTTAGTTTAAAAGTTATTATCGGTTGCGAGTTGCGACCAAAGAAAATTAAATAAGTCAATTTTTGTGGTGCTCAAATTTTAAAAAGAAAGAAAGAGTGACATAACTTAGAGGGCGAAGGTGGAAGCTTTCCTACTACTAGCTTAGATGCTAACTTATGCATTTTGGTTGACACATATTCATTGAACAACTAAATACTTGTATTTCTAAAAGAAAACAACAATTTCATTTGCCTCTAGAAACATAGAAATTTGTGAAGAAAAATTTGAACTCTATTGTAATTGTGTGTCATAAATATTAGTATAATTTCGTGTATATTTGGTCAAGCTTTAAAAGTCCAACTCTTCAAGAACAAGATGTGTGGTTATTTTAAGATCAAAACAAAGTTCTACAGCTACTCTAGTACTAGTAGAGGTCACAGCGAAGAATTCTGTGGATCATATTGGAGATCAACAAAGTTCTACAGCTACTCTAGTCCACTGCTTTATTTCCTTGCCTTCCACGAAAGGGCAAACAAGCAAGCAAAAGATCCTTACAGTTTCTTTTTCTTAACTAGGGCTGACCTCCTTGCTTAGGTCCTGTTTGGATTACATGGTTCAAAGTTTAGTTGGCTAAGATTAAGGGATCGGATGAGTAAAAGGCACGGGTACAACTGTCTTTTTACCAGAGACAACGAAACGTCAGTCGGTTTTTAGCACACTTGTGCAGTGTTTTGGGGTCATCTAAACTTCAAAATAATACTTTAGACTAGAGTCTCAAGAGCTAGATAATCGTAGTCCAACCATACCAAAGCCAACGGGGTATAGCATTCTGCATGCGGCATGCCCAAACTGTGCTCAGCTTGCATGGGTTTTTGCAACGGGCCCGTCACTAGCCCCATTTGTGTTATCACCACCCTTTCAAAGGAAACACAGAGTAAAAAACTTTCTAGCATTTCAGACAGGCCTTACCCGGGTGGTCACACTTCAGGGCAACATCACTAGTTTAAACAATCTGTATTTTTATTTATGCTAATATGAACTTTTCATATCTTCCAATTAATTTTTTCTTAAATATAACTCTAAAAATTTTAGATCCGCCGCTAAGCACTAGATGCAGCAATAAGCTTGATTGACACCGTACGACGGCACCGCCAACAGGTACACACACGTACGTACTCGTCTTTACATTGACGCCCTGAACCACCACCGTATCCAGATCCATTACAACAATTGAATGGAAAAGCGGCAGAGGCGCATTAGTTATTATACTGTACATCCAGGAAAAAGGCTACCTGATCGATCCCGAGATTAAGTGGTGGATCTAAAGACTACTACTAGAGTACCTGTACGGATGGGGCCGTAGACTGCCGCCCAGCCCTAGAGCCGCCGCCGCCGCCGTTCTTTCGCTATTCACCGCCGTTGGTCCCCTCTCTTCTGCTCCGGTGTCACGTCGGGGCCGAAGGGATCTACCGTTTTTTAATAAGTTTTTCTTATTAGATTGAGTCTCTAGGGTTAGTGTTTCTCCATGTTAAATTATTTGGTGATGGTGATTTATTTTTTCCTTCTCCTCTCCAGCAATGGTGAAGGGGAAGGTTGGAATCATCTTCTCTATGACAACTCTGTTGAAGACAACTTTAACGTCAGCATCTTCATCGATATGACGGCATGGAGACTTTTATTTTCGGACAACGGCATCAAGGCGGAGATGATATCGCCGCCATAGAATAATTTTCTCCGGTCTCTTCTCCGTTTTGCTGTGGTTAGATTTGGCCACCGTGAAGAACTAGGGAGAACAGTTTTCATATCAGTTTTTCTTAATCTTCGGTAGCCGAAAGAAGTAAAAGGAAGACGTCAGAAAGAAGAAGAAAATTCTCAATTCCACCTACATGAATGTTGGACGTCGTTTGTTGGGTATTTGTTCTCAAGCCGTCTTTCGTTGCCGAGTGTTTGCCTGTGCGATCATCCACACTGCAAAGTTAACAGGTTATGTTTTGAGTTATGCTATTAAAGCATGAGTACTTTTTTTATAATACGGAGTACTCGTAATATTTTAATGTACCTCGCTATAATATAATATAATTCTTTTTTTTATTGTAAGAAAAAAGAGATTAAGTGGTGGATCTTCATCATGACGTGGTGGCTTTTTACCCTCTCACTTCCACGTCGACAGATACGTGATGTCAGCTAGCGAAATCGCTAGCTTGGTGGAAGCGCCCTTAAACGAAAAGGCACACCGCATTCACCGTGCCCGGTACGTTTCTTTGGGCCTTGTCTAGTTCTTCGATTTAGGGTCAATTTTTACTATGTAAAATAAGATTATCCATCACGTTAAAATGTCGACATATGCATGGAGTATTAAATGTAGATAAAATCAAAAACTAATTATATAGTTTAGTTGTACTTTGTGAGACGAATATTTTAAGCCTAGTTAGTTAACGTTTGGATAATTTTTATCAAATACAAACGAAATGTTACAGTGCACTACCCAGAATACAAACTTTGCACATCCCAAATTAGGGAAATAAACAGGGCCATAGTTCAAATCTGAGCAATAGCGACCGATCAATGCTGGGAAGACCGAAGTCCTGGCGCATGGCCCGGGCCGGCTGCTCTGCTCCTCGCTCCTCCCCACGCCGTGCAGTGCAGGTGCAGCTTTACTCCTCCACTTCATTGATCACACCAGTGTGCCGACGCGCCAACCTCCGCTTCCGTGCCTGCGTCACCACGCCTACGTACGTATGGCGGCTGCTGCGGGCACGGGGAGGACAAGGCAGGACAGGACGTACGTTGCTTGCCCAGCTGGAACGAGCTCTTTTCTTGGTAAAATGAGTTTTTCCTTGTGCGGCAACCGGCAAGCGCACGGTCGGACGCTCCGGGGCGCGCCGTGGCAACTTGATCTCGTCGCGCTCGCTCCCGTCAATCAGATCGATGCCTGGCGATCGAGGACGAGCGCCGGTTCTCCAGTCACGGAGCAATGGGGGCCAATCCGTTCGAGCAAGTACGTACTCCTAGCTCTCTGTTTCAGTTGAGCTGTGACTGAGGCTGCGACCGTATCTTGCTGTCTATTACCACTCCTTTTACCGCCGCCACAGAGACTAATCCGGACTCAGTCCAAGAGAGTGAAAGCGCTGCGAGTAGTAACTTGGTACGGTATGGACCACGAGAGTCTGCAGCACAGAATCATGCTGTGTTCTGCTGGGGTCAGCACTGCAGTGCGCGTCGCTGATCTCCAACACGAGTGCACCATGCTGTGCCGCATATACTGGCAACGTCGTACTGCAGCACTTCATCATCTATCCGCGGCACCGATTTTTTACAGGATCCCGCAGGAACCTCTGCCACCCTGGCAAGTAGATCTGGTGGAGCCCGCGGCGCGCCACAGTAGAGGTAGGAGTAGGCCTGGACCTGGCGTGCGTGCCTGTGCCTGGGCCTGGTCGCAGATCCCCGGATCCTCCGTCGGGATTCCGTGCGCAACAATACAATCGGTTACGTACAGACGTACAGTACGTCCCGGCCACCGAACCCCGCTCGTACGCTGGTCGCGCCGATCTCATGTCTTGCCACCGACGACGCGACGCCGGGCGGACGATTGGAGCCCGTACTCCCGTTGTACCCGCAGGATCCAGGGGGCTCGATGCCCCCCGGCCACCCCACCCCCGTTTTCGGCGCTTCAATGCGCGCGTGGCTTGGCGTGGGATCCATCGGACGACAGGGCTAGGCTGGGATTCCAGACGTGGGAGGATCGGACGGCAGGGACCAGGGGATCTGGCGCCGCACGTCGCGGTCGTGGAACGCACGGCCGGTGCGGCGCGGTGCCCGCGACGTACACCAGGACGGACGCGTACGTGGTCGAGGTTTACGGGGGTAGCCGTGCTTCTGCTTTCGAATAATCGGATCGGACGATTACTGAAATCCATGCGGCGGGAGAGGGCGGGGCACCCGTCCGGTACTCCGGTAAGGGGCCGGGTACGTACGCTCACGCTGGCTGGGTTCGTCATCCGGCAGGCGGCCGCTTGCGCGCACCATGGTTGTAGCACGGGCAACCGCCGGGACGCCCGGCGCTACTCAGTCGATCGGGTCGGGACAGGAGGAGACGGTACGCACCGCGGCTGACGTACTTATCTCTCGAGATCAAACTTCGAGACGAACGCAAAGTTATTATTCGCTAGGAGTGTTCCATTAACGTTGTACCAGCAGTATCAGACTAGGAGCAGATACTCGCGGTACGATACTCGCGGGCGGTTTGGTGGTTTGTCCTCAAAACCATCGGCGGCGGGTTTTTCGGGTTTGGGCCTCAAAATTTGGACGGAGGTCCCGATGCGGACGGACGGCATGTGACGGCATCAGGAAGATCACTTCGGAGCGAGGCTACCGGTGAGGAGGCGCGGTGGCCGTCGGATCAGGAAAACTCAAGTTGGACCATAATGCCCCTGGCTATGTGGTTCTGTCTTAGAATGTCTAGGGTTAGAAGTCTTAGAATGTCTAGGGTTATAAGTGGAATTGTGTAATAAGAATATAAATAAGAGGGACTGTCTCCACTCAGTCTCACCTCTCCTATTCCAGTGTTAGGGTTTTCTAGTCTCTAGTCTTTCAGAGTGTGTGAGGTCCACTGCAAGACATTTATAGTGATTTGTTCGTAGGAAGAGCACCCCCTAGTGTGCTTGTGCCCTCTGGGCATTTATCTTTGTGTGAATCTCGTGATGAATTTATGTTCTTGTTGTTCTTGAGTTGTTCATCCAGAGTTCCTTTCCCCCCTCTATTTTCGTGGTCAAAATTCTTCAATTTTGCACCGTTTGAGGTCATTTTTCTTGCCTTGGATCGAGCTATGACGTGAGTAGAGTGTTTTCACCGAAGGAAATTGTTTGATTCCTCACGAGCTCATAGATCGGGGCGGTTTTGTGTTCACGGCGAGTTCTTGACGGGTTTTCACCCCTTTTATGATTTTTTTGATTCGTGTCAAATTGGACCATTACCTTTTAGAGGTAGCTTTCCTATTGCTTTGTGACCCTACGGTTAGATTTTCATGGCAATCAGAGTTGATTTGACCGAGAAATCGAATTTTTCTTGTTCCGAGCAATTTCTGCGCGTTTCTGTCCGGTACTACCGGTACTACCGGTGCTGCAACCGGTGTTACTACCGGTAGTGCAATTTCGCCGCGCGATTCTTTTTGGTACTACTGGTTTGAACTACCGGTATTACGGTATCTCACCGGTACTACCGGTAGTAATGCCGGTACTACCGGTTGCTGCGTTCCGATCACGTTCTGGGTCTGAAGATTGGTTCGGTACCTCACCGGTACTACCGGTAGTAACACCAGTACTACCGGTAGTGCAAATACGGGCACGTCTTCGCTTGTTTTGATCAGCTCTTGCTTCCATCTTCTTTCATGGGGTTCCCTTTGTACCTAAGACTTCGTGTGGGATATCTTTCTACCCTTAGCACGTGTATCACTCGCATCTTGTGAGGTTTAGCTCTTGGGGTTGTTTGCCGAGCCGAGGACCTAAAGTTTTGAAAGAAATTTGAGGCTCCCATTCAACCCCCCTCTGGTCGCCGTATCCGGTCCTTCAATTGGTATCAGAGTCAGTTAAGGATCACTTCAACCTTAATCGGTCCATGATCCACAGAAGGCGACATGGCTTTGCAACACCGGTCGGGTAAGCCACCCTAATTCAATGGGGAGAACTACTCGTACTGGAAGATCCGAATGCAAGCGCATTTACAAGGGATCGATTAGCGTGTTTGGGAGATCATTGAGAATGCTGACTACCAGGTGCTTGATGCACGTGTCAATCAAGAGCAGATCGACCAACACAATGCTAACAACATTGCCCGTGCTGAGCTTTATGCAGCTTTGTCGATTTCTGAGTTTGATCGTGTTTCCGATTGTTGTACCGCTCGAGAGATCTGAAAGAGGCTTCAAAGCTTCCATGAGGGTACAACCCATGTCAAGACCAGACTCTATGAGACGTACAAGCGGGAGTATGAGAACTTCACCCAAGTTGATGGAAAGTCCATTGATTTGATGTTTTCTCGCTTTATCACCATTGTGAAAACATGCGGGCTAACAATGCAGCTATGCCCTATGACGATCATCAGAGAGCACTCAAGCTTCTATATGCTCTAGATCAGAGGGTTTGAGAGGTCAAGGTGCAGGCAATCATCGAATCGGCCAACTACGAGACTCTCACCGTGGATGAGCTGTTCAGCAAGCTCAAGTCCACCGAGATCGACCTCCAGACGCAGGCGAGGATCAAGAACCCGTCTGCCCCAACCATGGCTTTGGTGTCAGGTAACGCAAGTTCAAGTTTAGCTTTGACTAACCCATTACCTTTGTCTCTTGCCTTGTCTTCTCTTGTATCTGCAATAGAGGAGCAGATGGAGGCTCTTGAAGATGATCAGTTGGCACTGGTCATCAACCGGTTTTCGCGGTTTTACAACAACCGCTTGAACCACCGGCGTGGTGGTCCAAGGAGGGATGCTACAGGTGTGGAGACCCTGACCACTACATCGCCAACTGCCCCAAGAAGGACAAGTCCTCCAACAAGTACGACTACACCAAACACAAGGACAAGCGCGAGCACACCTCCACCAATCGCAAGAGCAAGCGCGAGCACACCTCCTCCAAGCACAATTCCAAGGGAGGGTCTAAAAAGGAAGTTCTCAGGATGCTCCTTGAGAAGCAATAGGAAGAACAATGAGCCGTCCTCGACGCCCTCAGCGATCATGAGAACTCCACCGATAGCGACTCCTCTACTTCTAGCGACGACAACTCAAAGCGCAAGATCAAGGACAAGCTGGGTGGACTTTGCTTCCACGCCAAAACCACCAAGCAAGGCTTTTGTATCATGGAACTTGACGAGGAGGTCAACCATGGATCTGAGGTGTCAGGCAGTGATTGTGATGCACACAGCAATGACTCCAAATCTGAGGTATCACTTTCTGCTGATGAGCTTGCCGCTGAGGTTGAGAGAATGACAGATATTTTGCTGAGTCAGGATAAATTGCTTAAGCATGCTGCTTGTGAACTCAATGACTTCAAGCGTAAGCTTCTCATAGCCTTAGATGAACTTGAGCGCGCAAAGAAGATAGAGTCGTTGTGTCTGACGAGACTGAGTGCGATGAATGCGCTGTTCACATGTCCAGTCTTGTGTCCTTGCAGTCCAAGTACTCTGATTTGGTTGAGAAGTTTGATAGGGCTAGAGCTGAACCTGTTTTATCAGGTCCTTGCAAGTCATGTGTTGAGTTGTGCTCTGAGCTTTCTGAGAAAGCTGCTAGGATTGCTTTGCTTGTGAAGTCTAGTGCAGATGGTTCTAGTGCTCGATGTGTTTGTTGTGAGGCTTTGGAGCTAGAGCTTGCTAACTGTAGGCATGACAAGAAAATGACCAAAGAGGAAAACACATTCCTTCGGCACATGTTGAGTTGGCTTTCTTGCAGTGAGCCATAGTTGGGCATGATGATGAGTCAGTACAAGAGGGGTACTGACACAATGGGTTTAGGCTTTGTTTCAGGTGGAAAGGGTAACAATGTCTTTGGCAAGGTTGGTGAACATAGTGGTTTGAGCATGAGTGAGAAACCCACCAATTCTCCCAAGCTCATCAAGATTTATCCACCTAAGCCCTCTGAGCCTACCAAGCCTGTTGTGAAAGATGGAGTGCTTAAAGAGCCTCCCAAAGCTCCACCTCAGAAACAAGTGTGGATTCCAAAACCTAACCACCTCAGGAACCCACTTGACACTTTGCCAAACATCTCTGATAAGCCCCTTCCTAAGGCTAAACCACCTCCAAGAGTGAACCATACTCACAACAGAGTGAGTCACCTACAGCCCAAGAGAGAGGTGTATCACTGTGAGTATTGCAAGAGAGATGGTCACTTGTTTGAGTTTTGCTTTAGGAGGAAGAGAGATGAGAGGCTTAAGTTTGAGCTTTCACACCAGAACATGCATCACCCATTTCATGGCATGCATGCTTCACCTGCTTAGAGGAGCAATGCTAGGCCTAGAGGTGGAAGACCTCAAGGTGCTAGGCCCCAGTTTGTGAGACCACAAGGTGGTCGTGCCCAGTGAGGTCCAAATCATCCTCAATACGACTCAAGGTCTCGTGGCAGTGGCTATCAGTCCTACACTTCTAACAGACCATGTTTTCCCTTTCATGGTGATCGCTTTATTTGTTGGCCTAGGATGAGTGGTTTTTTAGCTAACCCCTTTTCTGAACAAATGGCCCAACACTGGTATGCTTCACATTTTACTAACCCCGGTGTTGAGTCATTTGCCCGTCCTATGTCATTCTATTGAGCAGGTCGGAGGACGTGGGTGGAGAACATGCATTTGATGGAACTTGACCTTTTGGTGTGGTTAAGAGTTGATGATTCTCTACACCCACGTTGATGGACTCCGAGAGGCATGTGTTTTATTGTGGCGCCTACACACACTTTGTGAGCTATCATATATACTCATACCTTGTACATTCATGCATCAATACTAGTAGTATGAGGTAGTTGTTCATGTGCTCACTTGTATAGTTCTTACTTGTATCATGCTTTTATATCTAGTTTAGCATGTTTTATCTTGTGTATCATATGCCATGCTAGCTTTGTGCATATCTTGGTGGATTAGCCAATTTTCATGTTAGTGTGTCATACTCATGAATATTTTGTCATACTTTATCTTGTGCTCAAATTGTGTAGTTGATATTGTGTTCATTAGGTATCTTTTTAGTTAGTTTTTGAATAGTCACATGTATCCTTTTGACATGTTTTGGTAGCCTAAGCTTTTAGCTTTTTAATTAGTTTTATGTTACATGCTTTTACTTCTTATTTGATATCATTGTGCATTGTAGAATGAGTTGAGCTTTTGGTTGCTTTTGGATTTGCTGTGTCGTTAGGTTGTTCTTGGCTCTTTTGAGTTTTCCTTCTCTTAGAATTGGATCTTTTTCTTGTGGTTTTTGTGCCTTCTGTTTTCTAGCTTTCTTTTGCTAGGCATCTTTGTTTAAGGGGGAGTTTGGCCTCTTTTGAAGGAAAATTTGGTGGTTGCTACCCATTTTAGTTGTGGGCTGTTTTGGTTCTTGTATAGTAGTCCTTCTTTCTTTCTTCTTTTGCTTTTGTATCATATTGCATTGCATATCATCATGTATCATATATCATGTGCTTAGCTTCACTTGTATAGCTTGTTGATTAAGGTTATGTTCTTGTTGATATGATCTATGGATACATGATGGCTATATAGCAGCTTAGGCTCTCTTTGATCAACTTGATACATGTTATGAGCTGAGCATATTTTTGAAATATGAACATGCTTAAATACTTGATGAAATCTGAAAAACTTGTTCACCTTTGAGATAGCAACTAGCATGTGTAGGATTTGTTGAGATCCATGTGCTTTCATTTGTATGCTCTAGTTGCTATGTCTCATGTTTCTTGAATCATACACTTAGCTCGGACTCTTGATATCTTTATGCTAAAACTTGATGTATAAAGCTAAGTGATGAATATGCTTTTGAGTTGGATCTTTACTGTCTCACATCAATGTCACGAGATTGCTTCTCATTCTTTCGAGTGAGAAGAACTTGGGCAATGTAGTGCTAGTCCTCAACCATTTGTGACGAGACAGCTTTCCACTTGCACATAGGGATAAACTCGGCGTGGTTACAAAACATGATAAAAATAACATAATTTTTGGCGGACAGTTTTGATCCTCTCACATACATATGTCTAAAAATAACCTTGTAATCCGCTGTAAAACTCTAATCAATGTTGAAGCTACAAGTGTTAAGTGCTTCCTTGAGACATGATGTATGATCGTTATATGGGGTAGTTCACTTTTGTATACATGTGCTAGCACTAGTTTGGTCTCCTGCTTATAGGTGCCATGTGCTATCCTCTTTGGTGAACACCTTTTATGAGATATTCTTAAAATTGGTCAAAATGTTTATGATCCATATTTCGTTTATTTGATCAGTTTGAGCATTGGCCTTGTCTTGCGCCTGTTGTACTACATATATCATACCAACTTGAGCATGTTTTTAATCCACTTGCTATACTCCTGAAGCTTTGTTTGTTCGCATTGTGTATCTCATAGCATGATTTGAGGGGGAGCTTCTTTTGTGAGAGCTTGATAAGTGCATTTGCTAACAAGGGGGAGAATGATTCCATAAATCCAGAGTGTGCATTCATATGCATTTGTGAGGTTGATGCACTTGTTAAGGGGGAGTTGCACATTTGTTTTGCTAGACGTGTCGAGCCGTTTGCCTCTGTCTTGAGGGTCTAGCTGCTTTCATGTGCTTTGAGCTTATTTTACTTGGTTGCGTCGAGTCGTTGCCCATGTGTTGTTAAGGGGGACCAAGTTGTTGGTTTTGCTTTGCTCATTGTAAGTGACCCATTTTGAGCTTTTATTTGGCTTTTGGTCACTTGAGTGGGTTTTCTCTGGCTTTGTGTTGGTGTTGACAATGCACTCATCAAGGGGGAGATTGCGAAAACATGGTTTTTACATAACCATTGTGGAGCACCCTTGTGGTTGTGATGAGCGATTGTCAACATACCAACACTTTGGTGTGTGGTCGGTTTGGTGGTTCTACTGATCCCCTGGCACAGGGTTATGTGTCGAAACAGTGTCTCTTGGCTTCGTGATGTGCAGGTGTGGAGTCCGGAGGCGGTGGCAGCGATTGGGAGAAGGTCAAGTAGGGTGTGCCATGCTGACGGACCGGTTACGGTGAAGGGCGGACGCGAGGTTTGGACCGAGGGACCAGACGGCTGGGTGGCCAGCCGCGGTGGCTGGCATTTGGGACATCGACGAGCGCAAGTGTACACAGCGGGGGACGCTGTAACATCCCAGATGTTAGTAAGCGATTAAAATTATAATTAAGTGCATTATCAAGCATAATTATTGAGCGTCATGACATAAATGCATTCATATTTTAAGATTTTCTTTTGTATGGTGCTTTGTTTTGTACATGAAATAATGATGTTTAAGGTTTCATTAAACTCCTTATCATTTTATGTGAATTTTCTTGCAATTAAAGTTTATTAGTTAATTAAAATTTATTGTTTTGAGTCATTATTTTTATGGAATGAATTGTTTGAGTAATGTTAGTTTCTATTTAAATGCCTAATTGTTATTTATGTGCCCTTGTTTGAATTTAAAATCCCTAAAAATTTAAAATATCCCTTTTATCCTATTTTCTATATTTCAAAATATACAAGGAATTTTGAGATACTCTCAAAATATGATTTGTAGATCTTGACAAGTGCTACAATATTGGTATTCAAAATTTTTCAATTTTCTAAAAATAATTTCAAATGAATTTAAAAATACAGTTTTCCTGCATTTACCCTTTTTAATTTTAAATACATGTTTCAAAAATTATTTAAAATTTGGGAAAACTTTCTCTATGAAAAGTGTTTGGTTTGATAAGCTGAACATTTCATAGATTGGAAGATTTTCAAGTTTTATTGAAAAATCAAAAATAATTTCAAATATTTGTTTCTAGGGTTTTGCTTTCCTTTTGAATTTGAATTCATATTTCAAAATCTATGTAGAATTTGAAAATGTTTATTAAATGAAAAGTGTAGCTCCTGAAAAGTTATACAAATGATATTTTTGGAGATTTTCAAGTTGTTATGTAATTTTTAGAGTAATTTTACAATTTTTAGTGAGTGGTAGTTTTATAATTTCTGATGAACAGTAACTCACGCGAGCTGCTCCTTTGTTCTGATGCCGCGTCGCTGCCGTGGTCGATTTGGCCGCAATTTCACGGTGATTTCCGAGCATGGCCGCGTGGACGACTTCGCGAAGGCGCTTGCCACCTCGCCGTCCATCTTCTCCCTTATATAAATATGCCGGGTCGGCCGGTCTTTCTTCTCTTCTTCGTTTTCACCGTTGCCGTCACCGTGGCAGCGCGCCGCCGCCATTTTCTACTGCTTCGCGTCACCATTTTCTTTCCCTTTTACCACCACAGAGCTCGCCTCAACCTGCTCCACCTTCTCCTGTGCTTAATCGATGCGGACGACCAAGGTAATGGCCGCCGGGCCTCTTCTTCTTCGGCCGGCCATGGCCGCTATGGCCGCGGCTCATGTGGCCACGCCTCCACGCACCACTTCCAGTCGATTTGAGTGCACCATTGGATGTGCACGAGTCCAAGAATGCTCCTATGCCTCTCCTTTGCCGCTGGTGAGCACTATCCCCGCCGGAAACGGCCTTCCCGAGCGTCCTCTGTACATGAATCGTGGCCAGGGACCTCGTCCAAGAATTCAACAAAAAACAGGGGTCTAACTACGAAGTCCATGACTCAGGTGAATAGTACCCCAAGGACCTGTTTGTAGCTATTTTTCTTAAACTTCGAAAATTCATATCTGGAGTTTGGTAACTCCGTTTTTGGTGAACTAAATTTTGTTATGTTTCTTGTAATGTCTAGTTTTTATTAAAAATATGAAACATGACATGTTTTATAGAAAAATAATTAGCTATGTTTTATGTCTTTATTTAATATTTAGAAAGGAAGGAAATTCATATCTCATGCTATGTGACTCCTTTTTGACTTGAAATTTTTATGATATGTTTCTTATGCCATGTGTGTGTGGTAGTAAAAATATTATGGTCATTGGATGCCATATGCTTAATCTTTTGAATTATCTTGTTTATTGCTTATTAAATAGTTTATAATTATAATAAAAATGTATAAATGGAAAATATAATTCCTTTACCTTTGTATGATGCTGTTATGTTATGTTAACACCTAATATGGCTATGTGATTTTAGAATATGTGGAGTTTTATATTTATCTTGTGTAATGCTTTTAAAATAGTTTATAATTAGCTAGTTGTTTAATCTTGTTATGCTTGCACCAATGCATTGCCGTGCATCATGTCATGAGTTTATCATGCTAAAACATGCATCATTAAATACGTGTAGTTGTTCGAGAGTGAGTGGATCTTGGTGCACGATCTCCAAAAATGCCATCCACCATCAAAGTGAAGTCGCGGATCCATGATATGGTGTCGTCCATCCTGGAGTTGGTGTCAAGCGTAACACCCGTGATCCTGACGAGAACTAACTACCACTGCAACACAGGCAAGCTCCGGATGTATTCCAACCCTACCTTTGTTTTATAAAAGTTTTATCTATTCAGTTATGAAATATTGCATTAAGTATTAGGAGTTGAGTGAAAACCCACCAATTGCATTACCTGTCTTACTTCCATATTCCTTGTTACCTGTTATATGGAAAATACGTAGTAATGCTTAGCCCTGCTTAATTAGTTAGGTTATCAAAAAGTAAAAGAATGAAAAAGATGAGGATGGCTTTATCTGTGGAAACGTGATGATAGTTAATAAATCGAGTCCGGACGGGTAACTTGCATTGGGAAAGGAGTCCCTCTGTAGTGTTTCCGTCTGTTGATGCCATAGATCCCGTGTCGATGGTGAACTGGTGATATCGAGAAACTAGAAATCCACATGCATGAAGTGGTATACAGTGAGCCAGAGTCCCCACGTATGTCATGGAGTGATATATAGTGGGCCAGAGTCCCCACATATGTCATAGTGTGTTATACTGTGGGTTTAATTTCCCATGTATCTCGGTACACTGGGTCGAAGTGATCACGTGTATCATGTGGTGATATATGGCTGCGGTTGTTATCCCGGTATATCGGTTCATCTGATATGCTTAGGAGTTAAAGTCTCCTGTATGTCAGAGACCTAGGTCCCAGCTGGGTATAAAAATGGATTCGAATCGCCGTTGCTTCTCGGAGAAGAAGACTCGATCGGTGTTCATCATCATAGTAACAACTTGAACAATGATAAGGTTTCAAAGTGAAGTTGCTTGGTAATCTTGAGCTATAGCAAAACAATATTACTTTCTGTTATATCTAATGATGAGTTAAAATTTGATCCACAAGAGCTTTTCGAAAAAAAGTCCTTGCTTCTTGCAAGCCTTACCTTGTCCCTCTAGCCTATATTTCCTGAGTATTCACCCCTCTTTTTCGTCGGATCAGTCTTGTTGAGTACTTTTGTACTCAGGGTTTGTTGAACCCCTATTGCAGGTGCTAATTGGTGTTCAAATCAAGTTCATGTCAGTGGGCTCGACATGATCTGGTTGTCCCTTCCTGACTAGGCGCTCTACCTAAGTTGTCTTCTGTAGTTCTTCTCTGCTTTCGCAATTAAAGTTAAGTTTGTAAAAGTTAACTTTTTCATATATTTTATAAACTTAATGTTATTACTCTTCCGCACTCTGATATAGGTTTTATCATAAATGTTGTAACGTTGCAGCTACTCCTTTTTTGATCCTGGTATGAGACAAATGTGGTTTAATCGGGGTCCTTTGAGGGCACCTGACAGGGCTTTCTAAGTTGTATGGGACGCATGCATGGCTATTAGAGGTCTTTGAGATAATAACAGGTGCATGTGGGCCATATAATTTAGGAGGTTCTGCTACAGACGCGTAAGGGCTACGCTACTCGCGGACGGTTTGGTGGTTTGCCCTCAAAACCATCGACGACGGTTTGGTGGTTTGGCCTCAAAGCCATCGGCGGGGGATGCGTACGCGGTACTGAAAGGACCTAAATGGCCTAGAGGGGGGTGAATAGGCCTGTTTGAAAATCCTAAAACTCATAAACTTAAAATGCAAAAGTTAAATACCTACCGAAACTTCCGGTGGGTTTGGATCGGAAGTTTCGGTGACCGGAACTCCCGGTGCAAACCGACCAGAACTTCCGGTGCCCTACTGAGTTACGAAATCAGAGTGAAATGAGTTGTGATTTTAGTTTTGATTGTTACCACACCCTCCTAGATGTTGTTGGTGATGACGTCAAAATCCACGGAGCTTGGCACCTCACCGAATCGAAGATCGGGTCCTCCAACCTATGAATTTTTGGGGTAGAGAGAAAGAACACAAAGAGCACAAGAACAAGGGTAGTCGATGCTACCTCCTCAGCAAGACATATGAATTATACCGAGGTTCGACAATCCCCACAAAGGAGTTCCTATGTCCTCGTTGTTGAGGTTACCACAAAGGTTTCCTCCCTCAAGCCACCACAAAGGTAAACTCGACATATCCTCTAAGAATCAGGGGTAATACATACACTTTGGGTTGCCCTCACAAATGAACCAACACGGGCACCCACGAACGCCTAGCCGGCTAGGGTTCCAAGAACCCAAGAGTAACAAATGCAAACCAAACTGGTGAGACGAGGAAGACAAGTGCTCAAGTTGACAACTGATGCTTCCGCTATCAAATCTCACGTCCCTAGCTCAAAACAATCGAGGATTGAAGCTTGGAAGCAAAGGGGCAGAGAGAGTGAGCGAGCTCAGTGGAAATTTTGCCAGAGTTTTATCGTGGTGAATGAATGGGCCAAAGAGAGAAATGGAGGTGAGAAACAATATATATACTCAGCCTCAGATGCACTACGGAACTTCTGGTGGAACCCACTGGAACTTTTGGTTGATTCAAGATCCAACTGTTAGGGCATGAGGAAGTCAATGCTTAGATCTGGATGACCGGAACTTCTGGTCCGAGCACCAGAACTTCTGGTGAGACCGGAACTTCCGACCGAAGGCCAGAACCTAATACTCGCACACGGTCGCCCCTAAAAAAATGTACTACCGGAACTTCTAGTCCTGGCACCAAAACTTTTGGTCCAGGTCAGAACTTCCAGTTCAAGGCCGGAACCCTTTTCTCGCACGCGGTCGCTCACGAGAACAGTGCAACCGGAACTTCCGGTAGTTGGACCAGAACTTTCGGTGCACCAGCTGCAAACAGTTTAAGTGAATGTGAGTGCATGGTGTCTCTCAAACGTGATAGCTAAACCAACATAAGCACTTATAGACCACGTCTAGCTAGTCTAATTTGCATCCCTCTTGATAGTGCGGCGTTTCCTATAACTCAAATTTAAATATAAAAGTGTGAACCAATTGAGTCAAAGCACCTTTCATCCATAGAAATTTTAGGGGTGCTTGCATCACCAGATGTATTTATTTAAATCTTTCAATGGACTAACACCTATGCATACACTTGAATAAACTTGTTAGTCCCTAATTTGATTGTCATTAATTATCCAAAACCCACTTCGGAGGCGAATGCACTTACAAACTCCCCCTTTTTGGTAATTGATGACAACCAACTTAAGCTTACAATAAATTGAAAGAATTAAAACTTTTGAATCCCAAATATTATGGAGAGCTCCCCCTAAATGTATGCATAGGATTTTGAATTTCAAATCTTGAATAAAATCAAGACAACATACATTTAGAGCAAGCTCCCCCTAAAATTTGTAATCTGTGAGGTGCCTAAAAAATGTGTGTGTGATAATAATAATCTGTGATGCTTATGACAAGATATATCACCAAGAAATAATAAAGTGAATATGAATAGTTATGCAAGAAAGAAAAGGACTTAAAATCAACATAACCATTCTAAAACAACAATCATCATCACAATATCAAATATAGGCTATCACAACATGATATATCAAATAAGCATAAGTGTTTAGCCTACAACTATTCATCACACATATAGTTTAAAGTTCACCACATAGTCCACCATGGAGATAGAGTTATTACAAACCGATAAAAACTATCCTATTACATCAAGATAAAGCCTAACACTCCCCCTTTGGCATCAAATGCCAAAAAGGGTAGGCACCGTGAAGCTCCAAGAACAGCAACAAGGACACTAAAAGGCATCATAGTCAAACTCAGGGTCCATAGAGTAGGAGTACTAGCTCCGACCATACGGCGCTGAAGAAGTGCCAGCCTAATCAGGAGGAGCAGAGGTAGAAGTCCGACTGACCTCATCAGCCTCATCAAAGAAACCACCATAGGAGCCACCCTGAGCTGTGTCCGGTAGGGAAAAGCCAATAGGAAGAATAGAGCCATAAAAAGGATCACCATGAGAAACAAGGCCCTCCTGTGCAGGAGATTCCTACCCCTGTCCTGCAAAGCCCTCCTGGGTAGCAAAACCCTCAGATGGATGAAACTTGAACTCCTGGTCAGCAGGACCAAACTGTGTAGCACCACCGGAAGAGGCCCCATGCAAGGCATCCCACTCCTCATAAGGGTTCCTGAAGGTACAAACAGGAGAGGTAGGAGCAAGGTGGGCTTGTTCCTCCAGCCGGCGCATGCGGTGATCTTGCTTCCTTTGACAGTAGCAAAAGAAAGACATAAACCTGGTGAGAGCATATCAGGTAGCATCACCAACACCGCAGCTATGACCACGACCACGGCCACGGCCGGCAGGAGTGCCATGTGTAAAAGGAGCAGCATCATCACCATGTCCAGTGCCATCACCATCACCATCATCACCTCCATGAGCATCATCATCATCATCATTATGAGCAGCCCCACTACCACTAGCCTCAGTGGCTTTGCCTTTGCCCTTGCCCATGTGAGGGGTCAAATGTTTCACATTCCAATCAGGATGAATGATGTCACACCCAAAAGAAAAGCCTATGACTTGCTGAATAACATGCATAAGATAGGGTACATAAGGAAAGCTCTTGTGGGAATCCATAGATACATCTCTAATGTTGCGCCAAAGAAGATCAGTCATACTAAATCTCTTATCAAGATCAAAGCAAACAAGAATGAGTGGAGCATGATTTAGAAGATTTTTAGAATCACCCACCTTAGGATCAATTGTAGCACGAATCAAATTGTTTAGAACATAGAATTAGGGCTTCAAATTATGACTCTTGCCATCCGCTAGCATTGGATCCTGGTACAACCCAGCCTGAATATACTCATTTCTGCCAACGCCCTGAGGAAAGTGATCATATAAGCTCAATGCCTCTCTATCATGGTGATCAAACCCAAGAAGCCTAGAGAAGTGAAGATAAGAGCATCGATAGTGCAGTCCTTCAGTCATCCAATGAAGAACCTTGTTCTTCTCATCCATCCACAAAGTAGCCCAGAACTAGCAGATAATCTCAGTATTCCAACTTTGTTTGAAGGTCATAAGTGGCAGAATGCGCCACTCCTGGAGCTTAGCAATCAAGGCATTGATCTGAGGATGATTTTGACCTTCCAAGGAGGCAAGGGAAGGAGCCTTATGCTGAATGATGGGGGTAGTGAGGCCCCTTGGGCTATCCTTCATGCAAACAAATGCATAATAATCTCTATGAAATTGAGACCAAAAGTGATAATCCACACCCTCATATTTGGTCCACTGAAAAGGATTCTCTTTTCTCATGGAACAGACATCCCTTGCTTGTTCCTTATAATTGATGGCCCGCATTGGAACCATATCATTAGGATCATGAGGCCGATGGAGGCGAGCAGTCCTATTGGTTGGATGACGATTAAGCTGACGCCCGGATATTGCCAAACCAATACGGACAGGTGAGTTGCGAACCACCTCAGGATCAATTGCACGCCCCTCAATGTCAAATGGTGACTGAGAAACTGCCTCATGGACTTGGTCTCATGAGGAAGAGGAGGACATGGCCTTGAAGAATGATCTGGGCAGACTCTTGGACCATCTTCACTGCGATGCTGCTGCTGAGAGGACTCCCCACGATGAGAACCACGACGACGACCACCACGAGGACGCTCTTCCTCGCCATCCCTCAAACTTAGAGGACGAGGACGAGCACCACGGGGAGGATTGGCACGACGGTCAGTCATACTGTAAAACAAGGACCAAGGGAAGATCTCAGACATGGCAAAGGAATACGGCAAGTGAGGGAGCTCGAGGAACCGCACAGATGTACTGCACTTGGTCCACCGGAACTTCCGGTCGGGAGAGACCGGAACTTCCAGTCTAGAGAGACCAGAACTTCCGGTTGGGAGAGACCGGAACTTTCGGTCAGGCCGAGTGCCAGCACATTCCACGGGGTTCTGCGAAATCAACCATGGAAGTTGCGCAATAAGCATTACAAAAGCATGCATAGATTAAAAGAGACTAGCACATGCAAGGAATCGACCCAAAACAAAGTACATTTGAAGATCGGGCACAAAATCCCGGTACCTTGTTCCTCGGAGAGAAGGGGCCAAAACTGCGCGTGCCGAGACCTCCCGGCGAGCACCAACATGCACCACACGATCTTCACGGCGAGGGCAGGCTCCCCTCAAAGGGTTTCGAGAATGAGTGGAGGAGGAGGGAGATCAAGGCTGGGGCGGCGGCGCTGTCGTCGAACGGGGCGGGACGGGCGGGAGAAAGGGGAAAGGAGGGGAGAAAGAGAAAAAGTAAAAAAAAGAATTTTTTTACCATGCGGCCCCTTTCACCGCAGTCATTTGGCTGACCGAAAGTTCTGGTGGGGGAACCAAAAGTTCCAGTCAGTCAGGTCAACGCCAGATCTAGACCAAAATTTGAAAAGAGATGGGCCAGGCACCAGATGGAACTTCCGGTCCGGTCGACCGAAACTTTCGATAAAGGCGGAAGTTCCACCCAACGATCAGAACCAAATGCTGACTCGCGGATGCACGCAATGAACAGCAGCCGAAACTTCCGGCCATTGCTACCAGAACTTCCGGTACTTCAAATTTCAGCCATAGCAGTTCTAAGAATGTTGAACTATATGAGAAACTTCAACCACTCAAAAAAATCCAGATTTTAGAGAATCATCACATAGCAATGAACACATATTTGAGATGTAAAATTAGATTTTGAAATTAGTACACAATAGTTTGGCAAGGAATTTTGTGCGATATACAAAATCAATCAAGGTGTGCAAGACATCATTCCACGTACCGAGAATCAATGATATTGAGCTCACGCCTCAAAGCATAAAATCTTGACTCATCTAGAGGTTTTGTGAAGATATCGGCTAATTGGTTTTCAGTTCTCACATGTTGAACGGTGATATCTCCTTTGGCTTGGTGGTCTCTAAGAAAATGATGGCGGATGTCTATGTGCTTTGTACGGGAATGGTTTACAGGGTTATCGGCTAGCTTGATTGCACCTTCATTATCACATAAGAGTGGAATCTTGGATAGGTTATAACCAAAGTCTCTCAAGGTTTGCTTCATCCAAAGTAGTTGGGCACAACAAGAGCCGGCCGCCACATACTCGGCTTCAGCGGTGGATAGGGCAATGGAGTTTTGTTTCTTAGAACTCCAAGACACCAAAGATCTACCAAGAAATTGGCAAGTCCCAGATGTACTCTTTCTCTCTACCTTGCAACCGGCATAATCCGAATCAGAATAATCAAGTAGAGTGAAAGATGAGCCCTTAGGATACTATAAGCCAAGATTAGGTGTGAGCACCAAATACCAAAAAATTCTCTTAATGGCCATGAGATGATATTCTTTGGGATTAGATTGAAATCTTACACACATGCACACACTAAGCATAATATCGGGCCTAGATGCACAAAGGTAATGCACTAAGCCAATCATGGAACAATATACCTTTTGATTAATGGCTTTACCATCTTGGTCAAGGTCAAGATGTCCCGTAGTAGGCATTGGTGTGTTGATTGGTTTGGCCTTGTCCATGCCAAACTTCTTCAACATGTCATGGGTATACTTGGTTTGGCAAATGAACGTTCCTTCCTTGAGTTGCTTGATTTGAAAACCGAGGAAGAAGGTCAACTCTCCCATCATGGACATCTCGAACCTCCTAGTCATAATCCTACTAAATTTCTCACAAAGCTCTTTATTAGTAGTACCAAATATTATGTCATCGACATATATTTGGTAAATAAAAATATCACCATTAACTTTGCGAGTAAATAAAGTAGGGTCGGCCTTTCCTATCTCAAACCCTTGTTTGAGAAGGAATTCCTTGAGACAATCATACCAAGCTCTAGGGGCTTATTTGAGCCTATAGAGCTCCTTATGAAGCTTGTAGACGTGGTCGGGATAATGTGGATCTTCAAAGCCCGGTGGTTTTTCAACATACACCACTTCGAAGAGGGGGCCATTGAGGAATGTACTTTTCACATCCATTTAAAACAACTTGAAATCATGGTAAGCAGAAAAGGCAAGTAATATACGAACAGATTCAAGCCTAGCTACCGGTGCATATGTTTCCCCAAAATCCAAACCTTCAATTTGGGTGTAACCTTGTGCAACCAACCGTGCTTTGTTCCTTGTGATCGCGCCATACTCGTCTTCTTTGTTGCGGAAGACCCACTTGGTACCCATCACATTTTGCTTGGGCCTTTCCACCAAGGACCAGACTTCATTCCGGGTGAAGTTTTCCAACTCTTCTTGCATAGCCATCACCCAATCCTCATCCTTTAAGGCATCCTGCACATTTTCAATGGGATGGTTCTGTTCAATGGATTGACGAGCTCTTGGGTGAGGTTCTGTTGTTCTTCTTTGAATTGGGCTGTCATCTTCACTATCATAGTCAATGCCGGTTGGAGAAACTCAATCAAGAGGTCCCCCTTGATCATCATCTTGGTTATTTTCTTCAACTTGTGGACTTTGATTTGCTTGTTCTCTTGAATTATGACCATCTCTTGATGTGGAAGCATCACCATGGGCATCGGTTGACCCATGATGCATGTATGAGTCATAATGGACTTGCACTTGTGCATCATCATCTTGTTCAATGGGTTTTACTTCACCGGTTGCAAGTTTCTTTATCACTTGTGAGGAGGCTCCTCCTTGCCTACAATGTCTATATTGACTTGCTCCCTTTGAGAGCCATCAGATTCATCAAAAGTCACATCTACCGTTATTTCAGTAAGACCGGTGGTCTTATTGAAAACACGATATCCATGTTTGTTAGTACCATAACCAAGAAGAAAACCTTCATCAACCTTCAATTCGAACTTAGAGCTTTTAGATTTCTTTCTAAGTATGAAACACTTGCATCCAAAAACTCTAAAGTAATCAACCTTAGGCTTTTTACCGGTGAGTAGTTCGTAGGCGGTTTTGTTCATAATCTTGTGAAGATATATGCGGTTGATTGCATGACAAGCCGTGTTGACCGTCTCCGCCCAATAATCCTTCTCCAAAATCTTGTACTCATCCAACATTGCTCTTGCGGTTTCTATGAGCGTTCGATTCTTCCTCTCCACAACCCCATTTTATTGGGGAGTGTAGGGAACTGAAAACTCATGCTTGATCCCCTATTCATCAAGAAACTTCTCAATGTTGGTGTTCTTGAACTCCGTCCCGTTATCACTTCTCGCTCTCTTTATCTTCACATCAAACTCATTTTGAGATTTTCTTGCAAACTTCTTGAAGATTTCTTGGGTTTCACTCTTATCTTTCAAAAAGAACACCCAAGTGAAGTGAGAATAATCATCAACAATTACAAAACCATATTTGTTACCTCCAATGCTTATGTAAGCATTGGGTCTGAATAAATCCATGTGTAGTAACTCAAGTGGTCCTGTAGTTGACACAATGTTCTTTGCAGGATGCTTGGCTCCAACTTGTTTCTCCGCTTGACATGCACTGCAAATTTTGTCTTTCTCAAAAGCAATATTTGTTAGTCTAAGAATGTGTTGTCCTCTTTGAAGGTTGGCCAAGTTTCTCATCCCACCATGAGCTAGCCGGTGATGCCATAACCTACCCATGCTAGATTTTGCCACTAAACAAGTCTCAGACCCCACTCTACTAGCTATGAAATCAACTAGATAGAGTTTGCCCTTTAGTTGACCCGTAAAGACAATAGAGGAATCCACCCTTCTACAAACTTCCACACCCTTATCCGTAAAGAGACAATTGTAACCCATCTCACAAAGTCGTGAAACGGACAACAAATTGTATCCCAACGAATCCACAAGTAACACATTTGAAATTGAATTATCATTTGATATAGCAATTTTACCCAAACCAAGAATTTCTCCTTTGCTATTGTCACCAAATGTGATTCCTTCACCCATGCTTTCACTTGGTTGGAAGGAGTCAAATATTTTCTTCGCTCCGGTCATATGATTGGTGCATCCACTATCTAGCACCCAACATGGTCCACCGGAGGAGTATTCTTATAAAATAGAATTAAGCCTCTACTTTAGGTACCCAATTAGAATTGGGTCCTAGGGGGTTAGACACATAAGATTTGGGCACCCAAACACTCCTCAAGATTTGCCTCTTCTTGAGAGCGTCCACATACTTTACAACAATTTTACCATCCTTATCCCAACAACACAAATAGTCACAAAAGTTGTTCCTTGAGATAGGCACTTGTTGCTTGGGAGCCTTCACTTCCTTCTTTTTGATGTTCTTGTTGTCGGAGGAAGTGATAGGAGAAACTTCAACATTGTTTACCTTGTTGATGAGATCAACAAGAGGCATGCTCTTATTGAACTTCACACAAGGCACACCATTTATCATGTTTCTCCCATTTGCCTTACCATCATATCTATTGTAGCCGAGGCTATCCTTTATGTGTGGATGTCTAGGAACCTTGTAGATTGTGGTTGGTTGCTTATCCTTGCTCTTGCAACCTATGTACACAATGGCCTTCAATCTAAGAATCTCCTTTTTTTTCTTCTCTAGCTCAACAAGGTTAGTAGCACATGCATTGAAATCAACATTATAGCATTTTACACATCCTTTACTTGTTGAAGCATTAGAGTCCTTAGAAGTAGTAGAAGTGCTCTTCCAAAGAGTGTTATAGTTTACCTCAAACTCATGATATTTATTTGGCAAGCTTGTGAGGCTTTCTTAAGATAAACTATAATTATTCTTTAGACTAGCCAAAGAGTCATTTAGTGAATAATGTTCCTTAGTCAATCGCTCATATGAGTCCATGGCCAAAGACAATTCTACACTTAACTTCTCAACCTTCTCTTTTTCTTTGGTAAGACATGCCTCTAGCCCTTGGTTCTTCTCCCTTTCCACTAGGAGCATTTCACTTTGCGACTCTAAGCATGTCTCATGCTCATCTATGGTGTATATTAATTTTAAGATTTTAGAGGCAGCTTCTTTTCTATATTTCTTAATGATTTTGATAGTATAGTTTTCATCAAATTCATCTTCATTATCACATTCATCATTAGAGTGTGTGGAGGTGTGGGATGATACCTTCGCCTCCTTTGCCATAAGACAAGTGGAAGGGACATCTTCATCGTCGGAGAGGTTGGCGAAGAGCTTAGGTGATGAAGAAGTGTTGGTGAAGAATGATGTCGATGAAGATGATGTCTCATGTATAGCAATTGCAGCTACACTCTTCTTCTCATTGTCATCATCTTCATCACTATCATCATCGGATTGCCATTCTTCACCTATGTGTGCTTCACCTCTCTTCTTGTTCTTGTACTTCTTATCACCTTCTTTGTTGTACCTTGACTTCTTGCCTTTGTTTGGACAATCCGCAGCAAGGTGACTAGCCAAACCACACACATAGTAAAATCTCTTCTTGTACACCTTGTTTCCACCACCACTCCTCATCTTTCCCTTCTTGTTTATCAAGAATCTTGCATAATTCTTCACCATGAGAGCTTGTTCTTCATCAAGTTCTTCTTCAATGTCATTTTGCTTATGACCACAACATCCTTTGTTGCAATGACTTGATTCACTTGCATGGGATGCGGCAAGGGCAATGTTTCTCTTTTGACTAAGTCTTTCTTTTGTCTCATCATCTAGAACCTCATGATGCATGATCTTCGTAATCATCTCTTGTGTTGTCATGGTGGTGTAGTTTTCTCTTTCCATTATCACGGAAGCTAGAATGCTATTCTTGTCTCTATATATTCTACATAGCTTTCTTGCCACAGCTTGTTCATCCCATCTATCACATCCAAGTGCTCTTACTCTATTGACCAAAGTCATGAATCTATCATACATTGTCTTTGTTGTTTCTCCTTTCATCACTTGGAAATTCTCAATTTTGTTTTAGAGAAGCTCAATGTTTCCTATTCTCACACTCTTGTCACCTTCAAATGATATTCTCAAGGTTTCCCAAATTTGCTTTGCATTCACCATACCATTTACCTTGTTGTTATCTTCCGGAGTGAGACATTGCAAGATCAAGTTGCCACCGTGGCATTGAGTTTAAAGTCCAACTCATCTTCGGGTGTCCACTCTTTGGGATCTACGGGAATATTCACATCAATTTTAACCGCTTGCCAACATCTTGCGGCTATAAGATGCAACTTCATCCTATGAGCTGGGGTTGACCATTGGTATGTGAGTGTTGTTCTTGCTTGTGCCTTCATAGATATAGCTTGCTCTTGTATAGCTTTTTGGTGTCTTGTTTCTATCTTCACCTTCATTCTTCTTCTTCTTGCTAGTTGCTTCATCACTTATCTTGTCAATAATCTCCTTCATCTTGTCTAGTTGCTCTTGCATCTTGTTCATTTGCTCTTCTTGTTGCTTTTGCATCATGATGGTGAGCTGTGCCACTACTTGCGCGGCTATTTCCTTCAATTGTGCATCATCCAACTTGGCCATTGTTACACCTCACGCGGTGAAGCGTTGAACCGAGGGACCATGACTCTGATACCACTTGAAAGGACCTAAATGGCCTAGAGGGGAGGGTGAGTAGACCTATTTGAAAATCCTGAAACTCACAAACTCAAAATACGAAAGTTAAATACCTACCGAAACTTCTGGTGGGTTTGGATCAGAAGTTCCGGTGACCGGAACTTCTGGTGCAAACCGACCAGAACTTCTGGTGCCCTACTGAGTTACGAAATCAGAGTAAAACGAGTTGTGATTTCAGATTTGATTGTTACCACACCCTCCTAGATGTTGTTGGTGGATGTTGAAATCCACGGAGCTTGGCACCTCACCGAATCGAAGATCGGGTCCTCCAACCTTTTAAGTGAATGTGAGTGCACGGTGTCTCTCAAACGCGATAGCTAAACCAACATGAGCACTTATAGACCACGTCTAGCTAGTCTAATTTACATCCCTCTTGATAGTGCGGCATTTCCTATAACTCAAATTTAAATATAAAAGTGTGAACCAATTGAGCCGAAGCGCCTTTCATCTATAGAAATTTTGAGGGTGCTTGCATCACCAGATATATTTATTTAAATCTTTCAATGGACTAACACCTGTACATACACTTGAATAAACTTGTTAGTCTCTAATTTGATTATCATTAATTATCCAAAACCCACTTCGGAGGCAAATGCACTTACAGGTACGATACTCGTGGGAGGTTTGGTGGTTTGTCCTCAAAACCATCGGTGGTGGGTTTTTCGGGTTTGGGCCTCAAAACTCGGGCGGAGGTCCCGATGCGGACGGATGGCACGTGGCGGCATTGGGGAGGAGCGAGGCTACCGGTGAGGAGGCGCGGTGGTCGTCAGATCAGGAAAACTCGAGTTGGACCATAATGCCCCTGGCTAGGTGGTTCTCTCTTAGAATGTCTAGGGATAGAAGTGAAATTGTGTAATAAGACTATAAATAAGAGGGACTGCCTTCACTCAGTCTCATCTCTCCCATTCCAGTGTTAGGGTTTTCTAGTCTCTAGTCTTTCAGAGTGTGTGAGATCCACTACAAGACATTTGTAGTGATTTTTTCGTGTGAAAAGCACCCCTAGTGTGCTTATGCCCTCTGGGCATTTATCTTTGTGTGAATCTCATGATGAATTTCTGTTCTTGTTGTTCTTGAGTTGTTCATCCCGAGTTCCTTTCCCCCCTCTATTTTTGTGGTCGAAATTCTTTAATTTTGCACCGTTTGAGGTCGTTTTTCTTGCCTTGGATCGAGCTATGACGTGAGTAGAGTGTTTCCACCGAAGGAAATCGTTTGATTCCTCACGAGCTCATAGATCGGGGCGGTTTTGTGTTCATGGCGAGTTCTTGACGGGTTTTCATCCCTTTTACAATTTTTCTTGATTCATGTCAAATTAGACCATGACCTTTTAGAGGTAGCTTCCCTATTGCCTTGTGACCCTACAGTTAGATTTTTATGGCAATCGGAGTTGATTTGATCAAGAAATCAAATTTTTCTTGTTCCGTGCGAATTCTGCGCGTTTTTGTCCGGTACTACCGGTACTACCGGTGCTACTACCAGTTTTACTACCGGTAGTGCAAATTTGCCGCGCGATTCTTTTCGGTACTACCGGTTTGAACCACCGGTACTACCGGTTGGTGTGTTCTGATCGTGTTCTGGGTCTGAAGATTGGTCCGGTACCTCACCGGTACTACTGGTAGTGACACCAGTACTACCGGTAGTGTAAATACGGGCACATCTTCGCTTATTTTGATCGGCTCTTGCTTCCATTTTCTTTCGTGGGGTTCCCTTTGTGCCTAAGACTTCGAGTGGGATATCTTGCTACCTGTTAGCACGTGTATCACTCGCATCTTGTGAGGTTTAGTTCTTGGGGTTGTTTGCCGAGCCGAGGACCTAAAGTTTCGAAAGAAATTTGAGACTCCCATTCACCCTCCCTCTGGTCACCGTATCCGGTCCTTCAGATCTTGCCTAGATCCATGGTGTTTAAGCCCCAGCTCGTAGCCCCACAACCACTAACACCCTGCCACTGCTAGCCGCGCCAGATCGATCGATCCCCACATACTATTTGGGTTTTGTTTGCTTCTCACTCCCGGTACTCTTCCAAATTCTTCAGAGCTCAGAGTGCAGGTCACCTGCCGCCGTCTCGCCGAGGTCACCATCTCCCCGGTGGCCCGAAGGGCGATGACGACGGACGAGCAATTAATCTGGCCCCGCGTGAACTACTAATCCTAAGCAATTGGGACGCCGGGTGGTCTTCATACTCCCGGGTCGTCGTAGGTACCTCTCATTTAGCTTGTGATGGACTCTGTGATAGATGCTGGACATGATGAACTTGTTATGTATGTTGGACTTGGATGTGGATGGATTTGTTATGGCATACAGGCTCTCGGATTTGTTATGGCATGTGATATATATGTGGATTTGTGCTTTATACGTGGATTTGTGTTATATATATGTATATATATGTGTGTGTGTGTGATTTGTCTGCTGTGAAATATATGAAAAAAAATTCAGCTTTACCGAGTGTCGTTGCCACTACCACGTGAACAACACCAGCTTTGCCGAGTGCCGACGCAGGCACTCGGCAAAGGCTATTTTTTTTAAAAAATATAAAAGTTCTTTACCGAGTGCTTGACGTGGCACTCGCCAAAGACTTTTTGAAAAAAATAAAGAGGCCGCCAGATAATGGTGGCCGCTTCTTTTGCCGAGTGCTGGTTTGACAGTCGGCAAAGTCTTCGCCGACTGCTTTCCAGGTGGCAGTCAGCAAAGAAATCTTTGCCGATGCATTCTTTTCCGACAACCCGTTGTCGACTGCCCACGTAGAATGCCTTTGCCGACGGTTTTCAGGTCTTTGCCGACTGCTTCGCGCACTCGGTAAAGGCATTGGCTCTGTAACACTCTGGTGTTAAGCATGCATAATCACTTGCATTCTTAAGCATAAGCATCTTTATGCATAGCATTAATGAAAAGGTTGATTTTCATTTCATGCATCATGCTTGATTATTCAAATTATGCCTGCCTTTCACATAAATTGAATAAGTGGTATGAGTGTTTGGTGTTTGATGACCCCTAAGGTAACCTAGACATGATTAGGACACCAAATGAACCTAGGTTTATGTTCATGGTTTTGGTTAATTAAGCTTTGTTGTCATGGTTGACCAAGGTGGACCATTAAAGTAGTTTTGTTTGACTGAACTGAAAGTGATAGCTAGAGTGCTTGCATGTGTGTGCACCCTAAATAAAGTTTGTAGAGAATTTTATAAGGAACACAAGTTGTTTTTACCACTTTTCATGAAAATGCTTGGAAGGTGTTCAAAAATGTTGAAAAAGAGCAGAATTGGGGGCTGATTTTCTATTTTGGGAATTTTTAAAAGGTATTTTATTTGGATTTTTGTAATTCAAAATCTAGGCAGAATCTGGTAAAACTTCTTTAAGATGAAATGTTCTACTCTTCAAAATCTATATTTCATCTATTTTGAGTTTTCGCTAGTTCGGCTTAGTTTAAGAGTTATTAAGCAGCAAAGTTTGTTTTATATTCATAGAAATAGCTTTTCGGTGACGGTTGTTTCCTGGCCGTCAGGGAAATCCCCGACCAGGAGAGCGCCGTGGCCGCCTGCGGCAGCATGCGTCGGCCGCGTGGCGCCCAGGCTCTGCCAAGGCCGGGCCGTTTTGGCCGCGTGGGGCGTCGTCCGAACCCGCCCGCTCCTCACTCGCCCGCGCCCGCACTCTCTCCCCCTCATCCCCTCTCATTTCCTCTCTGCTCGCCGCCGCGTCGCCCGAGCTCGCCTCGCCGCCGTCCAGAAATTCACCGCCGACAGCCACACATTCGCCTGCTTGACCCCGCAATCGAACGCGCCCGAGCCCGCTCCCTCATCCTCCACCCTCGCCTCGGCCTATTGCGTCAAGGTTCGCCCGAATCGCCTCGTCTTCTCCCCGTCCGCCATGGCTGCACCTCCGCTTCACCGTGGTTCCGCCACTCTGGCCGTCCTCTCTCGCCATTAGGGTGCTTATCCGAAGCGTCGTGGTGGGTAGCTGCTAGGACGATAGTCAATGGCGCCGATTAGGGTTTCGTGGGGTCGGATTTTCGTCAGGCCGCCGCGCGGAGTGCCGCCGCTCCGCCGTGCTCGTGCTCCGACCGCCTCAAGCCGCTCCCTCCCATCTTTAGTACCCTTGATCGATGCGCGCTGTTCTCCTCTCTCTTCTCCGCCGGTTGGTGATGCCGGAGCGCCGCCGGGACGGCCGGCCGAGCGTCGCCGCCGACGAGGACCATCGGGTTAGAATGTAGGAAAACCTAGGGTTCTCGGTGCAAGTTTGCCAGACACAGAGATTTACCTATTAGGGCTCGGTTAGTTTCTACAAATCTCAGGGTCCCCGGTGTAAAGTGCTTTTTCCTTTTTTTATTTTCCAGAAATGATTTTAGATTTTGTTTAAAGCTTTAAAAATTCATAACTTGCTCATTTTTCATCCAAACGAGTTGGTTCAACTTGCAGTATTTTTCTTATAAGATGATCTATGCATAAAAAATATGAAATATGGAATTTGTGAAACTTTTCTGTATAGCTTTATTTATCTCTATTAATTGCTTTTATCTTAGGAAATGCATAAGTAATTCTCTGTTGCTCAGAAAAATATGAGACCAAGTTTGTTAGTCTTCTTATGTCATGCTCTATCTGTGAAAAATATTATAAGGTTATGTTATGTGAAAAGTTTGCTCTGTCTAGTTATGGTGTCTATTTTCATGTGATGATAAATAATTCATGATAAATAATGTATAAGGAATTTGTGCATGAAACTTTTTGGAGAGTGTTTTTATATCAATCTAGAGCTAATTATGTTCTGAGATCTATTGTTTGATATACTTTTATGTACAAAGTATTTTATGCCCCTGGAATTGTGCTGCCTTGTCATTTTTGTGCAGGATAAAGTACTTACTGTTTTGACTTGAAATTTTTATGGTAGTCTTTATTTGGTATGATTAAGCTTCTGTAATTTTTACAGAATTTTTTGAGTAGTCTAAAGTCATGTGGTAGTTATACCCTGATTTTCTTTTAATTCTAAATAATGCTTTAGAGTTATCATTTCATGTGTGTAAAAATGCTTTTTATGCTATTCATGATAGGTATGATCTGCTATTGGTTTTGGTTTAGTAGAGTGTAGTGTGCGAAATAATAGTTGTTTATAATTCCTTATAGTGTGCGAGTATTTTGTAATGCGAGGTTTATTTAAGTTTTGTCGGTAGAAGAGAATGCAGATGACATGTGCTTATCATACATGTTTTCAAATATCATATCATTCATCTTAGCTGAGCATTCATTCACCATCACCATCAGCATTGTATTTATATGTATGCACAGTATTCATACGTACTATGCATCATACAGGATCGTCGGAGCTCGAAACGGTAGTTCCCAGAGCACGAGGAGAGGAAGGCCAACAGGAAGCTTTGGTTCGGGAAGCAGCAGCAGAAGAGGATCTCGAAGCTGATCTTCCAAAGTGTCCCGACCACCAGCCAAGCTCTTTCCTGAAAGGCAAGCCCCGGAGTATTCTCCCAGTGGTTTGCAAAATATCTAACTTGAGTCCTTTACTTGTTTGCTGCATTAAGTTATAGGCGTTGTTTTATACCGTTGCTGCATTACTTATATTCCTTGCCACTGTTTATACTTCAACCCTGTTAGGTTCAGGTACGAATATTTGCTTAGCCCTGCTTAACTAGATCGGTAGAAGTCGGGTGATTTCCTGTCATCCGCGAGTTATAGGTGGTGACTTGGAATGGTTGAATACATTGTTATCTTGGATAACCATGTGGAGATAATAAATCAAGACCGGGCGGGATTGGAGTTGAGAATGAACTAGAGGTTCAATGTGGTTATCCCGTCTGTGTCGAACTAGGACCCCGTCCGTTGTACGTCCTCAAGTCATATTGAATTTATGCCTCACATTTAGCTGGAAGGATAAGTCGTTTCGACCGCGAAGCCTAATTTTGATTTGGGCCGAGAGTCGACCTGCTGTACGCATCGTATTGGTGAAGATGGGGGACCACGGGTTACGCGGTTGTAAGGCCTGGATATAGCATGGTGCGCCCTGCTGGCAGCCGGACGGTGCCCGGATGCGATGGTACCTGTTGATCTCGTGTTTCTCTCGAATTGAATGTCGGTGACCTGTAGCTCACCGTGGCTGGTGAGTGTGGTTTGTGTGAGGAGTACCCGCCAGCTGGTTAGTAATCGATTATAATCGCCATCGTTCCTGGACAGTGAACACTTGACTTGAGCAGCGGCATCGTAGTAAGAACTTGAACAAGAGATGAGATGGTTGAGCTCTCGAACTGAAGGATACTCAACCGGAATTGGTTACTTTCTGTTAAATAATTATTACCATGCTTGTTTAGTACAGGTGCTAATGTAGCATGATAAGGTTAATCAGATTAAAATACATTGCTAGAAAGTTCTTATTAATTGTTCCTTAATGCAAGTTTTTCCGCAATTTAATTGAGTCAGCTATCCTACTTATACAGCCTTGCATAGTCCTTGGAGTCACTTTATTTTAGTTTATGACGGGTAAGTCTAGCTGAGTACATTCTCGTACTCAGGGTTTTATTTCTCATGTTTTTACAGATGGTGAGATGCTTTATGGTTATTGTCAGAACTGTTTCTATCCCGTCTTGGGAGATGATTAGACCTTGGGCATGGTCACTCTTCTCGACTTGATGCTTTTGCTAGATGTGGACCAAGGACCTGGCACTGTATTTCAAATGTGTGTGTGTGGTATTTGAACTTAAATCACTTCCGCTACTTTGAGTCTTTGAACTTGGTTTGTAATAACTCTATTTCGTACTCCGATGATGTTTTAAACTTGGTGCTTGTGAATGAGTACGCTAAACTATTACGATCTTGGTCGTGCCGAAAAAGTTTGAAATCCTTCGAGATTTCGGTATGACTACCGGGTTTATTAGGTCTCAATTATGTAGTTTGCCGTCCTAATGGTGAATTATGTGCTTGTGCTCTAATAAATTGGTCGGTTCTGTCAGAGGCTCCGGTAGCGACATTACAATATTCGTGAGTACGAGGCGGCGCAGATCGCGAACACTGTACATATACACCAAACCCATGAACCAGAGAGTCCCATGCGTTTCATTTCCTCGTGTGTTTATTGCATCTTGTCACCAACATTACTGTGCTAGCTACTCTCTTTGCCCGACCCGAAAGAATCCTTGCGCAGGATCTCACGTACGCGCAATCGTTTTCTCGGGATTTCCTGAAAGAAACACCACTGTCTCCCTTCTGGTTTTGGCCACGCCTTTTTGTTTGGAGATTCCACCCGTATTCTTCTGTACCGTGCCAATCTTGGAGCCAGCCCAAATCTGCACCGCACTGCACGTGCATGGCCACCACCCATGCACGAGTTCCTCCAACTCCAAAAACCTCCCTGTGGACTGTGGTACAGTACATGCATCCTACTAATCGATCAGTCATGTTCGTTCGTCGGTAGCAAGGGAGAGCGGCGCTCGTTCGGTCATTCGTTCGTTGCCTTTGTAGTAAAGCCACGAGAGATATGGTGTGATGTGCAAGCAACGACAGCGGGGCATCCCTAATGGCATGGCACGGGGGCACTGCCACTGTGGGCGTATAATGGCATGCCCGCCTAGATTCGCATTCGGTCGCCACCCAACCGACCGGCGCGTCAAAAGATCAACTGGCCGTGAGATCTGTGGCGCAGCTTTTAGCTCAGCATGTCAAATGGCTGGCGAGATCTCAAAGCGATCCCAGGACTTGATACTGCGGTCTCCTCTCGCCTTTTTTCTGGCCGGTTTGCGGTCAAATCAGATTTTATCGTCCTTTAAAAAAAATTATTTAAGTTTTGCTAGGAACCCGGCCTAATCATGTGGTGTTTTTTCCTATTCTTGTGTGGGTTGAGAACTTTTCTTATCTAACATGCATGCTCGTAGTTTCAGTACGTAGCGCTGTGGCCAACGCCTCCTAATTTTAACAATCCACTCTGACATCAATGAGAGTGAGGAAAGAAATGTCTTTTCTTTTTATTCTGCGTAATAATAAAGGCACACCAACTAGTCACCGATCAAATGATTTTTGTGTGTCTCACGCGTACTACTGCATGGACCGTAAGGAAATTCGCTCAGTCAATGTGAGCGCTAGCGCATTTAGGAAACCTGAGTATAGTACTCCTATTCTATGTTTTCTCCCCTCCGCAGCTTAATTCCACAACAGTGCCTCCCTGACGGGCACAAATACGTACGAACTAATTTTCTCAACCACCAGCGTCGTAGCAGTGTCTACCTATTTTTTTAGGTGTGTATCACATTCCTACATATGAGCATTTTCAAAAACAAAATGATTCAATAGATTTTAATCAAATCAGTATAGCTATCTCATTAACAGTGTCTAGTATATCGGCAAACAGTATTAAAAAAACTGAAGGATTCTATGTAGACGCCGGATTGTTTCCCGTTTGTCTAAAAAAATCAAAATCAAAGGATGTTGCAGGGTGAATCTACCTCCTCAGCTCCTAACTCTATGTACGCTGGTCCACTTGCAGATAATCAAAGGATTTGCGCGCCGGAAGACGTGCAATCTGTATCCATGTTTCTACTGCACCTGCGCCGGGATCCTCTGATAGTATGCGCTGTTGACTGGATTCATGGCAACATGTGTACCGCCGGTAGGGCAGGCAGCTGCCCTCGATTCTCGCTAACGCCGGGACCGGGATCCCACTTCCTCGCAAGCTTCCACGCGCTGGCAGCCAAAGAAACGGCAGAGCTCCTCCTCTGACCTTCCGGGCGTCCGTCGCCGTCGCACTGCTCCTATCCCCCGAATTCAATGCGCGTGCCCGCCGGCCTTGGATAGATGGGAGGTCTCTCGATCTGGGTGTTTCGCCCCTGTGCGGCTGTGCCCGCCACTGCTCACTGCGACGATTGCGGGCGAAGACAGGGTCGCCAGCCGTGCGTGAATGAACCCGCCGCGCCAGCTGTCACACTGCATGGCGTATCGACATGATGCGTGCGTGGCGCACGCGCAAGCGCAATGCTTTGAGGCTTCGTATGAATGAAGGTTTGCGATCGAGTTATGAGATAGATGTACAGTTTGAACACCAATATTGCCCTGAAGCGAATGGTACGTTGGAGAGGCAGGTTTCCGTAGATCGAGCGTACTAATGCAACTGACGATACGATCTCACACACATTTGTACTCCTGCTATAATGCCACCATTACGTGTGACAACCGAGATGTACTACGAGTAGTATTTGGTAAAATGTTGTAATCAATAGCAAAGTATGATATTTAATGAAGTTTTTCTTCTAAAAGATATGTAATAGACCATAGCAGAGGCTATTTTTGTTTAGCAAATCTTATAAAAATGTAGAAACACTTTGCACGAAAATATTTAATTAAGAAAAATTGCATAACACAAATACAATGCATGTATATGTTTGGAGCCGATTCTCACACGTGAACGAAAGAAAATCAGCGAACCACCCCAAATAGATCGAGAGTTTCCCTTGCCAATTTCTTCCTCGTGCTTCCGCTGAACGCGTCCTTTACATGTGAAATTAGAATTGGCTGCGTGCGATCGTTGAGGAAAGTCACAATTCTCCTTGTCATCTCTCACACCTCTTTCCTCTTCTTCATCGCTCGAGAGTTGTTGTCTTTGTTTGCTTGAGTGTCTACGCCTGCCCACCTCCTTGCTTGTTCCAGACTGAAGGGACATGGCCAACACAGAATTGACCACCAGGCACCGGATCTAAAACTTTTGGTTAGGCTGGGGGGGGTGGGGGCACAACACCTCCTGCAAAAGATAAGTCTATACAACAAAGTGTATATTTTAGTAGCATTCAACGCTTTTTACTATGTAATAAACCGTGAACTCTACGACTAGTATAAATGACATTTAGAGCCAGATATATGTATATATATTATGGATATACAGCTAGTATAAAGCACATGTATTGCGTATATGTACATATTGCGAACTCTACAGCTAGTATAAAGCATATATAAGCCATATACAGCGGGCCACGGCCCCTGCACGCCCCTGGCTCCGCCACTGCCGTAAAATATTTGCGGCTAGACCGAATAGTGTTTAGTAGAGCTAAAGCGTCATTAGTTACAATGTTATTAATATCACAGTGATAGAGAAAATAAAAGGCTTTGCAAATTGCTAATACCATTAACAGGCTTATGCATGGAAGCCTACAGCTGGACACTAGCTACTTTTGTAGATTGCAAAAGATCCACGTCTTTCGTACATATATGTTTCGTAATCCAAACAGGCTTTAAATGAAGCCCTCCCATGAATCGTGTTGTCGTGAATACTCATATATCCACCTCCTTTTCGTGCGTGTATAGTACGGTACTTACTGACACGATATCTCGTATCATCAAATTTTGGTCGTGTCATTCATATATATTGCCTCGTTTAGATGCGTGAATTTTTTTAACTCTGATACCGTAACACTTTTATTTGTATTTAGTAATTATTATCTAATTAAAGATTAACTAGGTTTAAAAGATTCGTCTCATAATTTATAACAAATTATATAATTAGTTATTTTTTATCTATATTTAATGCTCCATATAAGACGCTAAAGATTAATGTGATATAAAGAATAAAAAAACTTTAAACTTTAGAGTCATCTAAACAAGGCCTTATGTATCGCATGCAAAATCTGGTTCATCGCACAGGACGCGGTACACTGCGAGAGCCAAATGAATGCAAGATTTCGCATTCAGTAGCATGGGCAAACAATCCGAAACGGCAGCGGCAGGCCGCGTCGTCTCTGTCTGTGTGCTGATACGCTGCAGTAGTTGTACAGTGTTATTGCTGGTGTACGTATATACAGTATCGTATCTCCGCTGTTAATGCATCGATCGTTTTAGCTTCGTATCCACGGTCGACACATCACCAAGATGGCATTACACGCTGACATGCTGTCTACAAGTCGTACAATCGCATCGTACGTGTACGTGACAAGATAGAGAGTTTCTACGTACGGTTCTACATGTGCATCATCACTAAAAATAATGAAATTAGTAAGTAATGTTCCACTGCCAAACACTTTTTCTTCTAACTAATAGATAAATATAGGACTGTCTTTTGTGACATATACGAACTTCTCAATCACTTTCCCTATATTATCTTCTTTCTCCTCTCGCACACTAGCGCTGTCCTATGTATATAGATTACAGTATGGCCTATAACACTTGTGTGAGAGAGCAAGCAAGTATGTTGCTTAGATATGCTAATCAAATTTATTCACAAACTAACACTTGTGGATACTAAATTACTTTATTCACAAACTAACACGAGTAGTTCATTTACTCCTTGAGGTAATACACATAAATGTGGGGCATGTGGCGGAACACGCCCATGCATGTTCATGAACATTGTCAAGATTATTTTCAAAATCTCAATTAGACAACTTGCGTAAGAGAAATAGCACACCGTCGCACAGGACGCTGCTTAGATATACTACTAGTATATAAACCCTAGCCCTTATAGCAACTTCCCGGTTGACCCAACCACACACCGCGTTAGTAATCTAAAAATGAAACATGCACGTTGCAAGTTGTTACACCGGGACAAACTAACACCAACGAAGCACTTCAATCTAATGGCAGCCAGATCGAATTCGAATCCACGTGCTGCATTTTCTAACACCCACGGCCGTATCTATATCTAGCTACATGAAAAAAATATTAAGGCCATCAGGGTCGCCGCGCGCGAATGGCGTAATAGGCAAAACCGTCCTTAAACTATGCTGTTAGGCTCAATTTGGGTCCTGAACTATAAATACGTCCAATTTAGTTTTTGAACTATGCTACTCGACTCAATTTGGTCCCTGAACTATGAAAACGTCCAATTCAATCCTTGAAATGTCCTAATCGACCACAGCGAGCAGAAGAAAGGGACAGGGCCGGTTACTGTAGGAGTTCCCTATTTTCCTCTATTTTTAAAATTACTTTTAAAATTATATAACAATATGAAAATCTCCAAATAAAAGTTACTCAACTTTTCAAGATCTCCAACTTTGCTTTTGGAACCATTTTTAAATTCCAAATATTTTTTTAAAATAGGGCCTTGAAATTTAAATTTGAAATTAGGGTTTATAAAATAATTAATTCACAAATTGGGTATTATGAAATGGTACTTTTGATTGTGGTGTTTGGTTAATAATTAGTAACTAATTAAATACCTAATTTGTTGTGCCAAAGACCCCAGGGGTGCGCTCTCATTCTCCGAATCATGTTCTGGAGAACAAATATTTCAGTGCTGGCCATTCTTTTGACATGATATGAAGTTCGTGGTGCAATATAACCTTCACCTTTTCTTTGTGAGAAACTCGATCTGATAGCTAATTCCTTTATTGTTCCACTGCAAAGACCTCCACATATACACAAGTCGCATATATTTTGTTTGCCGTGGCCTTGTAGCTAGCTGCACGAAAACGGAGCTGCTCTTTTCCAATATTTACTATCAGCCATCTGGCCTTTTGTTTCCTATTTTGTTTCTTCTGGAGTACTCAAAACCATGTATATCACCGTATAATATTGTATTTTTGTTGTAAAGAGCCGGTTCCCATGCTATAATCTGGCAGTGCACTCATGTAGTGATGTTTCTGCCTTCTCATCCTCCTACAGAGAACTTATCCTAACGTTCCATTTTGTTCTCTTGTAGCGGATATTAATATGTTGATTTGCTTGATATGCCATCTCGTCGAGCCGTATTGAGCTGCGCCTGTTAGCACTCACTCACTCCAGTCGCGCAATAGTTTATTTTTAATGATGATTCATGTTTAGTATGTACTCTGAGAAGCGTATACCTTTCGTTGTATCGCTCTTTGAAACGTGTAGTATTATTATTTTCACTTAATGAAGAATGCATGCTTTCAAAAAAAAACTCTTTGTTTGCTGCGGAAAAAGAACCTTATCAGTCACGAAAATGCCGTTGTTTCCGGGGGCAAGCGGATGGGCTGTCCACGTGATGATGAGAGACATCGTATTTGTAGCTATCACATGCCCATGATCTCTGAGGATCCCCTGAAATTCGCTAGGGCCTTGTTTAGATCGCCGCCAGATTCGGCGTTTTACACAGTGTGCTGTTAAATTAGCATACCGTAGTATTTTATTTGTATTTTATTTGTATTTGGTAAAAATTATCTAAATTTTGATTAATTAGGTTTAAAATATTCGTCTCGTAAAGTATAATAAAACTATATAATTAGTTTTAAATTTTATCTATATTTAATATTTCATATATGTGCCGGTATTTTAATATAACGGAAAATAGGAATTCTACGTAGTGGATTCGATAGCAAATTTAGGAAACTAAGATCCTTCTACAGCGACGCCGGTGGCCTCTACCTAACATCGCCTGGTCCCAATGGCAGTAGCCCAGACAGGGGAGACACCATGAAGGTGCCCCTATATATTCCGGCATGTGGTGTCTCACCTGCCGAAAAGGCCGGGTCTTTTTGTTGAGAAACCCATATTTCTCAATGGACCATGCACTTTTCTTTTGTGTGTCTCTTTGCCTTATTTTCCCTTTATCATCTCCGTTGAATTACTGCTATACCAATTGCAAGAGCAACTATAATAAAAGCGAACTCTTTCATCACTGTAGTAGTTTTAATTGTCAAATTAGATTGTGTTTGTAGAGACTTCTGGGGGATGGATGGCTGGTTCACTTTTATGCGCAAACAGAACTATAGGCCATCGACCCATATCGTCTTGATAGTATCCAGTGAGTATATACGACTCCAAGTATTAGCACTCTACTTTCTTCAATAAGTGTGCATTTTATTTTTCAAAGAATCAAACTTTCCTAAATTTAACATAATTTACACAATATTGCCAATTTTGTATCTCCTAATATATTTAATAAGAGATTTTCTGCTTTATGGTTTTTGCTTTACACGTTAGTATCGGTTGCGGCCAAAATTAAATAAGTCGACTTTTTGGTAAAGAAAGAATGACATAACTTAGAATACGAAGGTGGAAGCTTTCCACTGATGCCAAGTTATGCGTTTTGGTTGATCGATTCTATTCAACAACTAAATACTAGTATTTCTAAACGAAAGCCACAATTCACTTGCCTCTAAAAACATAGAAATTCATTAATTTCAGACATAATTTTCATCGAAATTTTGAACCCTATACTTGTGTGTCATAAGAAATGTTTGAACCAGCAGGCGTAAAATAGTGGACTACTATATCAGTTCAGAGACAATTGCCGATATATTGAAGTAACGCTACAATATCCATCGTTATAAATGTGAAGGGGCCCCAATGTGAATCTTGTGCTCTTGCGTACAGAACTACTATTACCATGAAATCCTGTGGACAGAGGATTTATTATTGCCTTTAGTCAGTCTTACTTTTCGGAGCTAAATTCAATGCTACTACTACGACTCCTACTCAATGTTTGCCGGTCCACATATGAAGTTCTCATTTGTTATTAGGCAGAATAGCAGCGTCTCCTTCAACTATTACTCGAGGCTTATTTTCATCCTTGAATTTTCAAAATGACCGTTTATATTCAAATTATGTTGTTAGGCTCAATCTAATCCCAAAACTATGCAAATGGTCGTCTCTATCCATAAACTTTCACGTTTTATTTTTAACTAATAACTATTTGTGAATAAAATAATAATTTTTGTCCCTAGGCTAAGTGTAATTCATATTTAAGAATATCTAGAGTCTATTTTTATATTCATGTTAGAATATGTATATAATTGTTGAAAGTGTGCTATCTGATTCAATAGCAGGGGACGACGCTATGGAATAGCATCTAATGATGATTGTCCATCTCAAAACGCAGGTGGTGATGGACAATGCAGGAAGTTGAGCCAAAATGCATTTTGATAATTCATGGGTGAAATTGTGTCTAATATATAAAACTTTTATTTTTGATACACAAAGTTAATTTTAAAATAAAAAAATTAAAGACTGAAATGCACTTTGATAGTTATGGGATGAAATTTAACTTGAGAACTAAAATGGCTACTGTAAAGCCTCGAGCAACAGTATAGGAACCAAAATGATTATTCAGGCTTGTTATTAAAACAGTAAACATGCGTTGGCTACAGCAGGAGATAATATTTTCTTAATATTCTTAATAATGTCTTTAGATTCTTAATATTATGGGTCACAAATACCTAGGTTTGTCTAATTCTGGATTGTTTTTCAACTTTGATCATCAACATCTATTTTTTATATGTATTAAGATTGAGCTAGATTCGTTTGAAAAGTATTTGATAATATATAATTATTTTTCGTTTACAATTATTACTTTTTAGATATTGCTAATGAAAGTACGCAAAATTTGACTAGGACAAAAGATGAACTTTATATTAGCTAGGCAAAGTATCTTTCTTTCTTTTAAAAATATCAGGTTAGACACGGCATTGAAGTCTTGATCTTGCAAGATTCTGGTCCATACGAGGAAGAAATAATATACGGAAAGATTTGCATCTCCGCAAGACGTTGACGTGTATAGAAGACTGAAAAGAGGCTACATAATGTATCGTAGCAGTTGAACCTTGTTTTATATGTAGTCTACAAGTAGCAACAGGAATATGACTCCACTTTTTTTTTTTTTTTTTTTTTTTTTTTTTGCGAAGAAAGGAATATGACTCCACAACCACAAGGAACAAGGAACTTGTTGATGAACTCTACGAACCTCACTTACACCAGTACAGCGTCTGAATTTTAATCTGAAATCATCAAATCAAACACATTCTAGTCTAGCATAGTAGCATGAATCTCTGCTGCCACAAATTCGTTCATCTGGCTGGATTAAATTGCACATCTCAAGGTAGTAATAAACATCACACTCGCCGAGTTGGGAGGAACCTGTTTATACTTTTAACCACCAGAAGGATCTGATGCTACACCAAGTCAACCTGCGTTGTCGTCTTTCCCATGCGAATCGAATCGGATTTGATGATATGAACTGCAAGAACAGGTGAGCAGTTGCCATCACCCACCCAGGCACCCAGGACGGCACATCAGGCGGGAAAAGACTCCCCCGCCGTCGCATCAGCGTATCGGCCGGGGATCCAGGCCGAAAAGGACGCCAGGTACTTTGCTCGATCGGATCATGCGTTGCATTCTACTGAATTCTATACAAGGATACAAAGGAGTTCGTTCGCTCTTCCTCCTTCCTACAGTACGACGTCCCCCTCAATTCATCAACAAACAAAAGCCAACAAGAAGCTAGCAACAGCGAACGTGTGTGGCCGACTCCTTAATCGATCGAAACCCCGGTTAGAATCTCAAACCAGAGAGACAATCTTCTTCTACCTAAATTAACCAAAGACTAGCTAAATCTCCACGGCTGTTGGAGCCTGAAATGGCCGGTGCTCTGCTTGGTGCAGCAGAAGATCGAGCTCGCATTTGCATCATCAGCCTCCTGCTGGCGCCCAGGACAGCACCGCACAACTGCAGCGTGCTGCTGGTTGCTCAGGCGCACCAGAGGGAGAGCGAGCAGCGGCCACCCGACGACCATCTGTGCAGGAGCTCGACCAGGCACAGGACGGCGTACGCCAGCACCACGAGCTTGAGCAGGAGCGGCAGGTACTGCGACAGCTCCACGCTCGACGAGTGCAGCACCTGGCGGCAGAGGAGGAACAGAGACAGACCCGGTAAGGGAAATGAGGAGTTAATATAACCGTCCGAGCCAGAGCCAGTCAGCGGGCGCGACGTACCATGGCGACTCCGGCGAGGTTCGATCGCCGTCCCGACGGCGAGGTGGCGCCGGAGGGCAGAAGCACCAACGGCTCCTTGCTGTTATTCCGCTTGGCCTCGACGGCGACGGCCTCGCACGGCGCGCCGCCCTTGGCGGAGCAGTTGCGGAGGCGCTGCACGTCCTTGCTCTGCAGGGGCTTCACGATGAAGTCCTCGGCGCCAGCGTTCAGGCATCTGCCACCGAGCGAGCAGCAAAAAAGTCGTCAGTATCACGTCCATGATCGCCTGCATTGCATAGCAGCAGTGCGTTCGCACAATGCATGAATCGATCCATGGTCTAAGATTCTGCATGAATTCGCGAGCAGAGACGTGATCTTGTGCCTCGTACTGCTGCCGGCTGCCGGTACAGGAGAGGACCATCGCTGACTGGCTACTCCTTCAGTACTATATCACGTATCAGCAGGCATTCAGAGAGGGGAGGGAGGGGCCAAAGCTTCTTTTCCTTTTTTTTTTTCTTCTTGTACGCCTACTTAACTGAATAATCAACTCAGCCAGGGGAACAAAAAACTGGTGCGAAAAACAAGAAAACAAGGGCTCACCGGCTGATCCTCTGGGGCTCGTCTTCTGACGACATGACGATGACCGGGATAGGCTTCAGAGGGTTCAGTGCCTACCAAGTTTAGGAGTAGAATTTACAGAGTGTGAGACTAAGCGAACGCGTGCAGAAAATGCTGCATCGACTGATCTCGCAGAGTATTAGTTTAGTACTACCTTGATGGCCTTGAGGAGGTCGTAGCCGGTCATCTCAGGCATGCAGTAGTCCGTGAGCACCATGTCGATGCCCTGCTCCTGCGAAGTGCGTGGGTGTCACGAGTTTAGTAAGCGCAACATTTTTAATAAGGTACTACTGTACTAAATAAAGAACTGAACTCTTGAGGCACAGAAAATTAAGCTAGTTGGAGTCCGTACTGCAGAGTGCAGGCAGCCTACTACTGTGCCTAGTTCCCTACTACACTTTCTCCATCCGGTTCTGAGCTTTTACAGGGCATGACGAGATCAAGCCATATTTAACCACGCCGCCGCGGCCTCTAATAGCACTGTCATGAGCATTTTATTCTATTAGCATTAGTATTAGGGAAGCAGCAGCCAGCAGCAGCACTAAACAAGACGCGGCGGCAACTTTGTGGATGCAGCAGTGAGCTTGTGGCCGTGAGACGGACGGCAGGCACTGGCATGGTTTTTTTTCTTTTGCTTTTACCGCCATGAAAAGCGGCGACCTTTCGCTTCCAAAAGAGGGGCGGAGAACTGAACAGAAGCCGTCACGCGCGCATGCGCAGATGCGTGGGCCGTACGGTACAGCGCGGCCGGGGCCGGGGCCGCCGGGTCGCCGGCCGACAGACAGGTGGTGCAGGAGCCCCATGCACTTGACGTCTCACGCAGTCCGAAACTCCAACTGGTGAAGTGCCCGGCACGGGAAGGGATGCCGACCGGCCGTCGATGGTCTCTGGATTCTGAAACTGAAATGGGAATGGAGGGAGGCAGATGCATGGTTCCGCTGTTGTTACCTTGCCGCCGCCGTCCTTGAGGCCGAGGAACTCCATCGCCTTCTTCGCGCTGTCGACGGCGATGACTGCATGAAAGAAACATTAGACGACGACTCTAATAATCTAAAACATAGCACAAGTGACACGAATGGCGAACGAACTGAAGACGACCGTGACAAGAGATCGATGAAAAGCAGAGCTGTTCAGAATCAGCTCTGTAAATGGTGCTTTTAGACTTCAGAGTTTAGAAACCGATCGAGGAAGCGAAAGGGGTTGGCTGACCGTGGAATGAGCCGGCGCAGGAGTTGCTGCTGAGGAGCAGCTGCGCCACCCGGCGGTCGACGGGGGAGTCGTCCACCAGCAGCACCCTCATCACGCCCTCCTCCACCTCCACTCCTGCAGCTTCCATCGGTCTCCGCCGGCCGCCTCTCGCTCGCTGTCTGCTCGACGTTCACCCCTCGGCTCCTCTGTTTCAGTGTCCCTCTGCTCTTTTCTTTGCTCTTTCTCTGCAAACGGCGCGGCGGCAGTGTCAGCCGCAAAAGCTTCTTTCTATTCGTGGTGGGTGGCGAGGATGGCAAGGAAGAGGGTCGCCGGCCGCGTGCTCTTTATAAAGCGTGACGCCACAGGGGTGGGCGGGTGGCCAGCAGGTCCAGGGGACGAAGAAGGAGAGAGAAGGCCAGAACGGGCGAGGAAGACGAGGAGGAGGCAATCCTCTGACGGCTCGCAGTGTGGGCTGGGTAGGTAGTATGGTGTGTGATGACCGATGAAGGAGGAGAGCGGGAAGAGAGACGGGGAGACAGTGTGTCTGAAGAAGGAAGACGGCCAGCCAGAGGGGAGGGAGCCTGGTGGGGCCCACACGAGCGCGCGGGTGGGTCCCACCGCTCGCGGGCGGGGCACGGGAACTGCTTTTCTCTCTAGATTTTGCTGTCGGGGAATCTCTCCACACCACGCTCCCTGGTCCCCTCATCCTTCTTCGCTACCGTTCGAAGCTTTTCTTCCTGTCTCATCATTTTGGTCCCTTTTCTTTCCCAGATCGCCAGAAAGATTATGCGGCAATAAAAATCGACTTCATGATGGTTTGGTTGCCCTCACAAGCTGCTTTTTTTAGATGAAATGGCAAAAAAAAAAAAAAAGACCTATGCATGGCTGCAACTCAGTTGGTGAACACTCACAATTTTACATCTCTACCATAGCTCAAAACTTGGTCGATATTTCACCAAAAAGTCACGATTTTTAGAGGTGGCTTTAAAAAAACCCCCCCGAAATTCCATATATTATATTAGTGTATGTCTTTTGTTGTTTCTTGCAAAATGTGCATGCCACGCACATATATGTCTTGTGCTGTTAATATAAAGCTCTAGACTCATTTTTTGTTGATTCTGTTTCATCATCTTTTACTCAATGATGTGTAGTCCTAAATCATGGTATTATTTTATTTAGTCCTAAAATTTTTTACGATATCATATATATTGATAAGTCACTGAAAATATTTTGTTGAAATTTCAACTATTCTTTGTGAATTTTAGTAATTTCAGGATGGCCAAATGAAAACTGGATACTAAAATTGAAAACCATGCCTCCACAGACAAAGTTTACCAACTCAGTTATTGGTCCATCCATCCCATAATAAATCAAATTTGAGTTGTTACAATTCATGCTTTTTAAATTTAACTAAATTTTACATAAAAAAACGTGGTTCAAGTTCGTGTTTGAACCAGATTTTGGTAGCAGTCAAACAGGCAGGCCTCCCATCCAAGGCGGCGTCAGGCAGGCGGGCACGCGAACTGAATTCGGGGATAGGAGCAGTGCGAAGGCGACGGACGCCCCCAAGGACAGAAGGAGGTGCTCTGCCATTTCTTTGGCTGCCAGCGCGTGGAAGCTTGCGAGGAAGTGGGATCCCGGCGTTAGCGAGAATCGAGTCCTACCGGCGGTACACATGCCGTGAATCCAGTCGTCAGCGCGTATCAGAGGATCTCGGCGCAGGTGGAGTCGGAAAATGGATACAGACTGCATGTCATCCGGCGCGCAAATCCTTGTTGATCATCTGCAAGTGGACCAGCGTACATAGAGTTAGGAGCCTAAGGTCCATTAAGAGCAGGGATAAATTTACCGTACAACATCGTTCAATTTTAATTTTTTTTTAAGACAAAGGAAAACAATCCGGTGTCTCAATACAATGCTTCAATTCTAATGTTGGGGTGTTTAGTTATCTATCGACAAATTTTATCAGTCATATTTTTTATACTTGCGACCAAGTGAACAGTTGTAACGTAAATCCTATAACAGATTTACTACCAAAAAAAATCTATCAACAAATACATAGCAAATGTCTGTCATATTTGCCGATATGCACTAATAATATTATTTCTCTTAGAGGGTTCTTTTAAAATTTGGAATTAGCTACCTGACAATATAGTTATATTTAGTTTCTAGAAGTGGGAGGGAGATAGGTTAAAAGTAACCATTATTTACCATTGGGTGTCCTACCACGTACCACCCAACTTTTAATAGTTACCCAAAACATTGTAACTTTTGCATTTGAATTTTGATGAAGGCGAGCTTTATAATAAATTATAGAGGTTAATGAAATATTTATAAAAAGTTTTTTTTTATTTGAAATTATTTAGAATACCAAATTCATTTCACATACTTAGATTATGAAATTCAAAAAGAAATCAAATGACCTCAAATGGTCTATACAAAAGTTGAAATTATCAAACTTTTTTATTTGACGTCGTTTAGAGTCCTAAATATTTAACGTCGAGTCCTAAATATTTATTTTATTTTTAAGAAAGATATTTTTATTTTTTTAGATTTTTTAAAAATTATTTATTTCATTTTAGTTTATATTAAAATTGTCATTTATGTGCATAAATTAATTGTAGTAAACTTTGTTAAAACACAATTTTTTCTATCCCAACAGGTTGAACAACGAGACTCTTAACCATAAAAGTTTATGAAAATAAGCTTGTCCGCACAAAATGTAGGCAATAGTTGCATTAAAGAATAGTTCTACGTAGGCTCAATATGTCTTAGCTGATCATTAGTTTTATTGCATTGAAACATTGACTGAACGAATTTCCATACGGTCCATGCAGTTCGCGTGAGCCATACAAAATTAATTGATCGGTGACCAGTTGGTGTGCCTTTATTATTGAGCAAAATACTAAAATCAATAGACATCTCTTTCCTCAATCTCACTGATGTCAGAGTGTAGTCTTAATTTAAAATTAGGAGGCTTTGGTCATACAGTGCTACTGAAACTAGGAGCATGTTAGATAAGCAAAATTCTCAACCCACGCAAGAATAGAAAAAAAAAACACATAGAGCTGCCGCATGCAAGGCATCAAACAGATTTTATATCCTAGAATAGAGGTTTAATGTTCTGTTCCAAACAAACGTGGACCCATCTATTTTTCTGTTTGTTTTAAACAAGATGCTTAAAAGCAACACACGACAAATATCGGTCATGAGTCGATGACGTGTGCAAAAAGAGACGAAAGAGGTGCTTTAGAGCTTTCTGTTGGTATTGTTCTCTCAAAAGCGATGATGCCTTTGATGTATAGATAGCGCACGCACGCGTGTCGAGCCTGCACCAGAGCATCATCATCGTAATGAAGGTGGCACACGGCACGTACATAACGTACAGTACCGGACCAAAAGGCGAGGAGGAGACCGCAGCGTCAAGTCCTCGCTCGGATTGCTTTGAGATCTCGGCGCCATTTGAGCTGCTGAGCGAAAAGCTATAGCTTCGCCACAGAAACAGATCTTTAATTTGACCCGCCGGTCGGTTGGCCGCGATCGAATGCGAATCTAGACGGCCATTGTACGCCCACAGTGGCAGTGCCCCCGTGCCATGCCATTAGGGATGCCCCGCTGTCGTTGCTTGCACATGACACCATATCTCGTGGCTTGGCTTTACTACAAAGGCAATACCCAAGGCAACGAACGAACATGGGCTGGCTGGCTCAATTAGTAGGAGTACGAGCCGGTCGTCAAAGCGATGGCACACATTCATATGTATCAGTACCACTCTGCACTGGGGGCGGGTGCTTGGTGGTGAGCCCGCACTGCGGTGCACTGCGGCCAAATTAATGTTTAGGCTGGCTCCAAGATTCGCGGCACACAGAAGAATATAGGAGTACTACGGTTAGATTCTCCAAACAAAAACGCGTCGCCAAAAACCAAAACATGGAAACCAAACGCATGGGTCACACGATTCTCTGACTGATGGGTTGGGTGTATGCACAGCGTTCTCGATCGTACTCGTCCCTGCTGCTGCTTCACTGCCACGACTACTGTATGCTAGTAAGCAGATCGAACAAAGGAAATAAAAAGGTGGAACCCTAGCTACAAAGGCACGCATGGCCACGACGTATGTGCCGGCTAGCTAGCTAGCGTCTCTACAGATGGACAAGAGACCCGAGAGGTGACCGAGGACAGCGACCACGTACTAGTACAGTAGTACGCGGCGCGCGAGACATTACCGAAATCGTTCTCTTTGTCGAGTGCTTTTTACGTCGCCAGTCGGTAAAGAGGTGTCGGCAAAAAATACCTCGATAAAGACCTCTTTGTCGACTGCCGCAAGATAGGCACTCGGCAAAGACTTTCGAAAAAAATAAAAAAAGACAGAGACCCGCCAAGCCCATCCACAGGGCCCGACGAGCCCATCGACGTCGGTTGCCACCAAGGCGCCGCGCCGCACGCCATCGGGGGCCGCTGGGGCCGCCTCGCCGCGCGCCGCCGGGGGCCGCAGCATTCCACGACGCACGTCGCCGGGTGGGGGGCAGCCTCGCCTCGCGCCGTCACCGGGGAGGGGGCGACTCGCCTCGCACCGCCGCCGGGGGCCGCCGTGCTGGGTGCTGTCGCCAACCATGAGGGAGGAGAGGGGAGCCGACCTCCGGTAGCCATGAGAGAGGAGAGGGCGGCTGGAGAGAGAGAGAGAGAGAAAGAGAGGGGGAGGAAGTGGGAGCGGCTGCTAGGATGGGGAGTGACCGGGGGTGGGGGTTAGGGTTTACAGCTATTTATATATTGGAGTGAGTGGGGGTGGGGAGCGGGCTGCTGGGCCTATTGGGCCAACGCCTTTGCGAGTGGTCTAGGAAGGGCACTCGGCAAAAACTTTTTTATTTTTTGTTTTAAATCTTTCAAATTCAAAAGCATGAGAAGATGAACTCTTTTGAATTTAAACTTTTTCTGTTGTCCTAGTATATTGTTTACAAGCACATGTTCAAATTTGAGACTTTTTTATAATATTTTACTATATTTTATTCATTTATTTTATTTACTTGATTTTTTCTGAATAATCCAAATTTTAACTGCAGGCGTATAAAATAATAAAATGTAGCCACTCAAAAAATTATATTCATGTTGGAGAGTATATATTAAGACCATATCCATGAACTCACCTAAAATTTTGAACGCCTTGTTCACGAAACATGACCATTCAGTTGTGAGAAAAGTGTTTTTTAATTATATAAAATACAAACGAAGTCCAAAAATCACGAAACTTGTCGACGCATGAAGAGCCTCTCATAAAAAGTTTAGAATGTTTCGAGCAAGTTGTGACATCGGATGTCTAAAACCAGACATCTCCACATGTGACCACAAGTGATCACATATGGAGATGTCTGGGTTTTAGACATCCGACGTCATAACTTGTTCGAAACATTCTTAATTTTTTGCCACAGCCTCCACATACGATAGGATGATATCTCGCCAAGTTTTGTGATTTTTAAACTTTGTTTGTATTTTATATAATTAAAAAACACTTCTTCTGTAATTTGATGGTCATGTTTCGCGAATAAGGAGTTAAAAATTTTGGGTGAGTTCCTGGAGACGGCCTCAAAATACACTCTCTAACATGAATATAATTTTTTGAATGACTACATTTTATTATTTCATGCACCTGCAGTTAAAATTTACTTTTTTGAGAAAAATTCGAGTAAACAAAATTAATTAAAAAAAATATAGTAAAAAGTTATAAAAAGTTTTCAAATTCGAAAATATAATTTAATACAATTTAGAAGAATCACAGTAAAATTTAAAATCAAGATTAAAAAAATCAAATCTTTGATGAGTGTCTCAACTAGCACTCGATAAAGGCCTCTTTGCCAAGTGCCAGGCTGTGGCACTCGGTAAAGGGGTTGTCTTTGCCGAGTGTCTGAGTCTGACACTCGGCAAAGACCCTCTTTACCAAGTGCCTCAATCTGGCACTCGACAAAGAGGCCTTTGCGGAGTGCTAGATTTAGACACTCAATAAAGAAGGCCTTTATTGAGTACTCGAGCTCTGTCGCTCGGTAAAGCTGTAGACACTCGACGAAGAGAGGTTTTCCGGTACTGTGACCCGGGAGCGGCAGGTCTCGTCAGCTTGGTTGGTGTTTGTTTGCTGCTTCCATGCCGAGGGGAGGTCCTGGCGTCCTGCGGTCTGCAGATGGATCGGAGTGTGTGAGGTGTCCCTAGCTAAGCTAGCTAACACGATGTGTCGCCTCGTCAAATCAGCCGTGCTCATTAGGATTAGTAGTAAGCTGTGGTCGCAGTCCATGCGGGGACAGATTAATTGCTCGCCCGTCGCCCCTCGGTGGAGGTGGTGCAGACGGCGGCAGGTGACCTGGACTCTGAACTCTGGAGACGTTGGAAGATGATCGGAGGGAGGAGAAGCAAACAAAACCGAAATCCGTGGTGTGGTCGCTCGATCTGGCGCGGCTGGCAGTGGGCAGGTGGTGTTATCGGGGGTGGGGCTACGGGCTGGGGCTTAAACACCGCGGATCTCGGCGAGATCCTCGATGGATAGGGATAGGAATGGATCGGAGTGGATGGATGGTCGTGGTCCGAGGAGCAGGTCCTCGAACTCTGCTCGCGGCAGAACGTGGACACGTCGTCACGGGCCGGTCTCTCGTGGATTCCTCCCTTCGTCTCGCTTGCCCACCATACCAGCGAGGCAGCGACACCGCCCCCACACCGCCTAGGTAGGTTTCTTTTCTCTGTCACGTCACGGGCTCGACCGATCAGTACCAGGTTGGCCGCCCTGGTACCGTCCTTGTTGTCTGTCGTAGCTACTCCCAGCTAGAAAACCTTTTCTTGGTCTTGTAGAAATGATGAGAGGGAAAACAACAGGGGCACTGTGGACCTATCTATCTTGTTAGTGTGCAGTAAACGACTGGCTAATCAGCATCCTCTCGTTTTTTTACATAAGATTAGACACAAAAAAAAGAGAGAGAGGATACGACGGTCAAACAAGGAGCAGGCGTTACTCTACTCCTAGTCTGGTACTGCTCGTACAACAAACGTTCATAAAACACGACTAGGCAAGGAGGACCGGATAATAACTTTGTGTACGTCAGCCGCGCGCGGTGCGTACAAGCCTCTCTTGTCGTTTTGGTTATCACTGTAATAGGAGCTTATTGATATATCTTCTGTTGTTTCAGTTACTTCATCAGGCTAGGAGAGTCCTTTTCGGGTTCTAAGAGCAGCATACTTTCAGAGAAGGTGTAATATGTGTTTTTAAAACATTATAAGCTGGTAACCCTAACATAACTCTTTTTGCTTTCAATATAAAACGGGGCCACTGGTCTTTAGTAAAAAAAAAAAAAAAAACACAAGCACGGCTACCCCCATAAACCTCGACCACGTACACCTTACGTCCTGGTGTACGTCGCGAGCACCGCGCCGCACCGGCCGTGCGTTCCACGACCGCGACGAGCGGCGCCAGATCCCCTGGTCCCTGCCGTCCGTCCGATCCACCCAAGTCTGGAATCCCAGCCCTGGCCCTGTCCTCCGATGGATCCCACGGCACGCGCGCATTGAAGCGCCGAAAACGGGGGTGGGGTGGCCGTGGGGCATCGAGCCCCCTGGATCCTGCGGGTACAACGGCACGGCGTCGCGTCGTGTAGAGACCCGCGCGACCAGCGTACCAGCGGGGTTCGGTGGCCGGGACGTACTGTACTGTTGGCGCGCAGGCGCAGCACGGAACTGGAGGTCTTTTTCTGGTTGGTTGGCGCGGATCTGGGCCCAGGTCCATGCCTACCTCTACTGTGGGAATGTGGCGCGCGGACCTGGTACAGGTGGCCCGGACCTGCGGGCTCCACCAGATCTACTTGCCAGAGTGGCAGCGGTTCATCGTTTCGACGATCCTGTCTGTATTTACCGGGATCCTCCTGTAAAAGAAAGTGGGAAATCGGTGCTGCTGTGCAGCCAGCCTCGGGGATAAATGAAGCGCTGCAGTACCACATTGCCAGTATATGCGGCACTCGTTCCAGCGTCCGGAGCGTCCGGCCCGTGCGCTTGCCGGTTGCCGCACAAGGAGAAACTCATTTTTCGAAGAAAAAAGCTCGTTCCAGCGGCAAGCAAGCGTACATCCTGTCCTGTCCTGTCCTATCCTCCCCAAGCCCGCCCGCAGCAACCGACAGACGTACGTAGGCGTGGTTGGCAAGTGTGACGCACGCACCGCTCACGCACGGGACCGGCCGGAGGTTGGCGCGTCGGCGTCGCGGATCCCCCCGTGGCCCGTGGCCGGGAGGAGCAGATCCCTCGCGATCGCGTGCGGATACGGTACACGACGACACAGTCGATACGGCGTTTTGGTGGCACTATCCGCTCTCTCTATCTGGCCGGACCAGACTAGAGGATAGATACAGCTAGGCTGCACCGCTGCAGGAGCAGCAACCAATAGAGCGCGGCAGCTCTCGTCTGCGATGGCCTGCCGGGCTCGGACTTGCACAAGATCATCTGCAGTCTCTCCCCGCCCCGTCTTTTGATGCCTTGCTCGATCTCCCGGCAGCCTTAGCTTCAACTCCTGATCTACCGCCGGCTCGCCGCATCGATCGAGTCGAGTGATAGGGTGTGTGGTCTGTGGTGTGATCAATGAAGTGGACGAGTACTGCACTGCCCATGGGAGGCGCGAGGATCGCGGAGCGCAGCATGCGGCACAACCTCGGTCTTCCCGAGCTCGATCGGTCGCTATTGCTCAGATTTGCACTAAAAATTTGTTGTACAGTACCGGGCACGGTGAATGCGATGTGCCTTTTCGTTTAATAACCACGTCTTGATGAAGATCCAACCACTTAATCTCGGGATCCATCAGGTTGAACGCAGGAGAGAAAAAAAAGGCCAGATGTACAGTATAACTATAATGCGCCTCTGCAGCTTTTCCATTCATTTGTTGTCATGGATCTGGATACGGTGGTGGTTCAGGGCGTCGATGTAAAGACGAGTACTTACGTACGTGTGTGTACCCGTTGGCGGTGCCGCCGTACGGTGTCAATGAAGCTTATTGCTGCATCTACCGCTTGGCGGCAGTCCAGAATTTTAAAGTTGTTTTAAAAAAAACTTATAATTAATTGAAAGATATGAAAAAAAATTATATTAGAATAATAAAAATACAGATTGTTTAAACTAGCGATGTTGCCCTAATGTCTGACCAACCGGGTAAGGCATTGCCAGGAAATTTTTCTACTCTTGGAAGGGTGGTGATAAAAACGAAGGGGATGCAAAAACCCAAGAAAGCTAGGCACAGCTTGGGCATCCTGAACTTAGAAAAATTCAGCAGGATGCTATACCGCCATTGCTTTGGTATGGTTCGACGTTTACAATTGTCTAAAGCTCTTGAGACTCTAAGCAAATAGTCTAAAGTGTTGCCTAAAGTTTAGCTGACCCCAAAAGACCACACAAAGTGTGCTAAAAATATACTAATGTTTCGTTTTTCTCTGGTGAAAAGACAGTTGTGCCCCTCCCTTTTCATTCATCTCATCTATCTTTCCTCGCAGGGGAACAAAAGTCTTTTTATCGAATGTGATGTGCCTTTTCGTTAAACCCTTAATTTTAGCAAACTAAACTAAGATATGAAATCCAAACAGGTCCTGATCAAGAAGGTCAGCCCTAGTTAAGACAAAGAAATAAGGATCTTTTGCTTGCTTATTTGCCCTTTCGTGAAAAGGAAAGGAAAGTGGTGCTGCCTCCTATGATCAACAAAATTCTTTGCTTTGACCTATAGTAGAGTAGTTGTAGAAAGAGCGATGTTCACCTTAAAACAACCGTAGATGCACATCTTGATCTTGAAGAGTCGATTTTTCAAAGCTTGACCAAGTATACACGAAATTATACTATGTTCTAATAGTTTACCCTAGTGGTTGTACCTTGTACGGTTGTGAGGTTCTAGAATTCAACAACAACAGTTCCTTGTGTGGTTGTGGAGTCATATTTCTATTGCTATGCAAGTAGCAAGTCTCTTTTTCAGTGTTTCTTCTTCGCGTGGACCAAAAGAGCAAGACTTGAATGCCATGTCTAACCTGATATTTTAAAAAGAAAGAAAGCTACTTTCTCTAATCGCAAATATAAGTTCATCTATCTACTGTCCTAGTCAAATTCTTCAAACTTTGATTATCAATATCTAAAAGAACATAATTTCAAATGAAAATAATTTACATTATGAAAATATTTTTCAAACGAATCTAGTATCATCGATGTTTATAGAAATATATATATATATATATATATATATATATATATATATATA
>CM041640.1:13021553-13048800 GCA_023333625.1 Bothriochloa decipiens | reverse complement strand
TAGGGGCAGCAGCACCTACAGCCTACCAAACCGAGGGGCAGCAGCACACCTTTTACTTTGAGCCTTGGTACCTGCATCCGGTGGTAGAACGACTGAAATTTTGGGACAAAGGGAGTAGATGCTATAAAATAGGATGTTTGCTATAATTCTTAGGCATTCTTAGTAGAAACTACTTTGTAAGAATGGTAACCCAGATACCTTGGTAGTCAGGCTCATCAAACCTTTGACTAGTGCATCAAAAACTTGATCACGGTATGATGTATTTCGAAGTAATATCCTTTGACCAGTTACTGGAGTAAAAGGCACGCAAGACTGGAGCTTTGGATAGTATTGAAGGCCATAGTTGTAGTAAGCTTCTGCCCATGATTGATCAAACACAAACTCTCCTCTAGAATGGCTGCAAGTTCACAATGTTGTCACTCAATCAATGAACAAGATGAAAGGATCACATAGTACATGGCAAGTAGGAAAACAGGAGATGATATTCTGTTAATGATGTTAAACCTTTTCAGGTAAAGCGGAACAACACCTATAATTTCTCCATTCTCGTCCCGTGCAACGACATGGAAAGGTAACCAGCCAGTTTCCTGAAATCAGTCGAGGAGGCCAAGGTCCCAAGGAAAACAATTAAGATAACAGTATGTACATCCATGCATATTGGTACTGAATAATAGTAAAGCTAATTTTTGTTCAATCTACGGGAGTAATTTTCACAAAGAAAGCAACTGTGCAATTAAGAATCACAAAAAAAATCATAATCATGATGGGTCAGGCTAAGCACATAGAAAAAGAAGCTCCCTGGTCATAGGTAATTCCTAATTTGTGATGTCTCAATATGCCTGGTGATATTGCAGACAAAACTTGTTTGTAGTTCTGTTGTCAATTAAACACAGCAAATTTATCATAAAAATCAATGTGGTCAACATTACACATGCTTATAATGGAGCTTGAGCACTTAACAGTTAAAACCGGTGTTCACCTAAACGCTAAACGCTTTGGTCACCTATCATTTAGCCATTATTCAGGCTAAACGACCAATTAAACGGTTAAACGGGCTAAACATCTGTGTAGGCAGTAGGTGATAGATTAAAACGGAAATGTCTTTGTATGATCTGACGATAATACATGGTGATTTATGTGCTTACCTTTACTGCAGAACCTGATTCTTCTAAGCTTGAGAGGAATGCATAAGTAAGGAAAGGGTTAAAGTTCCCAGGATCATCTGGATCACACGCACAGGCATCCCAATACGCAGCAGGAATGTCCAAGATAGAAGAAGCAACAGAAATAGACACCTCACGTGGTTTTGCACCCACCTGAAACGAACGAGCGATTAAGGAAATCATGAATTAGGTGCATAGGTCCTTGAATAGGAGTTCACTCAAGAAACACAAAACACCTCTGAGGCTGACCCTGAGAGCGTATACGATTCAGCAGGAGGGATCTGTTGGCTTGTTGTCGTGTCTCCCTTAGGCCACCCAAAAAGTGCATTGACCTTTAATCGTGGTGCCAAGCTTCGGAAGCCAACTTTCGAAGGTGGATGTCCCTGCAAATGATCATCGCCAGAGTGAACAAACTTAGTTTCGAGAACAAAAATCTGTAGCAGGATGAACGAACATTATACAGAACAGAATATAGGTAAACAAAAGAAACTAAGCAGATGCCAGAATGAGCATAAACCATATGGTCACTTTAGAGCAAACTTATTCTGGAACAGCCCAGGCAGTTTGCAGCGTCGGATGTTACATGTGCAGAAGACTCAGACAAGCAACTTGTAGTGTGTGATATATCCATTTCTCTCCTGCTTAATGTCAATGAAGCACTCGAACCAACCATCAGTACATGGCATACCATTATCTAACGGAATCATTATATGTTACATGGAAATCATGATTTCTGCATGTGGCATATACTGACAATCCAAACCATCAATCCAACCCTTCAGTACAAAACGGTCATCCAAACAATTGTGCACATCAGCCTCCTGCCTCCAAATCTAACACTCACTCAAGTACTCAACTGTACTGTTTCGTGGCAATCAGAACCAGATAATCCATGGCCAAACTGATTTCCAAAAAAAAAAAAACTCGCACCGCTCATTCCCTCTCAGAAGAATTAAGAATACGGCAGCTTCGAAACGAAAACGGTGCGGCGTTGATACCCTACGGTTCTCAGGAGCTCACACCAACCCCACCGCTGGGCGTGGATTCCACCAGCGGAATTACAGTGTTACATCGGCAAACTACACCCGGGAGGGAAGGGGAGGCGGGTGGGGAGCACTCACGCGGCGGCAGTAGCGAGGGCCGGAGGCAAGGACGGTGGGGGAAGGGTGCCGCGTCGCCGCCGCCGGCGAGGCCATCGCTTGGTCGCGCGCCTCAGGCTTGCTCCGGGCGCCGAGGAGCGAGGAGACGCGCGAGCGAGCTTCGGGAGAGGGAGGCGCGATGCTGACGCCTGGGTCCCGCGAGCCAACTACGCGATGCGTGGTGTGGCTTCAGGCTGCAGACCACCTGGCTCCACGAACTGCTTGCTCTGCGCTTGCGAACCACAAGACTGCACGAAAACCAAAGCGCGCACACGGGGAGAGGGGCCACATCGCCAGAGGGTCAGGGTGGGGTGTGCCGCAGAAACAGCTGCCACGTTGCAGCAGCCCAGACCATTGCCCATGCTTTATAGAAAGCAGAAGGTGTATTTGGTCTGTATCTTCGAAGCAAAAACCAGGCTTAGTTTAACTAAGCTAATTTACAGTGTTTAGTTGTCTATATTGGGTTAGCGGGTTAGCCTGTGTAGACAAAGATTTTATTTGGTTGGATGACTTGCTCAATGTAGTCACCTCTTCTCTGAATTGATAAACTTAACCCCCTCTAAGGTATTTCATAGAACACTTGGTGAGCATGGTCACCACCGCAACACAAAGGAACAGGGAGCAGGCGAGCAAGAGCACGGTGGCCAACAACACACAAGTAACATATGTATAAGTCTAAATAATTATGCGCTTTGTAACGGATAAAATATGCCATGTGTATTTTAATTTGATATAGGTTTAATAGAATATTAGTATTTATTGTCAACGTTAACTTATACTATGGATGGACGGTCATCGTTAAATAAATTGTGAAAGCATAAAAGATAAGTACATATGTACCGTACCATCCACGATATCATTTCGTATAAATGTTTTATAGTTTTTTCTCCCTTTGCGAGAACATATTTGCTAGTCTTGTAAGTATGTACAGAAAGTCAATAAAAAACACACTTATCTCCCTCAAGTGCTACCTAAACTTTGCTAGCCACGCCAAGCACAATAACATAATTTCACTATCTTGGCTCATGACAATTTTAGTCCTGCTCCCAAATCGCAAGACAAAAATCCATACAGCTCCAGTTGTGAAGTGTTGTTGGCCCTTTATTTTGCTGATTTCTTCAAGTTGTTCATTAATGCTCGCAAAGCTTCTTTCACATTTTGGCCCTTTGTTTGTCTCACTCTCACCTCCTGGGATGTGAGACGCAAGCTCTCAAGGCCACGGCCCAGAGAAGCAATCATGGGAACAGAAGGTGCTGCCTCGGCTGCACAGTCGATCCCATCTCCATGCATCACAAGGCCAGCACATGCAACCATGCTGCCGCCAAATGTTGCCCAAGGAGTTATTCTGAAAGGCTTCCTATGCCTCTTCTGCATTATTTCGTAGAATGAAGTTCGCATAGCCAATAAGCTTGTTCTCTCAGCTGATGATATTACAGTGTGCGCCACCGCTCGGATCTTCTCTGCTGAAGCCGTGAACTTTAAAGCAGAAGCCTTTGAGCCAGCAATAACAACCCCGTGAGGGAGCATCTTGCTTACTACAATAGCAGCATGTCTTTGTAGCTGCATCAATCCATACTTTAGAACCATTGGACTTTTGTAATGGGCGAGCTTAAGGAAGGCAGAAGCCTGGAGAGATTTTGACAGTGATGAAAACCCCAAGAGTGTCGTACCTCCTGCACCAACAGCAACCACAGGGTTTCTCAGATATCCAACTTTTCCTATCAGTGCTGTCTGCTGAAGGCACCTCAATTTTATCATTGTTTTCAGCACCATAGTGATTGAAGCATCTGCTAGCTAATTGAGTAATCTCTGAAGGAACAGGGGTGTTCCAATGTCTCCTTATTCCAGCTAAGCAGCTCGCATCAACTATAGCCACCACAGAATCAAACTCTCTTAGTTGACTCCTGAGAGCTTGCACAAGAAGAATGTGGGACTTCTCATCAGATTGGAGTTCTGAAAATTCCAGATCTTTTGAACCATGTTTATCTCTGGTATCAATATGTGATCTTGCTGCACTGTTCAAACCCATCTTGAGGGCCTCTATTGCAATTCTAAATACGTATACATCAGATAGCATATCACTGCTGATTGGCTCCCCCTCGTGAACTTGAGTAAGCAACTTCTGAGCAGAGGTCATAGCCCTACCGATCGATGGAATATCAACAAATATATGGTAAAGATCAGCAAGTAAAGGGTAGACAGACTGAGCAAATGGTGGGCCTCATATCTGTCAGTCGGCTTGCATTCAGATGGCCTGTACTCAGTAGCAGCCTTGGAAGGGACTGCTTGGGACATCAAGAAATTAAGAGTTGGTGCCAGTGACTTCAAGAGTTGTCCTCCATTATCATCCATAAGACATATATTCCTACCATGGGAGGTCATGGCACCCCTGGGGATCAAGCAGTTAGCCTGCAATTGCAAACCTGAGTCATCATCCATGGTGCTGTGAGCTAGCGAGCAACTGGCCTGTAATTGCTGAGCTGAGTTATCGTCTGCAGCACTATTCCGGCTGCCCGATCCAACCCCGCCACAATTCCTCTCATATGGAGACTCAAGAAATGGAAAACACGATCCCGTCTCCTCTGCAGCTCTCTTGGCAGCAAGTAGATGGCCATAGAAACCGACCCCAAAATCTCCTGCAGGACCTGGCACGCAGCGGCCTTCACGTACTGGTCCTTGCTTCTCTTCTCCGTGACGCACTGCATGATCACCTGAAACGGCGACGCCAGTACCGGGACGCCCCCGCCTCCATTGCGAGCCAGGCAATCCTCCTCGATCCGGACGTCTTCGAGGGCCGGGCGCGCGACCTGGGTGACCACGGCCCTCGGCCGCACCTCCCTGTTCAGGCGCTCGGCGTCTGAGGCGGACTGCTCCGACAGGTTCTGCGCGGCGAGGATGTAGATCACGGCGGCGCCGTCCCGGCCCCGGTCCTGCGGCGACCCGCCGGGCACCCGGAGCTCGAGCACAAACTGCTTCGTCTCCTCCGGTACAAAGAACGACCCGACCAGCCACGCCGACGCGCGTAGGTCGTCCTCCTCCCTCAGGAGGGCACAGAGCGGCCACAGGGCCTGTAGGTATGAGAGCAGCGCCGACGCCATGGCCAGCGCCGCAGCATCGGCGGTGGCGGGAGCGCACGATCAGGCGGTGAGGAGGGTCGGGTTGACTTACTCCAGGCCTTCACCTTCTCCTCCCATTAGGCCTGGTTGGATGAGGATGAGGATGAGGACGGGTCATGCGCTTGCACGGCGGCTGATTCTTCCCGGTTCGCCACGGCGGTCGCCGCCGCCGCCGGCTGCGTGGATAGGCAAGAAGGGCCGGGAATTTCAGTGTCGTGTGGATCGGCGGCGTGACCTAGGCAGGTTCAACTGCGGCGGAATTTCGGACGAACCGCAAAAACACCAGGCCTCAGCTCATCAAATCGATACCTGCAAGCAGAAGGCTGTCAATCATACATGCGTGTGTACACTTAAATGTAGAGTTGTATTGATTGCATCGAATGTTACCCGTTCTCAATAAGGAAGCCCCTAGCGGCAACAGGCAGTGAAGCCTGCCCTTTGCTATGGTTACCCATCCCTGTGTAAAGTACAAACAGAAATGAGTTATTGCCAATGGTGGTGTTGCTTACATCATAAACATGCAATCATTCTTTCTTCTATATATGCTGTTATTATTAAATGAACCAAATCAATGCATTATCTGCTTGTAAAATGATACCAAGATGCTCTCATCCATTAAATTGCACATTTGCAGATCATAAACTGTTTCAGTTTTGATATGAAATCATTAACTTTATGTGATAGGAAAGCATGCATAGAGGAAATTACCTGTGATAACATGTAAGATAGACTGCTTAGGCCGGCGTAAGACCACCTTCTCAACGGCAGAACCAGTGGTTGATTCAGAATATGCATATTCCAACGTAGCTAAGTCCTCAGCTGAAGCTGACTTATTCCCAGGTTGATGGAACTCTATCCTGTGGAGATGCCTCTCCAATACTGCCACAGCCTCTGATGCATGAAGACCATGCATGTCTATCTTCCAGATGTCGTTTTTGCTATTCCTAAGGCGAAATATTTCTTCCGCTGCCTTGTTATTCAGCTTTTCAGCAGCTGCCCGCTCTTCCTGAGCTCTGAGAGAAAGTTCCTTGGCAGAAGCATGGTCACCTCTCAAGAATGCATTGCTGGCAGACTGGGAATGCTTTGTGGCAGCCCTGCAACCAAAAGGAAAGAAAGTGGCTCGTTATTTCACTTGAAAAGAGTTGACTTTGATCATCACAAAAAACAAGTGTACAGACCTTAAATAAAAAATATTGCCATCTTTTACGGACTGCTAGACCTACAAATCAAGGATTCTAGAATGCTTTACAAATTAATGGCTTTGAATGTTCATGCAAGTTTGGGACTACAAGAGTACATGGGCATATGCAAGTTTTATGCTTAATAGTTGTACATGTCACAGCTAGAGCTAGAATGAACATCCTAGGCTCCTGGTGGATAGTGGATACAGAAAGAATAGAGCCACACTTCTTCTATGCATAACCCAGAGCAAATATTATGTTAACAGCAACCAGTTCGAAAAACAGAAGCACAAACTAGGAATTTCATCATACCTCATCATCTTCAATGCATCTTTCCTGTAGTTTAAGTAATCATCATCAATCTCTTCGAATTCAGGCTGCAAGGGAATAGAGGGAAAATTCATCGGTGGCAACAACAACTGTGAGCTATCTGGATTTGCATTGCCTGCCGCAGCACTTTCTAATGGTAATCCATGTGTTCTAGTCATCACAGCAGTAAACTGGCTAGATGTTCTGCCCTCTCCAGTCTGCAAGTCAGGAGAGACCATAGCTTTTAACAGATCAGATGCTTCACTGACATCATTATTCACAGCAGCTAGTACATCCTCGATTAAATTACTGTCAGCCCAACTGTGTGCATCTTTCAAGAGCTTAACTTTATTAACAGATGCAGACATTGCACCGTGATTCCCACTGTCCACATGATTAGCAGAATTCTTATTTCCACGTCCACTACTAACAGCTCCAGATTCAACAGAAGGGCGAACCACTGAAGCAAAAGGCTTTGGTTTCAGCCCATTATTTTCTGTAACAGAGCTGCTAGCAAGATTGGGGGCTCCAAAACTTGAGAGAGCCGGAAACGAGTCGGCACCACCTTCATCCCCACTGCCATCTGCGCTGCGCCACTTGCGATCAAACGCAGCCCACCCAGAGTTTGCAACCTTCTGTCTATGCATTTCTGACACAGCTGGCCGCCTTCTTGATCAGTCTAGTTTCAGCTAAAACTGAAGGAGCTGCAAATGCTGTGATTGCTATCAGAAGGATGCTGGGCCAGTCGTTTTATTTCCCACCACCAGCTAAGAAATCCACCAGTGTTCTCCTGTAACGTGGGAGCAAAAGGGTCAGCTCAGTTCACCCAATACAGGCTCTTCGTAATTAGACTTGAGTCTGTTTTCACAAAATCACAATCATGCTCCAGTTCTTCTATCTAATGTGTTTGAGTCTAACATTATTGTAATATTGGGATTTGGTCTGTATGATCAGATTATCTCTTTTGTGCTGGAGTCAACACAGGTAACTCGAATGAACAATCTACTGGTTACAAAAGTTAACAGCAATCAAGCCGGCTTAATACCAAGGCCATCAAAATTATTAACACAAACGAAGATCTAATCCACCCCAGAATAACAATTGCACGTATACAACCAGATCGAGTCAGTCAGCGCACCTCTTGAAGAGCCGTAATTTGGAGGCGTTGACCCACAGCTCCCGGAACCACGGCGTGGCAGGGGCCAAGAAGGGCAGACGGGACTGGCCGGAGGTCGTTTCGGACGTCGGCGCTTCCCGGAGAGCAAAGGGGAATCTTTTCTTTTTTTTTCCCTCCGCGCGGCGAAGTGGGGACAGTTGCAAACGCGGGCGGCGAGGAGGCTATTATAGCGGGTACGGCCGAACGGTCCCCGGGTTTGGTTGGTGACCTGTTCGGGCTCGATTTCCGTTTGGTGGACGGCAACGCCGCAACGTGCGAAAACGCGTGCTCTGGCAAAAAGGTTTGGTTAGTTTGTGGATTCGAAGCCAGTGCCTTGACCCCACGCTTGAGCACTGCTCGGATTCCTTCCCAAATCCCAATTTCGTGCTCCTCTTCAAGATGCAGCTGAGAAGAAATCTGCAGCCGGCAGCAGCCCCTGCTTGCGCTGAACTTGGAGGCTTTCAGTGCTAAGTGCTAACAGCAGTGCAGAACATGAACAGCTATTGATTACCACAAGACTACGGGTCCACAAAAATTTGTCGTTTGGCTTGCTCTTTGAACTGGATGCAGCCGGCGATGGTCAACTTGAGCAATCCGAGTATTCATCCACGGGCTTGAAGAAGCATATAGATCTTGACCTGATATACCCTCTCCAATCCGATCCTGAAAATGCGAAGTTGGGTCTGGCAAGGGATTTCCAGAACCCTTAAAAGATCCGTAGCTGCCTGGTATGCCTAATAAAAGCAAAAAAACGCAGAATGTGAAAAATAACGCCATACCATACATTAACAAATTCAAGAACCACGATTCAATCCATAATGAGTGTTAATGAGCTTCTTACCATAAGGTCCTTAGAAAGTATATAATGGAATAATCTCCAGCCTCTGCCCGAAGCCATGAACCAGGGATGCACACAACCATAAATTATCAGTTCTCAGAGCAATGCAGGATCAACCTGCTTCAGAAACAAAATGGAAGTATTATAAGTCTTTGGCTCATTTTAGAAGCGAAACAAATCTTGCTCATGTCAAAGCCTAGTACAATCTCAACAATAGGTTACATTATTAGTAAGACAGGAAGGACAACTCGGAAAGGTAAACTGTAAACAATACGCATGGTTATAGTACAGGTATTGAGCACAAGGGTAAGACCAGGTGATAGGCCTATAGCAATCAAGAGAAAATGAACTTTATCATACTTAGTAACATAGAGCAGAATAAACAATGCATTCTTGCCTCTCTGGGTCTAAGTAAAATCATAAAAAGGATTAAAAAAATGCCAGAAACGAAATTCATAGCTAAAGTGAAACTTTAGTATACCTCGGCTTGTAGAAAGACAAAAGGAACTGAAAATTTGAGAATGCATAGAATGTAATTGAACTACCATCTGCAAGGACATAAAGATGCTTACTATTACTGAATATACGACAACAATTGCCTTATAAGCAACTGAACCTCTTAAAACAAAACTGTAAATCTTCATTTTTGCCTCTGCCAACAGGATGAACTTGTCAGTACAACTGTACGGGCATAAACATTAATGCCTACAAATTATTAGTTTCATGCACAGATCAATAGCACCCAACAGTCAGGAGACAAACTAGAATGCTTACATGACTAGGCTACTGCATACCTCAGTGAGACAAAGGAGAATTTGTTAGAGAACTATTTGCAGCCAGGAAGTGGAAGTCCCGCAACTGGAGTCAGGAAAACCACCTAGCACATCTTTGATGAAGAGCACTTCACTTGTAGCTTCTGCAACTTGTGGTCACATAGATTTCATCATTGTCATGTTCTGCGTCTGTGTACCTTTGATTTGCAGATACAAACTTCCTAACATATCATAGATACAAGACCATTCTTGGTGGTTAGTATCGCTGGCTACGAACAAATGCCTAGTCTTGTCAACCTCAATCCAGCTGCATCCTGCAGGTTTCTTCATATCCTTGGACTTCATCAGTTTCCGGACATGCTCAACACCATCCCATTTCTCATCAGCTGCATAGATATTTGACATAATGACATAGTTCCCAATGTCTCCCTTTTCCATTGAGAACAACTGATCAGCAGCGAGTTTGCCAATTTCAACTTCTCCATGGACCTTGCATGCCCCTAGCAGAGAGCTCCATGCGTTGGCATTGACTGCATGAGGGGGCATATCCAAGGCAAACATATATGCATCTTGGAGATGTCCACTACGGGCAAGAAGGTCAACCATACAAGCATAGTGTTCTGCTGTCGGCACAACTTTGTGAATCTCTCTAATGGACTTGAAAATTTTGATTCCTGCATCAACCAGCCCTGCATGACTGCATGCTGACAGGAGCGTGGTCAGAACTACATGGTCTGGCCTAATGTCAAGTTTAATCATTTTAGAGAACAGATCTACTGCCTTTTCTGCCATTCCATGCATCGCATAACAACCAATCATGGCAGTGAATGTGACAAGGTCCTTTGAGCTGACCTCAAAGATGTTATATGCATTGGTTATGTTGCCGCACTTTGAGTACGCGTCAACAAGAGCTCCTTCAAGATGTATGTCTTCTAGTGATGCTCTGAGCATGTAGGCATGGCATTGTCTCACAAGCTGTACAGAACACAAATGGATGCAAGCCTCAAGAATGTTTGCAATGCTAACAATATCAGGCTTCAAGCCTTCAGACTGCAAGTGATTAAACAGACTGAAAGCTTGATCATCCATGTCATTCTGCGCATACAACTGGATCATCAGATTCCATGAAGTCAGGTCTTTCTCAGACATATGGTTGAAGATCATCTCAGCATCCTCTATACAGTTACTTTTCAGGTAGCAAGAAATCATTATATTGTCAGTTACAATGTTCCGCCCAGTATGGTTTCTGAAAAGTATGCTTGCATCCCGTGAGTAGCCACACTTCACATAAGCATCCAGAATAGCATTTGCTACTGAAGTTTCACCTGTATAACCAACTCGTAGGGACCACCCATGAGCTTCACGGACCATCTTAATCCCGCATAAGGTACACACATGTATAACATTCAAGACTGTGACTGAATCCCACTGATTTTCGCCACGGCACATTTCACTCATCAGTACAAAGAACTTCTCGATATGCTGTTCACTGCTGGCACAAGCAGAGAGAATTGCATTCCATGAAATTGAGTCTTTGTTCAGAATATCAGTGAAAGCACCGAAAGCATCATCAAACCTATCACAGTGGCTATAAAAAGTGACAAGAGCATTCATTAAGGATGTTTCTTGAAGAAGTACTGGCCTTTGAAGGATATAACCATGAACCCCCATCCCTGCTTTGACATCACCTATTTGAGCACAAGCAGTGAGCAGACTGATAAAAGAAACAGAATCAGGAGCAATTCCTGCAGACAGAAGCTCATGAAACAGGCCCAATGCTCTATAGTGATACCCATTCATCACGTACCCTGCAATAATGGTGTTCCATGATACGATATCCCTCACATCCATACTTGTAAATATTGATTCCACAGCCTTCATTTCAAGCACTTTGGAATAATGTGTCATCAGTGCATTAGAAACACATACATCCATTTCCAAACCATGCCTGACCACGAAACCGTGCACTTCTTTCCCATGATAGCTCCCAAACTCCGTGAATGAGCACACAGGAAGAATACTAGCCACTGTCGAATAATTTGGAAGACATCCCTGTGAGATCATCTGACCGAACAGCTCAAGTGCCTCTTGAAACAACCGAATCTCTATGTACCCTGCGATGACCGAATTCCATGAAACAACATCTTTACAGTGGATAGAAGAAAATGCCATGTGTGCATCATCCACTGCCCTGCCTCCACCACATTTCGCATACATCGACACCAACGCATTTCCACACAGAGTATCCGACTCCAAACCAGTCTTCACCACGTAGCCATGGACGCTCCTGCCGGTCCGCAGGCGCCTCCACTTCGCGCACACCGGAACAACCACAGCCACCGTCACCGCAGTCGGCATGCTCCGCCCCGCCACGCCGCCACAGGAGAGCATCGACCGGAACAGACCAAAGGCGTCCTCGAAGAGCCCGCGGCGAGAGCAGGCGGTGATGAGGATGTTCCAGCACACCGCGTCGGGGCGCGCCATTTCGTCGAACACCCGGAGCGCGTCCGCGAGGGAGCCCCCGAGCCCCCTCCCGTACGCGTCCATCACCGCCTTCGCCACCGTCGCGCTGCTCGCCACGCGCCCGGTCTTCAAGGCGAGCCCGTGGAGGCACCTCGCGACGGCGCCGCCGCCCGGGAGCGCCGCGGCCGATCTGATCGCCGCGGCGAGCTCCAGCGCGCCCGGCCGGTGGCCATCAGCCAGCATATGCCCAATGTGCTGAGCGGCGGCGGCGGGGCCGGAAGCGAGCCCGAGCGGCGGCGCGCTGCCGCGATGACTCTGCTGCGTGTGGCCGGGAGCGGGCGCCGCCCCGTGGAGCGCGCGGCGCGCCTGGCGGGAAGAAGCAGATGCTGCTGCATAGCTGGTGCGGCCGAGGCTGCGACAGCGCGCGCGCATAGGGGAGGCTGTCGTCGAAACGCGTCTAGTTTGGCGTCTGGGAGTGGAAGGGACTGGCCGGGGCGAAGAGAAGGCACGGAGCTGCGGGCTCGCGCAGGTGGAGACGTGGAGTACAGAGGTGAGCGCCGAACGGACCTAGCGTACACAGGACAATTGCGCGGTGCTTGAAACGTTTGTTTGGCCACCACAGCCAGCGAAATACATTACCTTTATTAATTTTTCCATAATAGCGAATTAGCGATATACATCGTAATCCAACTAATTTTAATCCAAAAATAATCTCATGTTACTGCTACATAAAAGCACACCCAAATTTTTCCATGGACTTATCCAAGTTACATCAAATCAAATTATTAACAGAACTAATAGTATACTGGAAACTGAAGCTGAAGTCTTTGCAGGCTAGCAGCCGCTGCGGTCCAATCGACGAGTCTTGTTGGCGGCATCCAGAGATGGGAAAGGGCTGAACATGAATGAGGATGAAATTTGATTAAGCCACACAAGTTTTTATACACAGGAATCGATAACTTGTAATATAGAAAGGTAATGCACAAATGTTGCAGTGTGATCTACTTCCAGCTGAATCTTCAATTTGCTAGTTATTATTGATAAGCTCGATAATTCAAAAAAGAAAGAAAAAACAAGCTCGATTTTGCAATATATGTGAGAGGCTAAAAGTTCCAAATAAATGACTTCGCTCAAGCGAGAGAGAAGACTCACCAGGTCGCGTCGACGGTGCACGGTCGGTAAGGGATCGCGGCCTCGACGCGGTCACCATCGCCCAGCGTCACTATACGACCCAGGTACTGCACCTTGCCGCTGCCAATATGGTACGACACGACGTGGAACGCGCCGGCGACGAGGAAGACCACCTCCTTGCTCGGGTGACACCCCAGGATCGAGAACGGAGTCGGGCCACCGGCCCCGACGTCGACCGGTGTCTCATTCTCGCCGATCTCTATGTCGAGCAAGCTAGCGTCGTCCCAGTTCCACCGCCCGGAGCCGGACCACCCGCTGCCCGCGTTACCACCATTGCCAACTTCCTCGGCGTCCTCGTCGGAGAACCACACGCTCTTGCCTCGGCCTCCTCCGCCTCTCCCTTCTCCAGTGGCAAGGGGAACGCAATTGGAGGGCGCGTGATGAAGCAGGTCCAGCATGCGCGCGTGTGCGGCGAGGTCCTTGTCGTGCGTCAGCGTCCACTCCAGCTGGTCACCGCCATCCGCCGCCGATGATTCTTGCAGCGCCCACACCTTGACGCGGAACACGTCGACGCTCGCGTACCGCAGCAGCACCCCATCGTCAGTGCTCGTGAAGATGGAATCCACGGGGAAGCCCGACGAGACGTGCTGCTCTCCCTCGTCGGCCGGGAGCTCGACCATGTCGTACGTCCCCTCCGAGCAGCGGAGCTCCACCAGGATGCGCTTCTCGCAGTGCGCGTAGAGCGAGCCGCGGCAGTACAAGGCGGACCGCCACTTCCGCACCCACGGGTCCCCCTCCGCGGTCCGCCTGCGCCGCCGCATTACCCTGTCGTACAGGCGGGCCGGGAAGCACCTGCCCGGCGCGAGCAGTCGCCTCGTCCACCGCCCGTGCGCCGACGAGAACACCAGCAGAGGCAGCGCTTTCTCCTGGCCCGGCTGTTGTCGCTGCCCCTGGAACGGCCCCTGGAATGGCTCTGGCATGAACATTCCCAACGTCACCTGCTGGGTGCCTCGCCGGCATCGGAGCTGCATTGCCGAGGAGGTGGCGTCGGGAGGAGGAGCACCTCGTACTCCAGCGACACCGCCGGGTCGAACGCAAGGAACAGGCCCTCGTGTCCGCGCGGCCACCACGTCGGCGGCGGCAGGCAGGCGCGCCCAGCGCTGCGTCGTGGGGTTGCACACGAAGCCCGCCACGGGCCTGCCGACCAAGTCCTGAAAGCAGAGCACGAGGCCGTTGCACTGGTCCTGCACGGCGGCGTCGGCGCCGCTGCACGGAAGGTGCGGCCGCAGGAACGCGAGCCTGTCGACGGTGGGGGTTCGCGAGGCCGGCGGGGGAAGGAAACCGGGGTGGGGCCTCGACGGTTTGGCGCGGACGACGTTGGCGAAGAAGCCAGGGAACGAGCGCGGAGGGAGCGCATGCGGGAGGATGACGGCCGCGCCCCAGAGCGTGCACACGCACCGGCACCTGGCCAGGGAATGCGCGCGGAGGCGGCGGAGGACGTCGACGAAGATGTCGCCGGGCAGGGCGTCGATGCCGCCGCCGCCGTCGTCCGCGTCCATGTCCATTGGGGCCGCGCGCCTGGCCGCTGTGTTTTGCCGAACACGTATCCACCACACAGTTTGCGTACGCCGCCCGTTACGCTGGGAGACGTTATTATCATTGGAAGGGCCGTTCGATATCGAAAAACACGGCTAATGTGTCTACAGCATACCGCACGAGGCCGAGCGACCTGGACCGCACTGATAGAATTTAAGGATCTCTAGCACTAGAACCGGATCGGGATACAATAACATGAACAAGTGACTGTACATACATATTACAAATAAACCGAGAAAAAAAGAGAGGGAGAGAGGGAGAGTAAACCATCAGCAGATACGGCGGCGTCCATGGCGGCGGTGTTGAGGCAGTGTCGGTGTAGGTCTCGACGTCCTTCGGGCCTCCACTGGCACTGTCCAGGAACGGCGACGGCGTAGGGGTTGACGTGTGGCGGCGGCGGCGTGGTGGTGCTTCCCGACGCCACTGCGCAGGCCGGATCGGATGGCCGTCTAGGGTTTGTCAGGTGGGGCGTTGGCGGCGCACGGTGAACTTCGGATCGCGTGCCTGCGGCCCCCACCCCTGTTTATATTGCGCAGCGCGTCAGGGGCCCACCAACCATGAGGAGGTTGGGCGCCCCCGATCAGGGCGCGAGTCAAGGAGGGAAAACCTCGAGCCGTTGGGCTAGGATAGAGATCAACCTAACATTCTCCCCCTTGATCTCATCTAGGCTCTTGTGCTCTTCCAACCCACCTCATCACAAATAAATGTTTGGGGTATGTTTCGTCATGACAGTCATTACCGCTAGACTAGACAACCACAAACACTTCTCTGTTTTGAGATGAATTCTCGCCTTGGGCCCTTTGCTATTCAGGAATCACAGGCTTTCCCTTAAACCCATGCCGGCTACATGTTCTCTGAACACGTTGGGCGGTAAGCCTTTTGTAAGCGGATCCGCTAGCATCTTTTCTGAGCTTATATGTTCCAGACTTATGACGTGATCCCGAATTTTATCCTTCACAACATAATATTTAATATCAATGTGCTTGGCAGCATTGCTTGACTTATTGTTGTGAGCATATAATACTGCTGACTCGTTGTCACAATACAACTTCAGTGGTTTGTCGATGCTATCAACCACCTTTAAACTGGGTATAAATTTCTTAAACCAATTCACCTGCCCTGACGCCTCATAACAAGCAATAAACTCAGCATACATTGTGGACGATGCAGTGACTATTGTTTGTTTTATGCTTTTCCACGAAATGGCTCCTTGCGCAAGAGTGAATATATACCCTGAGGTAGATTTTCTTTCATCTCCCGCGTGATCAGAATCTGAATATCCTACTATTTGTAGGCTATCAGATCTTCTATAAGTTAGCATGAGCCCTTTCGTGCCTTGCAAATATCTTAAGACTTTCTTTACTAGGTTCCAATGTTCCATACCAGGATCTTTCTGAAATCTGCCAAGCAACCCGGTTACAAATGCCAAGTCTGGGCGTGTGCACAACTGAGCGTACTGTAGACTTCCTACAGCTGAAGCGTATGGAACAGCTTTCATGCGATTGCGCTCGAACTTGTTCTTAGGACATTGATGCCCCCCATATCTATCACCTTTGACAATCGGAGCAGGTGAAGGCTTGCACTTATGCATATTGAATTTCTTCAATATTTTCTCTACATATGCCTCTTGAGACAATCCCAATACCCCTTGACTTCTGTTTCGGTGAATCTTTATGCCTAAGACAAAAGAAGCTTCACCTAAATCTTTCATGTCGAAATTTGAGGACAAGAACTTCTTGGTTTCCTGTAGCAGACCGACATCACTACTTGCCAGTAGTATGTCATCTACATACAGTATTAGGAAAACGTATTTCCCCTTCTTGAACTTTGCATAGATGCAATTGTCCTCAACATTCTCCTTGAACCCAAACTTCTTGATTGTCTTATCAAACTTTAAATACCACTGTCTAGACGCTTGCTTTAACCCATAAATGGATTTCTTTAGGCGACAGCCCATTTTCTCTTTTCCTTTCACAACAAAACCTTTCGGTTGTGCCATGTACACACTTTCTTCTAGATCCCCATTTAGGAATGCCATTTTGATATCCATCTGATGCAACTCTAGATCAAAATGTGCCACTAGGGCCATTATGACTCTGAAAGAATCCTTGCTTGAGACGGGAGAGAATGTTTCATTATAATCTATCCCTTCTCGCTGGGTAAAACCTTTTGCTACCAATCGTGCTTTGTATCTTTCTATATTCCCTTCGGAGTCACGTTTCAACTTGTAGACCCACTTGCAGCCTACCTTTTTGGCTCCGTCAGGAATTTCTTCTAAGTCCCATACTTTGTTGGCACTCATGGATTTTAGTTCATCTTCCATGGCTTCTTGCCACTTAGATGCTTCAGCGCTCCCCATGGCTTCTTCAAATGAAGCGGGTTCACCCTCCATTTGAATTTCTTCGCATTCATCAGCTTCTTCGCATTCATAGACTATGTAGTCATCTGGGATGGGAGACTTTCTCGCTCTCTGAGGTCTGCCAGAAGCTTCTGCTACTGGTATTTCTTCTTCTTGAGCTTGTTCTGGCTGGGGCTCCTGTTCTTCAACCATAGGATCTTCCGGCTCCTGAGGGACAGGTTCCGGATTAGCCACAGGTGAAACAACAGCAGGTGTTGTCGCCACTGGTGTGGGTCCAACAACAACAGGCAACGTGAAGTAGGGTTCTTGCTCCATAGGAATGGGCACGAACACCCGCTTCTCTTCAAGGTTAATTTCTCGCGTTGCCTTGCTCCCCCTGATCATTTGTTCTTCTAGAAAACTAGCGTGTCTTGTTTCCACAAACTTGGTGTGTCCACCAGGGCAGTAGAAACAAAAACCTTTTGACTTTTCTGGATAGCCAATAAAATGGCAACTCACTGTTTTGGGGTCTAGCTTTCCTATGTTTGGGTTAAACACTTTTGCTTCAGCAGGGCTCCCCCAGACACGCAAATGGTTGAGTGAGGGTTTCCTGCCGGTCCACAACTCATACGACGTTTTTAGCACTGACTTGCTTGGAACTCTATTAAGAATATGAATGGCGGTTTTTAAGGCCTCCATCCACAAACTTAATGGAAGACTGGAATAGCTCATCATACTGCGCACCATATCCATTAGAGTACGGTTGCGCCTTTCTGCTACTCCATTTTGCCGTGGGTCGCCCGGCATTGAATACTGGGCTACTATGCCATTTTCCTGTAAGAACCTCACGAAAGGTCCAGGAACTTGTCCATAAGGGGTATGTCGACCGTAGTACTCCCCCCCCCCCACGGTCTGATCTTACTACCTTGATCTTTCGATCTAGTTGGTTTTCAACTTCTGCCTTAAATATCTTAAATTTATCTAATGCTTCTGAGCGTTCTTTGATTGGATAAATATATCCATAACGAGAGTAGTCATCCGTGAATGTGATGAAGGAATCAAAACCATCCACAGATTTGATTGGGAAAGGTCCACAGATGTCTGTGTGGATCAACTCTAGTACTCCCCCGCTTCGCTTAGCTCCTTTCTTTATGCTCTTTACTAACTTGCCTTTAATGCAATCAACGCATTGCTCTAACTCTGAAAGTTCTAGTGTTGGGAGGATTGATTCTTTGACTAAGCGTTCTATTCTCCCCCTCGAAATATGGCCTAGACGACAGTGCCATAATTTCGATGAGGAATCAATTCTCTTTCGTTTCTTGCTAGCATTTGCGGTCATTGCATTCTCAGCATTATTACATTCAGCATTCATATTCTCAGACATAGATAATAAATAAAGTTTGTCTTGTCGGAAGGCAAGACCCACACATTTATTATTAAACTGTAGCTTACAATCATCTCTGCTAAAATGGCAATCAAAACCATTGTCTGACAAACATGAAACTGAAATTAAATTTCTTGCTAGAGAGGGTACATAAAGAACATCATATAAATTAAGCGTGAAGCCACTAGCTAGATCTAGAGATAAATTTCCTATAGCTTTGACTTCTGCTTCAACGCCATTTGCTACTTTAATCTGTCTTTCTCCTCTTTGAAGGGTTCTCCCTCCACTGAATCCCTGCAAAGAGTTAGCAACATGAACAGTTGCACCTGAGTCAAGCCACCATGTGGATCTAGCATAACTTAAATATAAGGATTCATCAACAAATGTTATAATGTCCTCACCTTTGAGTAAACAGTGTTTCATGAACTTAGGGCAATCATGTTTCCAATGCCCTATCTCATCGCACCATCTGCACTGATCTGAGCGGGTCTTCTTCTGCTGGTTGTCTTGGTTTGTAGGTGCTTTGGACTGTGAAGGGCCGCCTCCCTTATTCTGAGAAGTAGAGGCATCTGATGGTTTCTTGTTAAACATTGGCTTCTTGCCTTTTCCCTTCACAAAATTCACGGAACCACCATTGGAGTTCTTGAGCCTTTCTTCTTCTTGGACACACATAGCAATCACTTTCTCTAAATCCCACTCCTCTGGCTGTGTGTTGTAGTTAACAACAAAGGTCTCGTACTCTTTGGGGAGTGAGTTTAGAGCTAGGTGAATGATGAAGCCATCTGCCAGGGGCATCTTGAGCTTTTCTAACTTGGCTGCCATGGTGCTCATGCTCAGAATGTGCTCTCTCACGCTACCCCCTGTGAACCTCATGTTGGTGAGTTTCTGGATCAGGGTGGAAGCATGAGCTTTGGTAGAGCCTGTGAACTGGTTCTTGACTTTCTCAAGATAATCTTTAGCTGTTTCACAATCTGGTATGGCACCTCTTAAGCCCTCAGTGATGGATTTCTTGATGACAATCTTGCACTTGCGATTTGATTTCTCCCACTTATATTTCTCAAGATCATACTTTGCCCTGACAGGAGCAAAGTATCGCTGCCGATTAGCAAAAGCTTCATCGGTCTCACCCTGGGCCCTTTCGGGCTCAGCTGGCTCAGTGGGCCTTGGCTCCTGTAGAGCCAAGTCTATCTCAACAAGTGCTAGAGCTGCCTCTAGTTCTTCGCGCCACAGAAGGTAGTTGTGGCCTGTCAACTTGGGAATTGCACTAATGAAGTGCATAGCATTGAGCGCTTGATCTGAAATAAATATGACAAAATTTGTGAGAACATTTAACATGAAGAAAAACTTGGTACAATAATTGAATATCTTAATTTAACGTTGGTCAAAATCAAGATATACAAAATTGGCTTGCTTAAAATATTCTAATCACCGTTGGGCAGAATAGAATAACTGAAACTTTGCATTTGCAATATTGTTATAAATAACGTTGGTCAAAAAATAACAATATTACAAAGATTCTACGCTTTGAAACTTATTTCTCAAATTAAATATCCCGTTGGTTCAATTTAATCAGAGAATAAAATAAATACTTGCGCAGCGAAAAACGTAATTAACTTGCTATTTTCAGAAGCATGACTTGCTGACTTATGCTCTCTAAATAATTAACACGTTGGTGCAAATTAAATGGAATTTAAACTTGAAATAAAAGGAATCTGCAAAAAGCTTCTGAAAAAAAAATGAAAAACAGAACTTGGCCTGCTTGGCCCAGCTCGGCCCTTAGCCGCTCGGCCCACGCACGCGCGTGCTGGCTCCCCCAGCGCCCAGGCCATAACGTGGGCCTGGGCCGGGATTCCTCTGACCCGCCTGGGCCTAATCGGGGTCCGGCCGTTCTCAGCCGTCGGCTGAGATCTGTCGGTCGTCCGTCGAGATCGGGCGAACAAAAACCCGTCGGCCGCGTCTCCCCCCGAACCCTAGGTTCATTCTGGTCCTCGCTCTCTTGACTTCTCCTCTCTCTCAGTTTCTCTCGCTCAGAGCCAACGGCGACCCTGCAGTGGCCATCAGTGGCGGCCGGCCGGAGGAGGAGACGACGGCGCCGCCGCGGGCCCCCTCGCCGGCGCACGCGCTCGGCCTAGGCTGAGCGCGGCGCCGTCGAGTGGCCTCGCGTGCGGTGCCTCAGAGCGCGCGCGCTGGTCGCGTTGTCGCGGCGACGAGCGGCGGCTCCGCCGTTCTATTCCGCGCGGTTGCGGTGGCGCACCGGCGGTCTTTACCGCGGCAAGGCGGCGGCGGAGTTGGCAAAAGACCCGGGTAGGTCCCTCCCCACTCCCCCTTTCTCTGCAGTGCTAGGGTTAGGGTTCGTGTTTCTTGGATCTGAGCTTGATTTAGGGTTTCGAATTCGAAATCCCCTCCTTCTACTTGCTGTGTTATCAATTGCTTGCGTGTGTTATCCCAAAATCCGATCTAGATACTAGATCGGCCGATACCAATGATAGAATTTAAGGATCTCTAGCACTAGAACCGGATCGGGATACAATAACATGAACAAGTGACTGTACATACATATTACAAATAAACCGAGAAGAAAAGAGAGGGAGAGGGGGAGAGTAAACCATCAGCAGATCCGGCGGCGTCCATGGCGGCGGTGTTGAGGCAGTGTCGGTGTAGGTCTCGACGTCCTTCGGGCCTCCACCGGCACTGTCCAGGAACGGCGACGGCGTAGGGGTTGACGTGTGGCGGCGGCGGCGTGGTGGTGCTTCCCGACGCCACTGCGCAGGCCGGATCGGATGGCCGTCTAGGGTTTGTCAGGTGGGGCGTTGGCGGCGCACGGTGAACTTCGGATCGCGTGCCTACGGCCCCCACCCCTGTTTATATTGCGCAGCGCGTCAGGGGCCCACCAACCATGAGGAGGTTGGGCGCCCCCGATCAGGGCGCGAGTCAAGGAGAAAAAACCTCCAGCCGTTGGGCTGGGATAGAGATCAACCTAACACGCACCACGGCCACCCTACCGTACCGTAGACGGACAGAACGTCGATGGCTCGAGGCCGCGTTCACCACGCAACGTAACAAGCGCTTGCAAAACAACACACGTGAAATTGTGTGCACTCATCCGCTTGATCATCTTGCACCAATTAAGTCATAATATTGGCCATGATCGATTAAAGTATAAATCATATAAGAAAAGATTTTTTAAAGGAAGAAATAAGGTAAAGTCACGTGACTTTTTGGGCCAAGGCCCATACGGCGTGCAGCCCACTACTTATCCTCTTCCTGGTATAAATCAAACTAGAAATGCATTCTTTTTCTATTTTGAGAAATAGGAAAGCAAACAAAAAATGTTGGGTATTATATCTTTCATTAAGATATCTAGCATGCATGCAAACATGTAACTATATGGAGTTGCATGGATGATTCCCATCACGACATGTACCATATTTTAGAATACATGTAACATTTTTCATTAATTTGTTTATTTATGTGGAGTTGTAATTTAAAGTGGAATGTGAACATGTTGGTATTTATACATTTTTTTATTTATTTTCATAATCCCAACATTGGTAGTTTTGGAACATTCTATTTTTGCAAATGCGTGTTGGTAACGGAGTTTCACTATTTTTGGAACTTTGTATTTTTGCAAATGCATGTCCGGTTAGGACGAGGCGGTGGGGGGGGATCCGGGTGCTCTGATCGAGTGATGGATGATCGGCGCCGGGAGGTCTCTGAACGGTGTGGGGCCGCGATCCAGAGACGGTGGTGGAGCGGCCTGGGGATTTCTCGCCTTGGCGGCGACCGAGCGCCGGGCGGCCGTCCTCTCGCCTCGCTAACGTCAAAGACAGCTGGAGCCGGCCGTTGGACGGTTTTACAGCTTTGCCACAACTTGGATTCTTTTTGGTTTTTCCGTTTGGGATGGGAAATGGTAGACTCAAAGATTTGAACCTCAAAATGTCTTCAACCTTTTCCTCTTTTGCACTGGCCCAAAGTGGAACATAGAACAAGTACTTCGACAAATGACCACTAGCTGGTTGCATCGAAAAAGTTCAGCAAGGCTGCCTACACATCTCCATAAGTGAGTACACACCTCACTCATTTCAACTTTCATAAAAGGTCAAAACATTTCAAGTTTCACCAAATTTATATAATAAAATAATAACATTAATCATACCAAGTAAGTGTCATTTTACATTTTTATTACCTATATTTTTATCATAAAACCATAATGAGTGTGTCTGTGAGTTTTTTTTTTTTATCACAAAGCCATAACAGTTCATACCCCTAACAGATCATAAACTCCCTCCTGGATCACAAAGCCATCGGTGTACAGTACGGAGTACTCCGCTCTCCAGTTCTCTACCCCACTGACCTTTATGACTATGGGCCCTGCCGTCACTCTTCTTCTTTCCGTTGTGCAATTTTGATGACTTGGCCCATTTCGGATGTAAGAAATGATCTAACATTCAACAATGTTCAAGCTCACTTACAGTACGTTCTGTGGAAGAGACTTATAGAAACTAGATGAAATGAAATTGCTCACATTGAGGGCACAAACTAAACACCCAACTCTCTTTGATCTATATGAATGGATATAAGAATCTGTTGTACCCTTCTTTTGTACTCGTATTTTCTTCCTCTTGGTTTTTTGTCTCTTGAAATTTGTTGTTAAACTTGTAAATTTGTAGCTTTCTCTCCTCTTTTAGTTTTAATATGTTTGTACTGTATAGAGGCTTCGGCCCCGGCCCATTTAGTTTCGTGAAAAAAAAGTGTGCGGCAGCTAATAGTGAGAATTACATGAATGTTAACTAAAAAGCTAGAAGATTCTAATCAAATGACAAGGAGACACTAACACAGTAGGCTCGTAGGAGGTTTGGGTCAATTGGGAATAACGGCATCAATCAAGATTAGGAAACTTTGGAAACACATGCGTCACAATTACTCTATCCCGTTCCAAATTATAAGATATTTAGAGTTTTCTAGATATATTGTTTTTTAAAAAAAACTTCCTCTTTCTTTCATTTCAAGAGTGTATAAAAATTGCATTGCCAATTCTATTTTAAATATGTTCTTTTTTCTTAATGTTAATAAAAAAAAGAAAACTATACTTCTAAATATAGTGTATATCCGTAATTATATAACAAAAATTATATACATAGAAAAAATTTAAATTATCTAATAATTTAAACTATACTTCTAAACGCACGGCAGCTGGCACCAACCACGCACACCTCTCCTCCGTTCCGCCCGCCCATAAAAGAAGCCCCTCCCTCCCCACTCGCCCCACAGGCAACTAGCCTTCGCCTCCATCCATCCAGAGCCGACTCCCCACGCCACACCGAGCGCTCCGCTTCAAACCCTAGCGAGAGCGAGCAAGCGAGAGCTCTCACCCCCACCGCCGCCACGCCATGGAGCGCCGCCTCCACCACCTCGCGCTGCTGCTCGGCCTCCTCCTCGCCTGGACGGCGGCGGCCGCCACCACGGGAGCCGAGGCGCAGCCCGTCTGCGACCCCAACATCATCGCCACCCAGATCGCGCTCTCCTGCATGCCGGACATGCCCACGGCGTCCTGCTGCGAGCCGATCATCGCCTCCGTCGACCTCGGCGGCGGCATCCCCTGCCTCTGCCGCGTCGCCGCCCAGCCGCAGCTCGTCCTCGCCCGCCTCAACGCCACCCACCTCCTCGCGCTCTACGCCTCCTGCGGTGGACAGCACGCCGCGGGAGCCCACCTCGCCGCCGCCTGCCAAGGTACAACACGCTCGCCTCCCTCCCTCTCTCTCTCTCTCTCTCTCTGTGTGTGTGTGTGTGTGTGTGTGTGCGTGTGTGTGTGTGTGTGTGTGTGTGCACGTGATCCTAGTGTGTTCGCTCGGATTTGGTTCATGAGCTGTTTGCTTGCGTTTGTGTGTGTGTGTGTGTTCGCCGTTCGCTCGGATCAGTGGTGGTTTGGAGATCCAGTGTGATTTGGTTCATGAGCAGTTTGCTTTGCGTTTTTGCTTGGTGATATTTCGTTGCGAAACCAGATCGAGTTCAACTCACGTGCTCTCTTGCCTGCAGGTCCATCTCCTCCCGCCGCCGTTCCCGTGCTCGCCCCGCCGCCGCCCGCCGCGCCTCGCCACAGCAAGCAGCCATCACGTACGTACGAATTGAACCCGCTGCACCTCTGTGCTATTTCCGCTGCTTTTCACTTGAAGTTTTCGCGTGCTCTGTGTTCGATTGATCGATCTAGGCTAGAGTTGGACTAATCCGTGCGGTTTCTTCTGTTGTTTGGCATGCAGGCGAGGCCCCTCCGCCGCCGGGGAGCGAGAAGCCGTCCCCGTCGCCCCATCAGCAGCCCCGCGGCGCCGCCACCCACGGCAAGACCATCCCCACCACCAGCCCGGGCCCGGCCGCCTCCTTCTCCACGCTGGCGCCGTCCGCCGCGCCCACCCCACCGCACTCCGGCTCCGACCGCCCCAACCCCGTCGCCGTCTACGCGTTCCTCGCCTTCGTCTTCTTCGTCGTCGTGATCCTCGACTGAGCCCACGGCGCCGCCCGCGTCCGGCCGCCAACCATCGCCGGTGCCTGGCTTGATGAGCCCGTAGCAGTAGCAGTGCCACTAAGGCCATCGTAGTGATCTGTCGCATCTTAGTAGTAGTAGCATCGCTTGGTAGTAGTACTTGATCGGTGGAGTTGGAAGGAGGAACGTCTAGCAGGGTATGGCCGTACTTGCAGTATGTTTGTCGTTCGTGTGAGAACACTGCGTTTTTTGGTTGGTTAATCTTCTTGTATCTCGTAGTTGAACTATGCATGGTTTCGGATGAGTGGTAATGGAATTGATCTTGGATGCTTCGAGATGATAAATGTGCCCATCTGTTGCTATGATTGTGCTGTTGTGAAGATTTTTGTTCGGCTTCTGATTTTTCTAGTTAATTTGTTGCATGCCGATGATCAGTTAGTAGTTCAATTTTTCTGGTTGTGGTTGGTAACTGATTTTCATCCTCATTTTACTGGACTGTTGCATTGATCATTGTCTAATTTTATCTGTAGCGTGCCCTATCTAATCTGATTATCTCGTCGTCATGTAATGCCCTTAATATTCCCCAGCATATTTGTCGATCTGTCGTGCTGGTCATGGTTTTACCGGCAGTTAATTTCTTTTTGGATGACGGATGGATTTCGTGTGGGCTGCTGCCTGCTGTGATTCCGTGTGGAGCAGTATTGAGCAGTTTGATCGATCGTATCACGCCAACGACCTTGGTCCACGTAGTGGCCAGGCCAGTAGTAGGAAACATGAGCAATCTCTGCAGCACACGGTCCATCGAAGCAGCGTCTCGATCCGATGGACATGTACTCCCATTTGGGACGGCCTGCTTCTTTCTTCCCAGCTTTTGTTTGCCTTAAACCATCGCTGAAATTAAGTTGTTGGCTCACTTTTTTGTATTATCTTCGCTACTAATAACCAACTAAAAGTATCCGTATATCCCTCTGTTTACATTAGAAAACCTCTAGAAATCCCTGAAGATTTATGGGTTCCATACATAATCATGCACTGTAAAATACTACTACTTTGATCCAGTAAAAAGTATAGTCGACTCGAGATTATACGAGAGAAAGAAGAAATAAATCATCAGTAGTAAAAGAAGTTGCAGGTGGAGCAACCCATCGATCTGATTTTGGCGAAAGGCCATTGGCCTTTGCAAGTTGGCAGACCGCAGACGTCGTGATGTACAGTAGCAAGCGTATCGTCCTTGCCTGCATGCCCTCCCTGGGTCCTGCAGCAAATCGTCGGGTCCCCACGGAACCACAGCAGAAGCGCAGGAGGGCAGGCGAACAGGCCCAAAAGCAGTCCAACTCCACACAGCTTTGCTTCTGCTTTTTCCCCCAAGTCAGTTCGAGGCCGGCCACCTGATCTGATGCGGTACACGCGACGGGCTAGACAGAGGGCGCTACGCATGCATACGGGAGTGTGTACAGTACTGTTTGTTGATCCAGATTGTGGTAAGCCGACAACCAGAGAAGGAAAGATACAACGGTAGAATTGTGGTGACGGCATGCATATTCACGGCCCAACTCCAGTGTTCTCAGCACTAGTAGAGACAAATATAAGCACTTTTGTAGTCCTATGTTCGTAAAACAATACAGTTGCTGAATTGAACATGACCAATCTGCAGCACGCGACCCATCGAAGCAGCATTTGGATCTAACCATGTAGTACTCCCATTTCTGGACAGCCGGCAGCCCGAAACGATGAATCAGCCGACGTCGTGATGTCATTCCGTAATAGCTCTAACAAACGGTGAAACTAATAAAATATAGGTAATCTATGCCTGCTTCCAAGTTTTAGTTTGCCGTACGTCATTGCTGAAAGTTGCGTTAGCTCACTTATGAAATTCTGTCAACGGAATTGTGTTTCAAAATCAGCGGAACACTGAAATGGTATTGAACTGAGATTCGGTTTCCACAGGTTTGGATGTATGTAAAATTGGTCCTTGGAAATCAGAACCCACATCCGTCCCTCTTCTCCCCCCTGTCCGACCCCACCATTCTGCTCCTCCACGGCCCAACGACTCTGCCTTTTTCCGCTCCGGCAACCCCGCCCTTGTTCTATGCGCCGGCGATCCTATCCCCTCCATGTGTCGGTCAAGGTGCACTCCGAAGACCATGGCCTAATACGCAGGGGCGGATCCAAGGGCCCCCCC
>CM041640.1:12963927-13021453 GCA_023333625.1 Bothriochloa decipiens | reverse complement strand
CCACCCCCCCCCCCCCCCCCCCCCCCCCCCCCGCCCCCAGGAGGATATCCCATTTTTTGTTTTGACGTAAACCAGTGCTGAAAGTTAGTCTCACCTTTTGTATTGTATTAGGGCATCTTCACTAATAACCAACCACTAAAAGTATCTCTCTCGGTTTACATTACAAAACCTCTAGAAATCCCTAAAGATTTATAGATTTCATACACAAAGTACTGTCAACTCGAGATTTTACTACTACTTTGATCTAGTAAAAAGTACAGTCGACTCGAGATTTATACGAGAACGAGAGAGAAAAATCATCAGTAGTACAGTACTCGTAGCAAACTTATCAATCTATCTGATTTTGGCGAGGCCAGTCGCCTTTGCAAGTTGGCAGACCGCAGACGTCGTGATGCACGGAGGTTTTGCAGCAAATCGCCGGAGCAGGGGGGTCGGGCCCCCACGGAATCACAGCAGAAGGGACAGAGGCAAGCGAACAGGCGCAAAAGCAGTCCAACTCCACAGCTTTGCTGTGCGCGAGGCGGTGCACTCATCTGCTTTTTCCCCAAGTCAGTTTGGGCTTCCGCGCAGGCGAGCGCCGCGAGGCCGGCCACCTGATCCCATGCGGTACGATGCGGTACGCGCGACGTAGCCAGCCGGTGGGTTTATTTTTTATCGAAGTCAGCATGAGAACCTAATGTTTATTTTTTTTTATTTTTTTAATAATATAAATTTTTTTAAATTCACTCAACAGGGAGTTGAACCCAAGTATGACCCGTCGGTTGGTTCTTGGTCGGTTGTTTGGCTAGTTCAGCAAATTCAGACCAGACCAGCCAAAATCTTCTGGAGGTAGCTACGGAGTACCTTCATGCACAAATAGTTCAGTATCCAGGAACAGGCATGGGCAAAAGAAAACCCCTTGAAACCCTCAACGATTTTTCTGATCCACTTCGGACTCACTCGACCTTGCACCAGAGCAACGGGCAGTAGAAGCAAAAGTGGGCACCACTATTCACACAGTTCTTTTGAGACTTTGACGAGGCCAGTCGCATATTATTTGCAAAAGTAAAACAGCCAGCGTCCCCGAATTTTGCTACTGTAGACGTAGCAAATGCCATGGCCCACACCCGCTCCCCGTCTCGTTCTCTCGCAGCAAGTTGGTGGAGCACGGACCCCACGAAATCGCCGTGGGGCTCGCAGGTGGCAGCGGGCCAAGGGCCATGCGCGGTCGAGCGATCCCCACCCCGGCAAGGGCCGACGTGGTGCACTTTACATCAGATCGCGTGGACAGGCTGTGTCCGCTGCACCCATAGACAGACACGCGGCAGCCCACACCACGCTCACGCTGGCTAGGTGCCTGCGCCAGTGCACTGCTTGCTTTATCAGAAGAACTAGTCCGCGTAGGCCGATTTCTGTTTCAGTATTATTATGACCCGAGGTTATGTTAAAGCATTGCATAGATGTATTACTACTCTCAAATTTTCGCTAGAGGGGTAGTTAGAGGGATTTAAAAAAAAAAATCGCCGTTCGCTGGGCGTGACACTGTCGGCCTTCCGATTTACAGCAAAAGCTGCCGTGCCACAGTCGCCTGACCGCTGGCACCGCGGCAACCACCCTGCTGCGTGCTGCCCTCTGGCCGGTGGAGTGGATCATGTGTGCCGGGCCTGGTTGTGTGGGTTGGGTGTGGTGGCTGGCATTGCAGTGCTCTGGGCGATCGAGGAGCGCCAAGCCGGCAAAGCCTCTCATGTTGCGCGCCCGGCGGTCTGACGACGAACGTACGGGTGCAGTGGTGAGAATGTGGAATGACACCGAGAGCGCCAGCAACGGGACGCCGTGGTCCTGATCCAAGGCCACGCCAGACCGCGCGTGGTCTCCAAGACGAATGACGTACACGGACAGACGCATGATGCATCTGATGTGTAGCTGCCCGGGCCTGGGGCTCGCCGGCGAGACCAGAGACGGCTGCCCACTCCACCGTGACAACTGACAAGGATATCTATGTGTGTCTGCCAATTCCTCATCGATGACACTTTGCCTCACAGCGCTGTGGCTAGAATCGGTTGAGCCTTCTTGGACTTGGAGTGGTACGCATCTGCCGTGTGATAAATAAACACACAAGTTGAGTAAGTAAGTTAGAGGAGATGGGGGTTAGAATAGGCGCTTCCGAAGGCGATGCAGGCGGCGGCGGGGGCGACGGAGGCGGTGCACGAGGGATCCCCGAAAGTCCGCCCCCGACGATCTCCGGGAGACACGAAGCGGGAGGGGCTCTTCCCTTCTCCCATCCATGGGTAGGGCTCGGTGGGGATTGTGCGAAGAGGTAGACCAACAACGCCACAACGCACCGATCCCGTTGGTTAACCTCATCGGCATCCAATGGTGAGGGAGGTAAGGTTTCGTTCTCTCATCCTTGGGCCATGTTGGGGAGTTGCAGGACGGATAGCGAGTTCTGCATCGCTGTTTTCTCGCCTCACATTGAGTTTGATGATGGGATGTTCTCGTACCCCAGTTTGCCTCGAATGAACAACCAGTCAGAGATACAGGATGGCAGTAGGCGATTGATGAGAGTGGAGGCAGGTTAGAAGATGTCATTCACTCAGGATGAACGGAATTTTTCGATTCATGGTCCAGTGCCCCTCCAATTCGCATGTCAGGATTGTTGTCTGACCAGGATGCATACTCGATGGAGAGAATTGATTGTGTAGGGAGATTCAATGAGAGCACTAAGCAGGTTATGAGATCAAAGAATGATGGCTTTGACATTGAGCATCATAGGGAGGTAGATCATAAGTAGCAGAAACATAGTAATAGGCAGGAACAGAGTGCAGATTCTAAAACAAGGGACATAACTCTGAATTTGCATATGTCTGATGGTACAGTGTGGAGGGACTTAGATGGAAAATGTGGAAACAGGGAGCACCCCTTTGGAACATGTATAGAGGATATCTATCAAACCCACTCGTGGAGAGATACATCTGAAGGCTGGTTTTGGGTCCCGAAGGCGACAACGCTTCTAACACTAGACAACGGAGCAGGCTTCCCGGCGGCGGCGGAGGTAAGTCGATTCCATCCATGGGGCCGGAAAATAGTTCGGGCAATAGCTAAGGAGGTTGATGGGCGTTCCTTTTGCAGAGGTGCTCAAGCTAGGCAGGATGGATCGGGGCAAAGATGGAGGATACAAGGACCCGGAAGACCCAAGAGGAAGACCCAATTCGAGAGATGGCCCAAGGCGCTACGAGGATAATCGCGACTGGAGAGAGGGAGATGACAGGAGAAACCAGCCCAATCCCTATAGAGGAGAAGATCGATCCAGGTACCCTAATCAGAGAGGTGATGCCAAGCAGGGGGCTACTATGATGACAACCCAAAGAGAGATTACAGACCCATACAAGGAAATTACTATGAGGAGGACTCACACAAAGGTTATCACAGGACAGGTCAAGGTAGCTCAACCTATGAGGATGATGACAGAAGAGGACCAATCCCAAGTGGAAGAGGAGATGTCTTTGATAGAACTGGTACTGGCAAAAGAAGGCCTAATGAGAGAGACCATTGGCAGGAAGAAGCTGACCTTAGACAGAAAGCTTTAAGAAACCAGGAAGATAGAGCCAGAGCTGATATGTATAGAGGTAACAAGCTAGAATATGGGTGGGATGTCAAAGGAAAGAAGCCTTTTAACATAGCTGAGGTCCATTGTTACAACTGTAACAAATCTGGACACTTTTAGAAGGACTGTAAGAATCCACCATATTGCTACAACTATGGCAAAGATGGGCATAAGAGTGGGATGTGTCCGGAGAAGAAGGGCTTAAGAGTTTGTGGATTTGGCTTGCCAGGATAGGGTTTCTATAGCATTAGGGTCCCTGTTAAAGAGACTCCCCAAAAGGGAGCAAAAGGAGTGATGTCCATTTTACAAGGCACTGCAAATGTGGAGATGGTCAGGAATGAACTTAAATCCTTCTTTAGGCACAACATCACCTAGGAGATAACTATGCTGGTCCCTGAGAAGCAATTCATGATCATGTTTCCCAATGAGGAGAAAAGACATGAGATGTCTAGAGTGAAGAATTTTGAGTTTGAAATAGCCCCTATCAGAGCCCAAGTGAGAGCCACCAATGTAGATCTAGGATCTGATGGGAGTTTGGAAGTAGTGTGGGTCAGAGCTCATAATATTCCTGATTTTGCAAGAACCCTTGAAGTGGTAATGGAGATAGCACATCTAGTGGTTGATCCATAGTAGGTGGATATGGCTAGCTTAAATTGGGATGGACCAGTCAGGATCAAGCTTGGTTGCAGGGATTCCAAAGACCTAAAGGGAGACACTTAGGTGTATTTTAATGGTGAAAACAGAAGGGTTAGATGGGTGGTTGAAACAGGACAAGACAAATTTGACAAGGAGGCCAATACCTCAAAATTTAACAGGCATAGAGACCAAGCTGATGATGAGGAAGAGAAAGAGGATGACCCACAGGACAAATACACTTCTCAACAAAAGCAGAGCACAAAGGAGGGAGGGCAGATCACTAACACAAACAAAGGATCCACTTCTCAACCATAGGATGGGATTACAACACTTGGAAAGAAGACTGATTCTACCTTGCCTACATTGACATTTGGGATAACCAAAGAACTGGAAACTACACTCATATCTGAAGACAATCAAAATCTGACACAACAAAGTAAGACTAAAGGAGGAAAGACAAAGCAAGATTCCAACAACTTAGACATGCTTTTAGCCCAATTTGAGAGGTCTAAGGAACCAAATACAGAGTATTCTGCTGAAGAGGAGAGATAGGAAGAGCAAACAACTGAACAAATCCACTTAACACAAGAAAAGGATCAGGCAATCAGGAGTGAAGAGATGGAAGAACTTATTGATTATGATAAAAACTATGAGTTTACACAATAAGAGAAAGCAGATTTAGACAAATATGAACAAGAGCTGGAAGAAGATCAGGGAGAGCCTGCTGATGAAACAACAACACAGAAGAGACAAATGGACATATTAGAGAAGAAAATTAAGGAGAGGACAAAAAACTAGGCCCTGTCATGAACTTTACAGCAGGAGCTATCTCTAATATGGGAGTGGTACAGGAAGACAGTGAGGATGGCAACTCAAAAATTCCAAAAGAAGCACAAGAGGGTATGATTGCTGTAGCAGCAGAAGATAAAGCAGACAATAATACCATGATAGGGAGGTTCCAACCTGTTGTAGCCTAGAGAAAGAGTCTCAGAGTGAATTCTACCTTCAACAGTCAGGAACAAGCTATCAAGCTCAAAGCCCAGAGGGATGAGATTATAGGTAAATCACAATTTATTGCTTTTTCTACACAATCTAATGATAAACTCTCTAAGGTTGCAAATAATTATAAGATAAAATTAAGGAAAGAATCTGAGGTTCATTTAGCTATAGATAGGTTCAAAGCTCAGGAGATGGCAAAAGCAGCATTGTAGGAAGCCAAAAAGAGAGTACATGAATCTAAAGAGAGTAGCAAATCCCCAAACAGGTTTGCTATGCTACAAGAAGACAGAGATACAGAGGAGATTGTAGAGTGTTCTGAGAATGATCAGAGAGAACAGAATCAGGTGATAAATGAGAGAACAGTATGAGCAAGAAAGTTAAAGCCCCAGAAGGAGGAGGCCAAGAAAGCAGAAATGAAGATCATCTTTTGGAACATTAGGGGACTGGGTGGGTCAGGTAGGAGAGGCCAATTCAAAAATCTGATGTCCCAACATCATATGGAGGTTGTTTGTCTACAGGAAACTATAAAGAGAGAGTTTACACCCACTATGCTAAAGAATTTAGTTAATGGTCAAGACTTTTCATGGATCTGGACTGAAGTAGAATGTCATTCAGGAGGTACCCTGACAGGTGTCAAAGAAGGTGACATGGAGGTCCAAGGCTGTGATAAAGGCTTCTTTTTTCAAGTATAAGAGTGAGAGATAGATAGGACAACTTTGAATGGGAGATCATCAATGTATATGGCCTAGTACAAAATGAGAGAAAACACTTGTTCTTGGAGGAGCTGACAAATAATATAGAAAACATCCAGTGTGCCTTCTTGATGGGGGAGATTTCAACCTCATCAGAATTGCCACAGAAAAATCATCTCAAAATGTGGACTAGAGCAAGATGGACTTATTTAACAAATTCATCTCAGATACTGGTATAAAGGAAATGCCAAGGAGAGGTGGCAAATTCACCTGGACTAATAAGAAAGACCAACCAGTTATGAGTGTGCTAGATAGAGTTTTTACCAACTATATTTGGGAATCCCACTTTCCCTGGGCCACATGTGAGAGTTTGACTAGAGTGGGGTCAGATCATAGTCCTATTATAGTTAACACTGAAGATGTGAGAGTGAGCCATCCATATGTTTTTAGATTTGAGATGGCATGGTTCACATATGCAGAGTTCCAAACTAAACTCCTAGCTAAATGGCCAGAAAGAAGGAACCAGGAAGTGCAGGACTATAGGAAAAATATCAAAAAACATATTAGAACATTTTCTAAGGGATGGGGATGTAATATCAAAGGTGAGTTAAGGAGAGATAAACAGAACCTTGTGGAACAGCTTAAAAAACTAGATGAAATAGCAGATGAGGCATTCCTAAGTGCTGAACAGTGGAGGGAGAGATATGCCAAAGAGATAGCTTTGGAACAAATATACTCCTTTGAGGAATTACAATGGCAAAAAAGAGGAGGTGAAAAATGGATCTTACAAGGAGATGCAAATACCAGTTTCTTTCATAGTAAAGCAAATGGGAGAAAGAAAAATTGCACTATTTTTTTCACTAGAAGATGGAGATAACACTATCACTGGACAACAAAACTCGAGTCCACTTTGAAGGTTATTACAAAAATCTGTTTGGATATGAAGAGAGAGGTGACATAGCTATTGAGGAGGGTTTCTGGCCAGATGAGGGGGTTTTGATAGATGACATGGCAAGGGAGCTTATTAAGCCTTTCAGTATGTCAGAAATAGAGGATGCTTTGAAAGAGATGGGCTCATATTCTACTCCAGGACTAGATGGATTGCCAGCCAACTTCTACAAAAGAATGTGGCCACACATTAGAGAAGTGATGCTTGAAATATTCATAATGAGGAGTTAAACATGAGCAGAATGAACTATGGAATGATCACTGATCCCAAAGAGTAAAGAAGACAACACTATCAAACAATTCAGGCCAATATGTCTCCTCAATGTAGATTACAAATGGTTTACCAAAGTATTAACAATGAGATTGGCTAAACATGCAACAAATATTAGTAGCCCTGCACATACTGCTTTCACTCCTGGCAGGTACATACTGAAAGGGATAGTCATGGTCCATGAAGTGCTACATCAGCTAAGAATACAACATAAACAAGGAGTGATTCTGAAGTTGGACTTTGAAAAGGCCTATGACAAAGTCAATTGGGAGTTTATGATGGAGGTGCTTAAGAAAAAGAGATTTCCAGCAAAATGGATTAGTTGGATGAAACAAGTGGTTGAAGGAGGAAGAGTGGGAATAATGATCAATGGGCAGCCAGGGAGCTTCTTTAGGACATTCAAAGGCTTGAGACAGGGAGACCCTTTATCACCAGTGTTGTTCAACTTGGTAGGAGATGCTCTATCAATGATGCTAGAGAGAGCCAAGGACACTGGAGTAATCAGGGGACTGGTTCCAGAATTGGTGGAGGGAGGTTTAACTCATCTTCAACATGCAGATGATACAATCCTTTTCTTGAATCTAGATGATGAGACTATATGTAACACAAAGTTTCTACTATACTATTTTGAAGCACTGTCAGGGTTAAAGATCAACTATGAAAAGAGTGAAATTTTTGTGCTAGAAGTCATAATAGAGAGGCAAAGAGAGGTGGCAGACTTGCTAAACTACAACATAGGACAATTTCCTTTAAAATATTTGGGAGTCATGTTAGATAGATACTACATGAGCTCTACAGATTTTGATTATGTGTATCAGAAAATTGAGAAGAGAATTCCAACATGGCAAAGCTGCTTGCTGTCATATGGGGAAAAATGATCTTAACAGAATCATGTTTAAGCTCCATTCCCAACTATGTAATGGGAGTTTTCTATTTGAGAGGTGAAGCTCACCACAAAATGGAAACAACTAGAGCAAACTTCTTCTGGCATGGCCCTAGACAAAAAAAGAAGTATCACATATGAAATGGGAGGTGCTGGCTACCTTAAAACCAGCAGGAGGCTTAGGTTTCACAGATACTAGAGTGATGAACCAATGTCTACTCTCAAAATGGATCTACAAACTAGAGAAAGGAGATGATAACCCCTGCTACAAACTACTAGGAAAAAGTATATGGGAGATAAAGGCTTTTTTAGCTCAAAACAGAGAGGTGCCTCACAATTCTGGAGTGGTCATCATGAGGTCAAACATTGCTATGAAAGAGGTTTAATCTACATTGTAAAAAATGGGAGGAAAGCTAGATTTTGGCTTGATGTATGGCTAAGGCAGTGCCCTCTCAAAATACTGTTTGGAAGACTCTTTGATATTTGCAATGAGCAAGGGTGTACTGTCCATGAAGTGCCGCACAATAATGAGATTAATCTCACATTTAGGAGATCTTTTGGTGCAATAGCGATAAATGAATGGCAACCTCTGTTAACACAAATCTAGGATATACAACTACACGAGGAAGCAGATACTGTCATATAGGTACTAGAGAAAAAGGGTGTATTCACAACAGCATCACTCTATAGAGAACTCAAATTTCCAGGGATGTATAATGGAGAGGTAATGGCCATATGGAAAGCAAAAGTGCCAATAATGAAAATCAAGTTCTTCCTATGGTCAATATACTCTAATTGCTTACCAACAGCTAAACAGCTGGTCACAAGAAACTGGCCAGGAGAAAAGAAGTGTAAACTGTGTGGGCACATAGAAACTGGGCAACATGTATTTTTTGGATGTTCTTTGGCCAATTACTGCTGGTGGACATTTAGAGATGCACTTCATTGGGAAGTGACTCCAACTAACCTTGATGACTTCCTTGTTTATAGCCGTGAAAGAAACTTTGTGCCACGGCCTATGATGATTTTCACTTTAGCTTGCATATGTTGAAGTTTATGGCTGATCCAAAATGAATATGTCTTTCAAAACAGAGTGATTTCAGGTCCTAATGCTAGTGTGCATCGTGCTATGGTTTTTATGCAGAAATGGAGTGTCTTGCTCAGAGAAAAGGCTGGGTGCTGAAGATGACGGAAAGACTCTCTCAACACTTGGGACCAAGCGTGCAAGGATAATGGCATAAATCAAGAGCTGGAGTTTTTTGTTCTGTGGTGTTTCACCTAATGCATTTAGCACATGTCCGTGATGTTGTTTGGAGTTTTTAAATTCATGTATGCAGCAACTTTCGTATGCAAACTCTGTAAAGCTAGTAACCCCAGCGTACTCTCATACTTTCTATATAAAGCAGGGCCAAATGGTCTTTGGTCTAAAAAAATTCCTCATCAATCACTTGATGAGAGAAAATGACAATGCACCCAAGGCCTTGTTTAGATGCAAACAAAAAGTTAATTTTTTATTTTCTCCATCACATCAATCTTTACATGCATGCATAGAGCATTAAATATATATTAAAAAATAACTAATTGCATAATTTAGTTATAAATCACGAGACGAATCTTTTAAGCCTAGTTAATAAAAATAGTAAAACTTACATTTCTTGTAACCTCGGCGTGCTGGTGTCGTGAGAGGATGCCCCGACTAATAATCTCCATTGTCTCAATTGTAACTCCACAAGCACCTCACTGGAATTCCACTCAGACGATTAATGGTTCTAACTAGTGCATCTCTTGTTTTTTTTATATATCTTTTTGCACGACGGGCAAATTGGCGTGGACTTGTGGTTACTTCATTTTGAAGACTATACATGGTTTAATAAAGTTTAGACCTGTTGTCATGCCATGCATATCCCTTCTAGTATGGCTTTATGTGTGATATTTCATATTTGAATGGCTATGTTTTTTTGTTACTATATTGCTACGGTTCTCTTATCATCATCGTCGTCATCAAAATAGAGACGAGTCATCTAAATTTGTTTTAAAACTTGCATTATTTTGTTGTCTTAGCCGTTGTTAGAAAAAATCAGTTAGAATCAAATCCCACATGCTCAATTTCTAAAATTTCATAGAATTGATCCATTTTCATTTTCTAAGAACCGAATAACTCCAAAACACTGATGATATAGTGAAACTGATATGAGGAATAAACACCTAATTACAGGCTCACTGCACTATAGAACTATAGAAACACATACATTTTGGATCCGTTTGGTCCAGATTCTCTCTCAAGGAACTTTTCAAGTGATGAGTCGGAATCACTTTATAAAACCGTTTGGCAAGCATGCTTGATTCCAATTTAAAAAAATTGGTTCATCATAATGAAATTATATAAGTAGAAATACACTTCAAAAGAATCAAAGTTTTCACGTGAATATAATCCATATCAAATTTGTTACACTAAAAATGGTTGCAAGAAAAAAGTTACTATCACTAGAATACAAATAATTATGAAACTAAATAAACATTACCAGATTAGTCATGCCACATATTTTTGTAACAAACATGTTCAGAGATACAGATGTTAGTATTATTTTATATAAATTTAGTTAAACTTGATATATACATGTTGATTCCTCGAAATATGAGATGGGCACTTATTTAAGAACAAATGGAGTATAAAGGTTCTTTGTCCCTATTTTCCATATCTGTGCATTCCTACGGAACAACTAAATAGTATGAAAACGGGAACAAAGAATGCACAGGCGCACTACCTAGCATGAAAATAGAATCAAAGAACCTTGATACATGCTACCTTATATGTTATTACTGTTAATGAGCTATAATGTGTCAATTGCATTAGTCTAATATACAATGCTTTTTCCTCTTCTGCTCTCGATTTTGTTTCACTCAAGAAGAAACGACGGAAGCATAGCTGAATGGAAAATGATTAAAAAAGAGGGAGAAGGAGAGCTCTCATCCAAGCCGTTGGTTCACAAATGGAGGGTCTAGGTGAAGGCACTGCTTATCTTACAGTGGTAGTAGCCACTTCACCAGATTTGTGTCTCGAGGAGCATCCCCATGGCCGCGACCGCGAACGTGAGTCTCTCCCTCCCTTCCTCCTGCATTTTCTTGCGATTTCTCGTCTTCCACAGTGGCGATGAACTCGTGTGTGCTTCGGATTTGGCTCTTGTGTGATGGTATTTCGTTGCGACTTGCAAGTTCTCGTCTTCCACCATGGCGACGAACTCGTACGTGTGTGTTTCAGATTCGGTTGTTGAGCTTTTTGCGAGCGTTTTTGCGTGTCGGTTTTCTTTGCGAGTTCTCGTACGTCTTCCAATGTGGGAACGAACACGTGCAACTTGATCAATTTTGTTCTATTTTTTGTTCTATTTTTTTTGTTCTTTTGCTTCATATGGTCGTCTCTATGGGGGTTGCAAGAGCGTTACTAGTACTAGTATACTAGTGGTGGGCATATTCTGGGCGAGATTAGCCGTTGCCCCGCACATGCGTGACTCCTGGTCTTTTTAGCCTTATCTCTTGATTGATGGGTTTCGATTTCGTTCCTTTTAGTTGGCATTTCAGATAAAACATTTTGATTAAGTTTGTGGGCATATTTTTAGATGTTTGCTTGCGTTTTTGCGTGATGGTACTTTGACGAGAGTTCCCGTCTTCCACTTTGGCGACGGACCCGTACGAGTTTGTTCGAACTTTTTTCTTCTCCATTCATGTCATGTGTCTCTTTTGGGGTCACAAGAGCGCTACTAGTAGTGGGCATTTTCTCTGGTGTGGCTCCGTACGCGCGCGACTCTTGATCTTTTTGATCCTTTTCTCTTTGCTTTGGAGATCATTCGTTTTTTGGTTTTGGGAATCGTTCTTTTTTGTCTGGTTTCCCTCTTTGGGATTAATTAATTTTTCCCCATGCATGGATCACCTGATGATTTGACAAGTTTCTGATTTTTTTTTTTGCTTACTAAAAAGTGTATTTGCTTAAACGAGTCCTAAACCTAGCCAATACTCCATCCGTCCATTTATCTCCATCATCTAAGCAAAATTTTGTTTTTCAAAAAATCTCCTTCTTATAAGTTAGAACCATGAGTTTTGCTCCTCGAACGTGCTACACATTTGATGTTCATTGGCTATTACTTGACTGTATTTATTGCTCATTTGCTTTTCATTGGCTGCAACTTCTTGACTGCACCATGTCTTCAATGCAAATTGACGTTGATTACTGCTCCTTGTCATTGCGTTGAAGGCTAATACGAAGAAGATAAATGGACAGAGGGAGTATGAATGTGCAACATTAGACTACTACTTTAATTATTTTGGCTAATGATTTTCTAACTGACCTTGTTGTAACACCTTCAGCCCTTGCGACGGCAACTTAGGTGTGAGCCTCTATTTGTAATGGAGGTAGAGGGGGTGCCATGTCAGGGATCCATGTGATCTTCATCATGCAACCCTGAGATCCACCGCCTTTAGACCGACATAGAATAAATGGTTGGGATTATTCCATATGTGCTTTTCATGTGGGAAGCCCGTGGAGGGCAGAAGCCTCCATGGAGTCAGCCAACCCACTATAACAGATTGCCCCCACCACTTCTTTCTAGAAGGTTCCCACATGTCATAGTGAATGTTGCATGCTTTTGTCACATCGGTAGGTTCACTATGGGTCCACAATAACACAATTGTGATCCAAGGAAGGAGAATGACTTTGGGAGGCTTCTCATGGATCCTGCAACCTTTGCATTACCCAGTGGTGGACCCATAGTGGGGTTGGGTGACCCCTCCTTTGGTGGTCCCATAGGCTCATAAATTCTCCATATTGTTGTCCCCTACATACAAATGCCTAAAGTGCAAATGGGACTAGGTATTGATAAAACTATGTTTATGTCATGTTTTGCTTCCTTTGAAGCCGTGGCTGTTGACGGTGATTCGAGTGCATATTTTCATGGATTTTGTACCCTCGCTCTATTAAGAATCCTTATAAATCCATGCTACAGTCTCAGATGATAGATCTCCACACATGCATATGCATAAACACTTGTCCACATATATTCAATCACGTGAAAGTGTGAGGATGCTGTCGGAACGAAACTCAAGCGAGCCTCACCAACAGCATGGCAACCGTTATGGGTGCCAGTTGATAGTATCTTACACTTCTTGGTCATTGGATTGCGGACGACATACCGGTATTTATCAGCCCCTAGGCACCAACAGAGGATGAGGCCGTTGCAACAATATGAGACAGCTACATTGTCCTCGTTTAAAGGCAATAATTCAACGGAGCTTACACTGGTGACGTTGGTTTTCGGTGTTCTGTCACCCGACCAGTGAATTTTGTGAGCGTCATTCTACTTCAGAAAACAATGGTAGCATCTAAATGCAAGGATTTATACTCATACCGAAGCCCTACGTCCAGCCTTAGAGAGAGTTGAGTGCGTGTTAAGGAAAGCGGCATACGACCTACACAAGTGGGATCCAAAAAGTCCTAGCGGAACCCACCGAACAGCGATCTCCTGTCCGTCACATGGACCTTTCTGATCACTTTTACAAAACCCAAGCTCAGAGGGCGATCGAGAAGTGCCAAGCCGGCCAACATATCATGCTGCGTGCCCGGCGGTCTGACGACGAACGTATGTGCAGTAGTGGAAATGTGGAATGGCACCGAGAGTGCCGGCAACGGGACGCCGTGGTCCCGGTCCAAGGCCACCTCTCCACGCGTGGTCTCAAGACGCATGGCGTGCACGGCAGATGCATGACGCATGTGATTTGTAGCAGCCTTTTGTGCCGATTCTGCTGAGAATCGGAACTGATTCTGGCATAGAAACAGTGCCTTCGTTTTGACTACGTTTGCATGAACTCAGAGGGTGTTTGAACTTGGGACAGAAGATATATTTTCCATTTACTAGATAAAAGAACGTAGTATTACCAAGGGCAGTTCCCCGTGCGGCCGTGCGGGCGAACAAAACAGACGGCCAAAAAAAAAAGGACCAAACGGTCTGGTCTGGTCATGCCAAAGCTAGATCGGCCGCAGAGCTGTTGCATGGCCAAAGGGCAGTTCGTCAGTTGATTTTTCTGTTCAGATTAGAAGGCGAAGTGGAAGGCGAGAAACTTTCACGCAACGGTAGCAAGTAGACAAAACCACAAAAGAAAGCCGAAAAGCAGGGGTCAAGCTTGGGCCTTGTTTAGATTCCAGATTTTACCTTTAAATTTTACTATGTAAAAAGAAGATTTCTCGTCACATCAAAATGCCGGTACATGTATGGAATATTAAATATAGATGAAATAAAAAACTAATTACACAGTTTTGTTATACTTTACGAGACGAATATTTTAAACCTAATTAATCAATATTTGAATAATTATTATCAAATAAAAATAAAATTACTACCATATTTAACAGAATTTACTATATAAAGTTGGTACACCAACTTTGGTATCTATACAAGGCATTGAAATCTTTAGGGCCGTCTAGCTTCACATTTGCAAAGGCATTTGGCCAGCGTCCCCAGAGTTGTCTACTAGTAGCAGTCGTACGTCTGCCACCCCCGGCTGTTGCCGTAGCAAATGGCTCATTCTCTCTCGCAGCAAAGTGGGCGGAGCAAGGACCCGCGCAGGTGGCAACGGGCCAGCGGCATCGAAACGGGTTTGTCAGCTTCAGTACCTCTATACAAAGCCCAAGGTAAATGAGACTGCGATTCGCAGCAAAAGTTGTCGTGGCACAGTTGCCTTACCGCTGGCACCGCGGCAGCGGCGCGCACCACCCCTCCCGCCGATCGAGTGGATTTCGTGTGCCAGGCCTGCTAGGTGGCGGCTGGCATTGCAACGCATATTCACGCTGCGTGCTCTCCCCCGGGGCGGTCCACAGAACGCGTGCTCTAGTGCAACGGGAGGCCACCTCGCCGCGCCCGCGTGGTCTCCCAGACGCATGACGCATGGTGAGCAGGCCAGGCACGCTGAGACGGCGAGACCAGTCAGTTCGATGGCGCTGCCTTTTTCCCAACTTGAGGTGATCGGAAAGCAAGTTTCGTAAATGTTTCGGTGTACTGTATGTGGGTGTGAGCGATCTCTCGATCCATGCAATCGAAGCAGCGCGCCTCAATCTAACGATGGACATGTACTCCCATTGGGGACAGTCTCCGTTCCCAGTTTTTGTTTTTTTTTTTGTATTATCTTCACTAATAACCGACTAAAAAGTATCTCTCTCGGTTTAATTACTATAGAAGACCTCTAGAAATCCCTAAAGATTTATAGATTCCATACACAATACAATAAATAGTACTGCTACTTTGATCCAGTAAAAAGTACAGTCGACTCGAGATTATACGACGAAGGCCGCGAGGCCGGCCACCTGATCTGATGCGGTTCGCGCAACGTGCTCCCGGAGTGTGAAGAGGAGAGAGGGCGGACAGTTCGTGCACGCAAACTCCACGCGGCAGCGGCACAGTATTGGCCACACGGCCACACCGCCACATGCCCGGAGCTGTACTCGGGGACGCACACATCTCAGCGCGCGCGATCCTGCGGCTGCGGTGGCCGAGCCAATAATAGTGCGTCGCCGAGCCCGAGGCACCAGCCCGGCTCGCCCATAAATACGCGCCAACCCCAACCCCCACCCCCCTCCCCCCCGGGCCCACCCCTCTCCTCTGTCTCCTCCAGACACTGCGAGCAAGCCCGTCGCCGCCATGTCGCAGCAGAACGTGAGTTCCTCTGTCCATCTCTCTCCCCCCATCGCTCTCTCTCTCTCTGTTCTCTGTCCGTGAGTGTGTGTGCTCGACTGCTCGCTCGAATCCGGGTTTTAGCGTGTTGTGTGTGCTTGGAGCAAGAGAGAAAGGAGGCGCGGCGGCGGAGGTGGGCGGGAGCCCACGGCGCCGCCCCCGGCCGGCCGCCAACCATAGCCGGTGCCTGGCTTGAGCCCGTAGCAGCAGAAATCGTAAGTAGTACTAGTAGCAGTGCCACTAAGGCCATCTTTGTGATCTGTCGCATCTTGGTAGTAGTACTTGATCGGTGGAGTTGGAAGGAGGAACACATCTAGCAGAGCATGGCCGGACTTGCAGTATGTTTGTCGTTCGTGTGTGAACACTGCCTTTTTTTGGTTGGTTAATTTCTTCATGTCTCTCATAGTTGAACTATGCATGGTTTCGGATGAGTGGTAATGGAATTGATCTAGGATGCTTCGAGATGATAAATATGGCTCGTTATTTTGATCCCCATATGTTGCTATGATTCTGCTGTTGTGAAGTTATTTGCTCGGCTTCTGATTTTTCTAGTTTGTTGCATGCTGATGATCAGTTAGTAGTTGAAATCGATCAGAGTCTAATTTTATCTGTAGCGTGCCTGGCTTGATGAGCCCGTAGCAGTAGCAGTGCCACTAAGGCCATCGTAGTGATCTGTCGCGTCTTAGTAGTAGTAGTAGCATCACTCGGTAGTAGTACTTAATCAGTATGTTTGTCGTTCGTGTGAGAACACTGCCTTTTTTGGTTGGTTAATCGATCTTCTTTATATTGAACTCACTATGGTTTTGGATGAGATGAACGATGATTGAGTTGATCTGGTTCGAGATGATAAATGTGGCTCGTTATTTTGACCCCATGTTGCTGCTATGATCTGTTGTGCTCGTTATTTTGGTCTGCTGTGATTCCGTGTGGAGCAGTATTAAGCAGTTTGAACGATCATATCATGCTAAATTTTTTCTGTTGGTTAATACGCCCTACCTAATCTTATTATCTCCTCTGTCTTTGGTTGTTTTGTTTTAATGCTTCATAGGCGCTTCGGCAGAACCTGCTTGGTGACAACGAGGATGATCAGGCGCCGGTACAGAGGCAGCCTATGTTCCCCCTGAGCAAGCGCGTGCTGATCCATTCCGCGCAACCAGTCGCAATGGTTCTTGCAGCCACAACCTGCATGTTGTTGCAGCGCCACAACCTGCACCGCCCTGGTTCTTGCAGCGCAGGGGTTGGACAAGAAGAGCAACAACCAGCATGTTGTTGCTATCATAAATGCTCTCATATTTGCACATCTTCCTTTCGGCCTCGCGGGCCTTCTGATCGCCGTTGCTGTGCAAAAGAATGAAGCCCTGGTGGGTCTATCCAGCGGCTGCATCCTCGGACATCTCCTACTCCCTACAGTCATAGGTGGGGTTGTTAACGTCGTGAAGTCAGGCGAGGGTGTGGTGATTGTTAGCATCGTGTCGGTGGTGTTGTTTGTCGGCACCATCCTTGCCTGGGCTTTTCTCTCCACCTACCCTCAGGTTCTAACATTCTTATTCTTTCTATTGTGTTGTTTAACGTTTTACCATTTTACCATATCTAATAGTCCTTGCATTTGTAGTTTCTTCACATTCGGCGTGGCGCTGCCATCATCCGCCCAGAACGGCGACGCGGCCATCCCCCCCCGAGCAGGCGAACGGCCACGTCCACGACATCCTCCCCGATGAGCTGCCGAACGGCCACGACGCCGCGTGATGGATGGGTCCTGGAGGCCCACTGCGATGGCCGAGATCCAGCGGCCGGCCGGCCGCCGTGAGACGAACAAGCAGTATAGGAGTATCTTCATCACAATTTTATCTTTAGCATTAGTATAGTAGCATCATCAGTGCCACTAAGGGCATCTATCGCTAGTTCTGTTGCAGTATGTTTGTTCTTGTGGGAACACTGCTTTTGGTTGGTTTTGGTTAATCTTGTCTCTCGTAGTTGAACTATGGTTTCGGATGAATTAATGGTGATGGAATTAATCTCTGGACGTTTTGAGATGGTAATGGAATGTGAAATAAGATGTTATGAGTTAATAATCATTGGTTTGTAATAGTTTAATTCTTCTGGTTGGTAGTAGTGTAGTTTAATTTTCATGTGCGTATATTACTGTACTGTTGGTCATAGTCCATCGTGTGTCCTGTGTAGATGGTGAAAGAGAGAGAGAGAATCTGAATGTTCTCGCATTCTTTACATATTTCCTTTCCAATTTATGCCAAGTTTTGTCTGTTCCCTCCGTTTTATGATATGATATGGATCTGATGAGTCGATTTAAATTCTTTTGCCCCCGTTTTTCTGCTGTATGTGTCTGTGCATCGGAACCGCTGGATCTAGATTGTCGATTCTTGTTATGTTGATTGTCAATCACATCACAAAAATGCTCTCAATCTTGTTTTCGGGCCTACAGTGGAGCTCTGGGGACAGCAAGGATATGTACTTTCAAAACAATGCTCTTAGTAGTTCCACTTAGACAAGAATCGTGACAGATGAAGATAATATACTGCAAAGGATAACAATAACAATATGACAGTAGCAACGCATAATTTTTGACCCGTGCAGATTATTCCTAGCAACAGCTGCATTGATTCAGAGTATCAGACAAGAAATTCAGAGTATTACTCATTAGTTCATGTCCGGACAACTTTGTGTGATTTTCTTCGTCTCTTGAACTGGCCGCGTCAAAATAAGATCAGTGTGATGCAGTTACACCGTGGGGCCGGGACTTATAAGGCCATGTATAACCTGGGAATGCTTAAACGAACGCTTAAGGAAAGAGAATCATCAATAAACTGCATAAGCGCCGTAAGCTACAACGGGAAAGCTAGCCTTGCATGCTAATGTGCTGCTCCCATCCGTGTAACCGTATAAGTTTCCTAGAAAAAAATATTCTCTAGCGCCGGCCGCCTAGCTAAGCAGCGATGCTCAGTCTAAGCGCTCTGCCAAACGTCCACGGTGGCAAACAAACATGCAACTGCTGGTAAGCGCCTAGCTAAGCAGCCGCGTTGTACGTGGTCTAAAGAAGATCGATTAACCAACCAGGAGTGTGGCAACTACGATAGTTGAACTGCCGGTATAAAGAAGGTCGATCAACCAACCAAAAAAAGGCATGCCATACATCTCATCCAAAACCATAGTGAGTTCACACCATAGTGAACTCACTACGATAGTTGAACTTAGGATACCTTCAGAGAAGAAGGTGCAAAAGTAATTCTGGCCGCCGGTGAATATTTCGAAGGGGGACGCCCTGGCACTATGACGGTAAAGGGGTCTTCTCGGTTAGGAGTGCCTACAAGATATTGTCAGGAGCCCTGTCATTGAAGATGATCCGGCTGTGGGCACCGTCAGGAAGGCACAGAAGAGGAGCAAGACCTTGAAGCAAAGTGCGGGAACCAGTCGTGGGCTCGACCCTACCAATGGGCCTAAAGTCAGGAGCAGACCGAAGAAAACGCAGAAGCCTCTTCTTCAAATGTGATATGGTGAAAGAACTATGGGCTAGGCTGGGGCAGCAAGCAGGCCATAGCAGCTGGCAGTCATAGAGTCGGCAAGAGAGGCCATCAGGTATGTTGCAAAGCTGAAAAGGGTGGAGCAGCTGAAAATGGTAATCGGCTTATTGTCATGGTGGTCAGAAAGAAATAGGATTAGGGAGGAAGGACAGAGAAGGCCGGTTCTTCTTATTGTTAAGGATGTCGAAGTTTATATGTGGGGAAATATTGCAGTTGCCAAACTACGAGACAACAAAAATGGAGCAAGCCTAGTCCGGAGGTGCTCAAGCTCAATGTTGATGCATCTTTTCAAAGGAGAGTAGTGATGGTGGCTAGGGCTATATTAATAGAGACGGTCATGGTGTTGCTGTCAATGCTAGATGGGAAGAGATCTGCCGACTGCCCCTTCTAACAATGATAGCATCACCATCATTACAATTAACTGAATACGGTCAGCATCCTGTTGAAACTCAAATTTGGCCCGATGAAGCTGGATAATAAACTATCCATTATCTAAAAAAAATATTATACTAAATTTTATATCACTAAGTAAATCAATGGAGCGACGGAAGCAGCTCCATGTGCTCCTGGCCAGCGTAGTAGCGTAGGCCCTTGAGTTCAGTACGGAACCGAGCCCGAGTCGCGGCTATCCTAGAAAGTCTTGCGGTTGCGGAAAAGGACCGAGAGCTCTCCCGACAGTCCCGAGGCTGTGTCCAAACATCATATATATCGCGAGCACCGCAAACGTCCTTTTTCAGTTTTGGATCGACGAGTCGAGGAAACCTTTGGGTTTAGAGATTGCGGTTTGCGCGATTTAGAGGTTGCGAGTTAGCGACGAGAGTGACGGGCCAAGGTGAAGATGGCGACGACCGTGGCTGCAGAGGTGCCATAATCCGTAGTTACCAACCCTGAGATGGCCCGAGCCCGACAGATCACAGGCCTCTTCGTAAGTGCGCTGATCCCTCTACTATTTTGTAGTACTTGCTTATTTCCTTCTACATGTACATATATAGTGTCTATAATATATAATATACATTCTTACACACACTAGCTAACCATCGGTGCTCATGTCTTGCAGGAGATTTATTTCCTAGCATTAATCGCCATGTTCGTGTATGTTGCATGCTTCAATTTCATGACTTTACCTTTGTGGGAAGCTTTTAAGTGGACAGCTGGGGAGGCACCTTTCTTTCTGATACATCTCTGTATGACACCGTGGCTGAGGGATTTCTTCATTAGAAAATTTGCTCAGGGCCCTTCCGACCGCACGGGCAGTGAAGATCTCTCTAGTAACCTATTAGTAGGACCTGAGAATGTACAACTTAGATTTATCAAGCTTGCAGTGTGTTGGAACCGGGTTCCGACAGATTTAGAGGAAGGCTAGAATGGCTAGATCAGACGATCCCACTCTTAATACCAAATAGAAAAATTACAATGTAGGCCCGGTAGTAGGTGGCACTGCGGCTACCAGAGGACCATCCTACCTTAATTACACAGGGGGCATGGCCTTTTATAGTGGCTCTCCAGTTTAAGATTGAAAGTACAAACGTGCCCCTAATGGAAGTTTTGAAACCCTAGACACAGACCCTATTACACGTGGGCTCCCTAGGGATAGGCTGGTCCACCATTCCCTGGCCACGGCCGCGGCTGTGGCCCATCACTGTCTGCGAGAGGCCCATTAAGCCTGCTACTTGTTCATAAGCCCCCCAGCTTGGCTCAGCGCGCTGTCCTGATAGAAGCAGTCTCGGGTTGCCGCCTCCTCCGCGCAGAGCCTCCGGAGGAGTCGAGGTTCCGTCGATCAGCCTCCACCTGAGAGACGGTCGTCTCCACCGGACCTCCATCATCGATTGTCTTCGTGGCCCCCGCGGAGGCTTCCCAGCGGAGATCTAACCTCCGGGGGGGGGGGGGGGGATCAGCCTCCGCCTGAGCAACGGTCATCGCCACTGGACCTCCGCCGTCGGTTGGCTCCATGGCCTCCGCGGAGGCTTCCCGCCGGAGACCTGACCTCCGGCGGCTCCTCTCCGGGACCTGCAGGTATGAGCCAGATAGATACAGTCAGAACTGTAAGTTAGACATAAATTGGAGGTAACAAGCCCCTCCGCTCTCGGGGCGCATCCCAAACATTCCCCCCTTGAGGGTTAGATCCAGCGGAGGCGGGTCGAGACATCAACACGCCCCTGACCGTGGAGGTTGTGCTTACCTCCGACCCCTCTGGCCCGTTGAACATTGGACCGGAGGTTTTGCGTTTTACGGTTGCTCGGTTTTTAATCTTAGGCGTTGATTTTGAGTCGGTTCGTTTGCTGCCATTCGATTAGTGGATCGTCGTGACCGTTGGGCTGAGAAGTCAAGGCGCCGTATCGCTGCCTATATAAGAGGGGTAGGCTGTGAAAACGACCTGTACTCCCCTTTGCTCGCCACCGCGCAGTTTGTTCTGCTACTTACTGCCTTCGCTCCCATAGCGTAGGTTTCCTTTCTCGCTTGCAGCCTCTGCTTTTGCCTTTGCCTCGGCATCCTATCGCCGTGGCACCTAAACGCCCCTGCTGCGCGCATCATCGTCCGTTCTCCGGCCCCTATTCCCAGTTCTAGGGTGTCAGAGTCGGAGGTTTCCTTGATCTTTTCGAGCGGTGCATGCTGGCTGCTGTGGAGGCTAGGGATCTCGAAGAGTCACTATCTGACGTTGAGGCTTCCCCCAGTGATCTAATGCCTCTGAAGAGTGCTTTGTCTGATTCGGAGGTCAGCTACGACTTTGGTTGCAACCTGATGACCCAGGCGATGATTGATGGCCTCGAAGAGAAGGGTTATGTTCCTGCTGGCTGCGGGCGGGCTCCGGGTGAGGAGACTGTCCCACTACCTGAGAGAGACGAAGCCATTGTGTTCAAGGACTTCTTCACCTGCGGTCTTCGCTTCCCATGCTGCAACTTCGTTCGGTATGTACTCGAGTGGTTTGACATGCAACTTCATCATATGACCCCCCATGCATTTCTGAACATGAGTAAATTCCTTTGGGCTATCGAGTCATACGGTGGGGGGATCAGTATAAACACTTTTGCAAAGTTTTATGAGTTGCAAAAACAGCCAAAGTACATTGGTACAAAGCTTGCTCAGTTCGCATCATGTAGCTTTATGGCCAAGAGGAATCCCAGCAAGGGCAAGGAAAAAATTGCTTCTTAGTGTCAGAGGGGGAAATGGGAGCCTGCTGACTGGATGGACTACTGGTTTTATGTGAAGACTTCTGGTGCTTCTCAAGTCAGAGAGGATGGTCGGAGGATCATTACTTTTCCCTTTTCCTCTGTTATGACCCGGATGGATCCACACACTAGCATCAAGCCGGAGGTGACCGTCTCCGAGAAAAGGAAGTCTTGTACCCGAGCATTTGTTGATGCCTGCCGTTACTCCGGAGGAAGGGATCTTGTGGAGGAGATGATTGCGTCTGATTTCTGGCCTCTGCATGGCGGCAAGGACAAGAAGAAATTTGTCATACAGAAACTGGATCTTTCTGTTTTTGGTGTGGCTGGCGGAATCCCGTGTCCGTACTTTGGGCTGAAGCTCCCTGAGGGTCAGAGCAATGAGGACTTTGTCCGTGCCACAAAGCAAAAGGCTATCAAAATACTTGGTGAAGTTTCTTAAAAGGAATATCTCGCCCGGAGGTCTGAGGCTGGTATCATGCCTCGCCTCAATAGGGTCTTTGAGGAGCTCGGCATTCACTACACTGAGCGCGAGCTCCCTGAGAAGTTGAAGAAGAAGAATGAGAAGAAAGAACTGACTGCTGCCAATGCTGCTACGAAGGCCGCCGAGGGAAAGAAAAGAAAAGCTGGTGCTTTGAAGCGCGAAGTCTCGAAGAAACAGAGGGGGGGCCTCCACTGAGTCTATGGAGATGGAGGACATTTTTGAAGATCTTTATGATGAAGAAGAGGACATCATTGCTAATTTGGAGGTGGGGACTGAGATTCTAATGGAAGCTGACACTTTGGCGCTGTCCAATTCTGAGGGCCCATCTCGGCGGTCTCTGTCGCCTGCTCCTTCCCCGGAGGCATCCCATGCTTTAGCAGTTGACGCCTCTGGTTCACCGTCGGTTCGGCCTATCTTGCCGCCTACTGAACCTCTGTCATAGAGTGTTGAAATGGCGTCCCCTGAGCTTTCTATGAAGCCATTTGACAGTGCATATCTCGACGCCAGTTCCGATGAAGATGAATTGGAGGAAGCTGGTGTTATGGCTCATCATGCTGAGAAGCCAGCGAAGACTGCCCAACATGAAGTGGATGATACTGAGGTCCACAAGGATGCCTACACCTTGAGTCAAGGTAATATTCTTACTCGGAGTATGACCTATGTGGATTTCCTGACTTTGAAGGTTTCTTGTGGTTATGCCTCTGACTGGGAAGTTTCCTTGCTCGGTGAGCATGTATATGATATTTTTTGAGATTTTATGTTTTCTTGTTTCCTTGCTTGACTTGTGTTTTTTATGTCTGCTTCCAGATAGCCTTACTGCTGAGGCCACTCAGACTACCCCTCCACCGCCTTCGGCGCCTGATGCACCATTTCTCGGAGGGGCCGTTACTGAGGCGGTGCCTATGGCTCCGCAACCTCCGGTGGACGTGGTTGGCTCTGGGTCTTTCCCGTCCAGCAGCTGTCCCGATGAGGGCATAAGTGCCCTCCTTGGCTGGGCTCAAGGTATTGACCAGCTGACTGATGTTATGGGCGGAGACTTGTACCGACATCTGGCTGGGCTGTCGTTTCAGACCTTGATGAATACCAATATTAATCATCATGTTATTATGAGTTTGGTTTCATTTTCTATGTTTTTAGCTATATACTCTTTCTCATGTATTTGATTTTGGCATTGCTTTGTTGCTATCTCTAGAGCGCCGCCTTGTCCATGGCTGTTGAGACTAGTAGTGGTGCTGAACTGGTCAAAAAGGATGAGGCTATCAAGGTCTTGAAGGCGGAGGTTGAGTCTCAGACCCATGAGAAGGGACGAATGGCTCGGAAGGCCTCCGATTTGGAGAAGCAGCTATCAGCTCTTGGGGTTCAATCTAATGAGTTAAAGAAGTCTCTTACTGCTGCTAAAGAAACGGAGGCCACCGCCAATCAACGGGCAGACAAAGTTGCTGAGATTTCTAATCTCCTACTCCAGGAAGTGGATGCTGAACGGCAGTTGGCGGCAGCTCTTAAGAGTAAAGTTGAAGAACTTGAGAAGGAGCTGACTGCCACCAGATTGATTGGGCTGGAAGTGGCTGAATCCTATGTCTCCGCCGTCCGGGCTTTCCGTGGTGCGGCGACTCCGGTTAATCTTGAGGCTTCTACCTCCGGGATCTTTTCCTGGATCAAGGCGAACCTCGACAAGCTTAATGAGTTTATGACCGGAGTCTCCAATTTCAGTGCGAAGACCTCCGCCACCTATCTATGCAAGCTTTTTGTGTCTAAGGACATTGTTCAAATTGGAAATTTTGATTGTCCTGAGCTAGAAGATCCTGCTGAACTTGGTAGAACGGATCGGTTTGTTAAGACCACCGTGCATAGCTTTATGGAGAAGTTCTGGTCCAAGTTCGGCCGGTCGGAGACTGTTGCCATGGCTAATGTTACTCGTGAAACGGTATGTACGGTTAGCTTTTCCTGTCTTATTTTGTTGTAAGAGTTGCGTCGGCGATTCTCTTTTCTTATTTTCTGCCTTTTCAGCAACTGAAGTATGGCAAGCGCAGCGGTCATGGCCCGACTTCTTCTGGCAGCACATCTGCACGCACTTGGGGATCTACCGACACTGGTGCCTCTGCTCCTGCAAGTGTTGGAACTGATGCCATCATGGAGCAAGCGGTAGCATCTCCGGGGGCTCGGACGGGGCTTCAGAACTTGACCGCTGAAGAGGAGGTGTAGAAATTCATCTTGATTCGTGGTTGTGTACATTTTGTCTTTTGTTGACCTAGTGTCGGCGCGCACGTGTAAAGAACAATTTAAGTTGCTCTTGATTTTATAAAATATTAATGGCCGAATCGTCCTGCACAGGTCTGCGGTTTGGGGCCTGTGCAGGAGGTCGAGCCTATTACCTTTATGCGTAATGATGTTTACGTTAGCGGTGAGCTATGGGATTATTGGAAGTCTGTGTTTCCTAGGCGCATGGTGGATGACATGTTTGATTTTGTTCTCAGCGACTTAGATGATAAGCGCTCTAGTTTTACTCGTTCTCTTACATGGCGTGGTCCAACTGGACCTTTGTAATTATTCTTGCTTGCGTGGAGTTTGAGTGTTGCTATGGAACTGTGATTTGTGAGCTGGTTTATTTCGACCTCCGCTATGCTGCGGAGGTCTGTTTGAATTAGTCAGAGGCCTTCGTGCCAGATTGCAATTGTTGCCTCTGGGAGTGATTTTTGCTTTCCTCCTCAGAGGTTGTAACTACTTTGAAGCACATTTATGTACTAATAATTTTACTTTATTGTTAACATAAGGCGGGTATTACAATCGTTGTTTCTCTTCAACCAGTGCTGGCGTCGATTTTGTTGTGTATTACCCTTTTGTTGCTGTACTCGACTTTGTGGTCTTCGGCTATGCCTCCGCGCGTCCTGACACTTGATCTGCGGAGGTGAGCTATGGTTGATCTTAGCGGAGACGGGGGGGACGTTACGAGTTCTTACGCGGTATCCCCCCTTGACTCCGTTCAAGCGATGACCCTGATTGGCTTGCGCTGTTGTCTAACTTCTTTGGCATTATCCTAGAAACACTCGTTATCTCCGGGATGTTTCTTTTGCCAATCCTCTTACGAATTCTTGCATGGTATCTTGTTATTTTTGTTCATCCGTATGCGCACATCTGCTTCCATCTCCCTTAAATGGGATTTGGCTACGGGGATTTGCTTGTGGTTGTCCCTTTCTTAATGCTTAGGCGTGCAGACTTTGAGCTCTACCTCTTTTATAGTACCCCTTGTGTACTTTGTGTATCTTTGTTATTTACTATTTTTGGTTTTGTACTTTTGCCTCTTGAGGCGTGATGGTACAGGTACTTATTTTATACTTGCTTCCTTTAATGATAGGTAGCTGCAGCTGGTTTAATGATGCTTGGGGGTCCTTATAAAAAGATTTGTTCCCCCTTTGTTGTTTAGGCTGCTTTGTTGTGTACATTATACTGATGGTGCTCCCTGGGAGCTATTTTTACGTTGGTACTGTGTGAGGACTCATAATGGAATAGCCACATCAGTGAACCTGGTGCCAATGGTTAAAGATGGTGATGCTTCTGCTTGTCAACGATACTCTACTTGTATTGCCTTTGTATCCTCGGAGATGGCAGCCGGCTGTGATCCTATTTAGTGTGGTTGACGTAAGAATTTTGGATGCGGTGGTTGCTTGCCAATGGAAGGTGCAAAGTGGTGTGCTGACAGATGATTGTGGAGTTTGTCATGTACAAGCTGGCATTGGAGGTTCACCTCCTCTTCGTGCCGAGCATCTATTGGACTAGATTTAACTAGTTGGGTTTTTGGAGGCACAGGGTGGTATGTAGCCGAGAGGCGATAGGGTGTATTTCGTGACTGATCAGGGCTTGCCTCCGCCGGCGTCTGCTTTTTAGGGAGCCTTAATTTGCTTGCCTTTAGATGTATTTTCGGAGGCTGTACTCTTTGCTCTTTTGTAGGCTGGTGTTGGCAACCTCCAGGCCACTTCCATGTCTTGTGGTAGCAGGTTAACTGGGTGGAGTGGCTAGATATCTTGACCCAGAGGTTGTGTGTTTTGGTTTAGTAGTTAAATACGTGCGCTTTGCACATTGTTTCTATTATGAGCAAGGCACAATGAGCCTTGTCTGTTGTAAGCATAAAGTTGAATAATAAATGATCTTATTTTATGTATTGCCTCCTCTTTAGAATAGTAAATGATCTTATCGGTTTCTGGACTTAATTTTTGTGATTATATTGCCTCCGTTTTGGAAGGTGAATGATGCGGAGGTGGCTTGACTTCGTGAACTCATACCTATGTGTGTGTTTACCTTCGCTTGTTTTAATATTGTATTTCAGAGGTTACTGCTGGTGAGTGTGATGTTGCTTGCTTTTTGTGGTACCGGCGCCTGAGTTGGTTCATAGGTCTTTTTCCGGTTCGCTTCGCAACTTGCGGTTGCGATTGCCTGCCTCGATGCCTGATATGCCAGGGCTTTTTCGAGGGCTTTTTGGCGTTTTGCGGAGGTTGTTTCATGCTTTCTTGTTTCGTTCGCAACTTATGGTTGCGATTGCCTGCCTTGATGCCTGATATGCCAGGGCTTTTTCGAGGGCTTTTGGCATTTCGCAGAGGTTGCTTCATGCCTTCTCATTTTTCTTAATGGTGGCATGAAGTGACCTTGTAAATCGTGAATAGTTGTTGAATATTGCAGATGCGGTGCTGGCTGCTTTTGACTTTTTTGGGTATCATTTTTTGGGGTCCTCTTTATACATTCAGAGGTTAATTACATGCGGTCTTGCCTCATTAAAAACCTCACCTCTGATTTGGAGCCCCTTTTGTGAGGAAAAGAGTCCAAGCCGTTTTTGCAGAAAAAGTAAATTGCAGGAATTTAAATCTACGGACCTCCGCTTATAATTCTACGGAGTCCTTACATTCTATGTGTATATTTCCTAAGGCTATCAATGTTCTAGGAGTGAGTTGACGTTCTTCTTTCTGCATCTTGTAGATAGAATGACCCTTTCCTTTCACCTTACTTGGCTATGAATGGTCCTTCCCATTTTGGCTGTAACTTCCTATGTTCTGAGCGTTTGGCCTCCGCCTCATTAACTAGTCACCATTTTTAATGTTTTTGGTGACCACTTTTCCATCCCTCCATTTTCTGGTTTGCTCTTGGTATTTCTCAATGTTGTCGATTACCTCTAGCCTGTATGCTTCGGTCATCTCTTTGGTATATTCTTCATATTTTACGAGGTTTTATTTTATTATGCGGAGACTCTGGTATTTGATCTCCTCTGGCATCATTGCTTCTTCTCTGTATAGTAGCTTGAATGGAGTGAACCCGGTGGCTCTTGATACATTTGTGTTGTGAGACCATACTGTAACACTCTGGTATTAAGCATGCATAATCATTCGCATTCTTAAGCATAAGCATCATTATGCATAGCATTGATGAAAAGATCGATCGTCATTTCATGTATCATGCTTGATTATTCAAATTTTGCTTGCCTTTCACATGAATTGAATATGTGGTATGAGTGTTTGGTGTTTGATGACCCCTAAGGTAACCTAGAAATGATTAGAACACCAATTTAACCTAGGTTTATGTTCATGGTTTTGGCTAATTACGCTCTGTTGTCATGGTTGACCAAGGTGGACCATGAGAGTAGTTTTGTTTGACTGAATTGAAAATGATAGCTAGAGTGCTTGCATGTGTGTACACCCTAAATGAAGTTTGTAGAGAATTTTATAAGGAACAAAAGTTGTTTTTACCACTTTTCATGAAAATGCTTGGAAGGTGTTCAAAAATGTTGAAAAAGGGCAGAATTGGGGCTGATTTTCCATTTTGGAAATTTTTAAAAGGTATTTTATTTGGATTTTTGTATTTCAAAATCTAGGTTATTAAGCAGCAAAGTTTGTTCTGATTTAATGGAAATAGCTTTTTGGTGACGGTTGTGCCCTGGCCGTCAGGGAAATGTTCGGCTACCGCCCATGTCGCCCAGCCCACGCGCTCCGCGTGGCGCGCGTCGACCGGCCGTCCGGGGCGGCAGCGGCCGTTCGGACAAGTTAAAACGAGGCGCCCGCTCTCCCTCTCGCTGTCCCCTCCTTCATTTTCCTCTCCCTACTCCTTCCCGCAGCGCCGCAAGCTCTCGGTCGCCGCCGCGTAGCACCGAGCTCGCCTCGCCGCCGTTCAAAATTTGCCGCCATCAGCCACGCATTCGCCTGCTTGAACCCGCAATCAAACGCGCCTGAGCCCGCTCCACTTTCCTCCACCCTTGTCTCGGCCGGTTGCTTAAAGGTATACTCGAATCGACGCGTTTTCTCCCCGGCCGCCATGGCCGCACCTCGGCTTCGCCGTGGACTCGCCGCTCCGCCCGTCATTTTCTTGCCGTTTCGTGCACATCGGATGCGCCGTGCCCCGTAGCCGCTAGAGCCCTAGCTAACCGAGCCGATTAGGGTTCCTTCGCCGGGAATTTGGCCGCGCCGCCGTGCGGTTGGTCGCCGGTCCGCCGCGCACGTGGCCGAGCCACCTCGGCCGTGCCCCCTGTCCGTGTTAGCTGCTCAATAGAAGCGCGTGGACCTGCTTGTCCTTTCCCTCCGCTCGGTGGTGCCGGGTAGCCGCCGTGTCGGCCGGCGAAGCCACGCCGGCGACCCTCCCTGCCTTTCCCCGAAGGAGGACTTTCGTCCTGGAATTCAAGAAACCCTAGGGGCCTTTGTGCTAAGTTGCCAGACACAGCGAATTACCTAATAGGGCTTGGTTAGTTTCGGGAATCTTCAGGGTCCCCGGTGTAAAGTCCTTTTTCCTTTTTCTTTTCCAGAATAGATTTCAGATTTTGTTTAAAGCTTTAAAAATTCATAACTTGCTCATTTTTCATCCAAATGAGTTGGTTCAACTTGCAGTATTTTTCTTATGAGATGATCTATGCATAAAAAATATGAAATGTGGAATTTGTGAAACTTTTCTGTATAGCTTTATTTATCTCTATTAATTGTATTTATCTTAGGAAATGCATAACTAATTCTCTGTTGCTCAGAAAAATGTGAGACCAAGTTTGTTAGTCTTCTTATGTCATGCTCTATCTATGAAAAATGTTATGAGGTTATGTCATGTGGAAAGTTTGCTCTGTCTAGTTATGGTGCCTATTTTCATGTGAGGATAAATAATTCATAATAAATAATGTATAAGGAGTTTGTGCATGAAACTTTTTGGAGAGTGTTTTTATGTCAATCTAGAGCTAATTATGTTCTGAGATCTGTTGTTTGATATACTTTTATATACAAAGTATTTTATGCCCCTGGAATTGTGCTGCCTTGTCATTTTTGTGCAGGATAAAGTACTTACTGTTTTGACTTAAAATTTTTATGGTAGTCTTTATTTGGTATGATTAAGCTTCTGTAATTTTTACAGAATTTTCTGAGTAGTCTAAAGTCATGTTGTAGTTATACCCTGATTTCTTTTATTTATAAATAATGCTTTAGAGTTATCATTTCATGTGTGTAAAAATGCTTTTTATGCTATTCATGATATGTATGATCTGCTATTGGTTGTGGTTCAGTAGAGTGTAGTATGCAAAACAATGGTTTTTTATAATTCCTTATAGTGTGCGAGTAAATTATAATGCGAGGCCTATTTGGAGATTTGTCGGTAGAAGAGAATGCAGATGACATGTGCTTATCATACATGTTTTCAAATATCATATCATTCATCTTAAGCTGAGCATTCATTTACCATCACCATCAGCATTGTATTTATATTTATGCACGGTATTCATACGCACTATGCATCATACAGGATCGTCAGAGCTCGAAACGGTAATTCCCGGAGCACCAGGAGAGGAAGGCCAACAGAAAGCTTTGGTGCGGGAAGCAGCAGCAGAAGAGGATCCCGAAGCTGATCTTCCGGAGTGTCCCGACCACCAGCCAAGCGCTTTCCTGAAAGGCAAGCCCCGGAGCATTCTCCCTGTGGTTTGCAAAATATCTAACTTGAGTCCTTTACTTGTTTGTTGCATTAAGTTATAGGTGTTGTTTTATACCGTTGCTGCATTACTTATATTCCTTGCCACTGTTTATACTTCAACCCTGTTAGGTTCAGGTACGATTATTTGCTTAGCCCTGCTTAACTAGATCGGTAGAAGTCGGGTGATTTCCTGTCATCCGCGAGTTATAGGTGGTAACTCGGAATGGTTGAATACATTGTTATCTTGGATAACTTTGTGGAGATAATAAATCGAGACCGGGCGAGATTGGAGTTGAGAATGAACTGGAGGTTCAATGTGGTTTATCCCGTCTGTGTCGAACTAGGACCCCGTCCGTTGTACGTCCTCAAGTCATATTGAATTTATGCCTCACATTTAGCTGGAAGGATAAGTCGTTCCGACCGCGAAGCCTAATTTTGATTTGGGCCAGGAGTCGACCTGCTGTACGCATCGCATTGGTGAAGATGGGGGACCATGGGTTACGCGGTTGTAAGGCCTGAATATAGCATGGTGCGCCCTGCTGGCAGCCGGACGATGCCCGGATGTGATGGTACCTGTTGATCTCGCGTTTTTCCTGAATTGGATGTCGGTGACCTGTAGCTCACCGTGGCTGGTGAGTGTGGTTTGTGTGAGGAGTACCCGCCAGCTGGTTAGTAATCGATTATAATCGCCATCGTTCCTGGACAGTGAACACTTGACTTGAGCAGCGGCATCGTAGTAAGAATTTGAACAAGAGATGAGATGGTTGAGCTGTTGAGACTGAAAGATACTCAACCGGAAATGGTTACTTGCTGTTGAATAATTATTACCATGCTTGTTTAGTACAGGTGCTAATGTAGCATGATAAGGATAATCAGATTAAAATACATTGCTAGAAGGTTCTTATTAATTGTTTCTTAATGCAAGCTTTTCCACAATTTAAATGAGTCAGCTATCCTACTTATACAGCCTTGCATACTCCTTGGAGTCTTTTATTTTAGTTTATGACGGGTAAGTCTAGCTGAGTACATCCTCGTACTCAGGGTTTTATTTCTCATGTTTTTGCAGATGGTGAGATGCTTTATGGTTATTGTCAGAACTATTTCTATCCCGCCTTGGGAGATGATTAGACCTTGGGCATGGTCACTCTTCTCGACTTGATGCTTTTGCTGGATGTGGACTAAGGACCTGGCACTGTATTTCAAATGTGTGTGTGTGGTATTTGAACTTAAATCGCTTCCGCTTTTATTTGAAATTGAACTGGTTTGTAATAACTCTATTTCGTACTCCGATGATGTTTTAAACTATGTTCGAACTATGTACTTGTGAATGGAATCGCTAAACTATTACGATCTTGGTCGTGCCGAAAAAGTTTGAAATCCTTCGAGATTTCACGGACTACCGGGTTTATTAGGTCTCAATCATATGATTTGCTGAATTAATGGCGAATTATGTGCTTGTGCTCTAATAAATTGGTCGGTTCTGTCACACATACCACCTTCGGCAGCTCTTCTACCCATTTGCCCTTTTTGTGATCTAGCAATGTCTTGGAGATTGCTAACAATATGATTCTATTTGACCTTTCCACTGCTCCGTTACTCTCTGGGTGATAGACTGATGTGAAGGCTATTTGTGTGCCGATGCTATTGTAGAATTCTTTGAACTTGTCTGAATCAAATTATTATTCATTGTCGACTGTGAGTGTCCTTGGAACTCGGAATCTGCAAATTATGTTTTGCCAGAAGAATTTTTTGACTGTTTCGGAGGTGATTGTTGTGAGCGGTTTGGCTTCTATCCATCTTGTGAAGTATTCTACTGCCACTACTGCATATTTGCTTCCGCCCTGAGCCGGAGGTAATTGGCCTACGAGATCCATTCCCCATCGCTGAAGTGGCCAGACTAGAGGTATTAGCTATGATTGTGCTCCCGGAGACGCTTGGTACGGTGTAAAACTCTAGCATGCTTTGCAAGTTCTTACTATGTGCAATGCGTCCTTGATATGGGTTGGCCAGTAAAATCCTTGCCTGATTGCCTTTGCTGAGAGTGCTCTAGGGCCAATGTGCGACCCACACATTCCTGAGTGAATATCCTGTAAGAGATCTTTGCCTTCTGACTCAGTGATGCACTTAAGAAATGGTTAGACTATGCCTTTCTTGTATAGAACTCCATCTATTATTGTGTAATTCCTTGCCCGTACGGCCAGTCTTGCTGCACTTGTTTCATCTGATGTCACATGGACTCCGTTGATATGATTAATTATTGCTTTTTTTCAATCCTCCGTGTTTACTAGGAGTACCTCCGCAAATGCCTTAGATGTTTTTGCAGTAGCTGGCAATGTCAATTCTTGGAAGAAGATTCCTTTGGGTACCTCCGTTTGATTTGCCGCTGCTTTGGCTAACTCATCTGCCTCTGTGTTGTCTCCCCTTGGGATGTGCTTTAGGGTAAAACCCTAGAATCTTTTTTCCAGACCCCTGATTACTTCTAGGTACGCGGCTAACTCTGGGTTTCTTACAACATAGTCTTTCTCTACTTGTCCTGTAACTATCTGTGAATCGATTCTGACCATGATGTATGTTGCACCAAGTGCCTTGGCCTTGCTGAGCCCCGAGATTACTCCTTCGTACTCAGCTACGTTGTTGGTTACTTTGAAGCACATTCTTGCTGCGTATTTTATTTTGATGCCCGATGGTGATATTAGCACTACGGAGGCTCCTGCACCTTGGATGCCCCATGCGCCATCTGTGTACAGTATCCATATTGAAGCCTCCGCTTTGTCTTCTGCGTGCTGCGGAGATGTCCATTCCGCCAAAAAGTCTGCGAGTGCTTGTGACTTGACTGCTGGTCTTGAGATGAACTTGATGCTAAACTGAGATATTTCTGTTGCCCATTTACCGATTCTCCCTTATGCTTCTTTGTTTCCTAGGATGTCGGCTAGCGGTTGTGCTGTTGGTACCAGGATTTCATGTTCTTGAAAATAGTGTTTAAGCTTCCTTGATGTTGTGACTATTATGTATGCTATTTTTTTGACCTCCGAATAGTTTAGTTTTGCTCCCTGCAGCACTCCTGATACATAGTATACTGGGTGCTGTACGCTTTTGTTGTCAACTTCCTTTTCTTAAACTAGCACTGCGCCGATTGCTCCTAGTGAGGCTGCAACATATAGTAGCAAGGTTGCCTCCGCATCTGGTGCTATGACCATAAGGTCCTTTGTCACATAGTTTTTGAGCTGCTGGAATGCCTCCGACTTCTCTTTGCCCCATTCGAATTTGTCCGAGACCTTGAGTGTTCTAAAGAATGGTAGACTTTGTTCTGCTGATTTTGAGATCAATTTGCTAAGTGCTGCTATTCTGCCTATCAGTTGCTGCACTTCCTTCTTACTTTCTGGTTCTCTCATTGTTAACACTGCTTTTGTTTTATCTAGGTCTGCTCTTAGCCCTTCTGGACCTACAATGTAACCGAGCATCTTTCCCTTGCTTACTCCGAAGATGCATTTTTCTGGGTTCAGCTTTAACCCTGCTTCTCTGAGGTTGGCGAATGTTTCCCTGAGGTCGTCTAAATGATCTCCAGTTTGTTTGCTGACTACTGCTAAGTCATCGACATAGGCTATAATGTTCCTCCGAAGTTGGGCTTGTAATACAATCTGAATCATTCTTGAGAATGTTGATCCTGCGTTTTTGAGACCTTCTGGCATCCTAACAAAACAATAGGTGCCGAAGGGGGTCGTGAAGCTTGTTTTCTCTTCATCCTCCTTTCTTAGCCATATCTGGTGATATCCTGAGAAACAATCTAGCAGAGAGAAGCGCTTGCATCCTGCTGCCTTGTCAACTGATGCATCTATCCTGGGTAATGGGAAAGGATCTTTTTTGTAGGCCTTGTTGAGATCTGTGAAGTCTATGCACATTCTCATTTTGCCATTCTTTTTTGGCACTAAGATAACATTTGCTAGCCAGTCTGAGTACTTGACTTCTTTGATGACCTTGGCATCTAATAACCTTTGCACCTCCGCTTTCGCTGCAATTATGCATTCTTCGGACATCTTTCTCTGTTTTTGCTTCCTAGTTTTGACATTTGGGTTGAGGTCGAGGGTGTGTTCTATCATATCCCGACTGATTCCTTGCAGATCTGATGCTGACCATGCAAATACATCCTTGTTCTTTGTTAGCAGTTCTAACAAGTCTTTTCTCTCTACCTCTGATAGGTTGGCACCTATGGTTACTTTCCTGCTAGGGACTGCTTCTTCCAATGGTAATGTTATTGTGTCCTCTTGATCTGCCATGTTGGTTTTTCCCATAGGCATATCCGGAGGCTCCTCTGCTTCTACGTTGTTGATGTTTCTATGTGCTTTGTAGACTGCTTTCTCTATGTTCCTTGCTTCTTTTTGACTGCCCCGCAGTGTGATGATTCCATGTAATGCTGGCATCTTCATGCAGAGGTACCCCATGTGTATTGCCACATTAAACTTATTTGCGAATCTTCTTCCCAGTATCGCATTATACTGGTAGTAGATGTCGACCGCATCAAAAGTGATGTACTCTGTCCTGGCACAGTCCCCATCTTTGAATGATACTGACAGTGATATCTTGCCAAGGGCATTGATCTTCTTTCTACTGAATCCAATCAGTGGGGTGTTCGATGGCTGTAGCTGGCTCCTGCTGAGTTTCATTTGGTTGAATACGTTGGCGAAGATGATGTTCGCAGAACTCCCGGAATCGACGAGTATTCTGCTTACTTCCCAGGATGCTATGTTTGCCTTTATGACCATGGCATCTGCGTGCGGATAGCTTTCAACTTGGAGGTCTTGCTCTGTAAATTCTATTGGCATCTTGGACCATTCTATTGATCTGTAAGCACCCTAAACTGCCATATTGTTTACCAGCCAGAGGTGGTCCTTCTTTTGCTTTTTAGTTTCGAACTCTAATGCTGAGCCTCCGGCTATAGGTAGTATCATGCCAATGGTTGGTAGCGCCGAATGTGGATTTAACTGGTTTTCCATCGGAGGCTCTGCCTTCGTAGTTGCTGTTGGGGTTAAAGCATACTGCGGAGGTGCTGGTAATGCTTCATGCTGCCTTTGATGTGTCACCGGAGGTGTCTGCATTTGTGTTGATTCAATGAGTGTTATGTGCGGAGGTCTTGGGTTGATGTAAGTTAGACCGTTTTCTGCTCTGTTTGGGGTGTAACCCTGGTGCTGCGTTGTCTGCTAATAAACTAGTCTCTAGGCTGGTAATGATGTCGGATAGTACTGTTGTATGCTGCGGTAGTGGCCCTGGACTTTATCCTGGGAAACTTGGGTTGTATTGCTGATGGAGTTGCGAACTGTGAGTGTGATTTACCTCTCTGCTGCCTTGCTCCTAGGGCTACAGTTGTGACTGTTTGCTTTTCATCCTGTCAACTCTTGGGCCTCCGGGCAATCCCGTGTGACGTGCCCTTTGTCCTCTCTGTGGAAGAGGCAGTATGGCTTCTTTGGTTTTTGGTTCTTGTTACAGTTCTTGGACTTGTTTCTTTTGCTATAGACCTATCCTCCTTGATTTCTTTGCTCGTAGTTGGCTTTTTTTGTCATGAGCATTCAGAGGTTGGCTACTCTGCAAATTGAAGACTTGTTTCTGTTGGTTCTGGTATTGTTGTCTTTGCTGGTTCCTGCTATCTCTTCGGTTGCCATTATTTGAGAACTGTTTACTTTGACCGTCTGCTTCTTCTAGTCTTTTGCGAAGGTCATTGTCGGACCTGCAGTATTTCTCGAACTCCTCGTGCAGCTGAGCCATTGTGGCTGGCTTCTTTCTTGCCAAGTGACTAGCGAATGGGCCGATCCTGAGTCCTTTAATTGCTGCTTCTATGGCTACCACGTCAGGGACGTCTGGTGCTTTAGTCCAGAGGTGTAGGAATCTCTGATAATAGTCTCTGACCCTTGAGGTGCTTGTTGCTGAACAAGTCTGATGATATTAGCGACTCGCTCATGTAAGCTTTGAAGTTTGCCAGTATCTGGTCTCGTAGGTTCTCCCATGAGTATATAGTGCTTGGCTTCAACATTGAGTACCATGCCAGTGCATCTCCTTCTGCTGCAATCACGAATGATTTAGCCCTTACATGATCGATGCCTCCTGCGGAGGCTACTACAGCTTCAAGCTCATTATGAACTATCTCGGATCTGAATTGCCATTGAATCTTGGCAGAGACACAGGTTTATAACTTGGAGGCCATGATGAGCTTTGCAGACCTTCGAATAATGGTGACTTTGGGTCAAAGACTCTTGATGGTGTGGGCAAACTTGGAGTTATGGTGTGCGCAGCTTGCGCGTTTATAGCTGGGGGACGACTTGCTGTGATTGGTTGAGCGGTCTCCGATGGACTTGCTGCCGGAGGTTGCATGCTCTCTATTTGCTGCCTTATCTCGTCCGCTTGAAGCGATGATTGTATCGTTCTTTGCGTAATGGCTTGCTGCGCCCTTAACCTGTCTCTTTCGGCTTCCATGCGGTGCATCTCATCTCTCAGCCTGGCCAATTCGTGTTCTTGGTTCTGGGCTGGCAGATGCTGCTCAGACGGGTCCCCCCTTTGCTCAGCGTTGTTGTTCTCATCGTCACCTCCGTCCTCTCGTGCGGAGGCATAGGTGCTTCGAGTGTTTCTTCTTGGTCTCCCACGAGCAGAGGGTTGTGGTACCTCCGCCTCGGCGGCAGTACGTCTCCTGACGGAGGCCTTTCTTCTGGGTGGCATCTGTAGGCGTTATCTTCAGCCAGACACAAGGGTGCCAACTATTGGAACCGAGTTCAGACAGGTTTAGAGTAAGGGTAGAATGGCTGGACCAAACGGTCCCACTCTTAATATCAAATGGGAAAATTACAATGTGGGCCCGGTAGTAGGTGACACTGCGGCTACCAGAGGACCATCCTCCTTAATTACACAGGGGGCATGGCCTTTTATAGTGGCTCCTCAGCTCAAGATTGAAAGTAAAAACGTGCCCCCAATGAAAGTTTCGAAACCCTAGACACTGACCCTATTACACGTGGGCTCCCTAGGGGTAGGCTGGTCCACCGTTCCCTGGCCACGGCCCATCACTACTTGCGAGAGGCCCATTATGCCTGCTACTTGTTCACAAGCCCCCCCAGCTTGGCTCGACGCACCGTCCTAATAGAAGCAGTCTGGGGTTGCCACCTCCTCCGCGCAGAGCCTCCGGGGGAGTCGAGATTCCGTCGATCAGCCTCCGCCTGAGAGACGGTCGTCGCCATCGGACCTGTGTCGTCGATTGGCTTCGTGGCCCCCACGGAGGCTTCCCAGCGGAGATCTAACCTCTGGGGGGGATCAGCCTCCGCTTGAGCAACAGTCATCGCCACTGCACCTCCGCCATCTGTTGGCTCCATGGCCCCCGCGGAGGCTTCCCGCCGGAGACCTGACCTCCGGCGGCTCCTCTCCGGGACCTGCAGGTATGAGCCAGATAGATGCAGTCGGAACTGTAAGTCAGACATAAATTAGAGGTAACAAGCCCCTCCGATCCCGGGACGCATCCCCAACACAGTATACGGATAAACTACAGAACAATACTTAACAGATGTAGCGTGGCTCCCCTGATATTATTAATTTTTGGTCTGTGACCGCTTATTACCTTTACGTTGGGGAAGCAATTTTGTGCTTTATATATACTCTCTCCCCTCTATTTAATTATCATCATTGATATACGTGTCATAAGTTTGACTCAATTTGTAGAAAATATGTGTAATATTTGTATCTCTAAATAAATTTGTTAAAAAACTAGATTCAAATATCTTTCTAATGATACTAATTATATAGTATGAATATTAATATTTTTTGATATATAATTATCTGAAATTATTTTTTAGGAAGCGCAAGCGACAATTAAACAGGTACGGAGAGAGTATATATATGTGTGTGTGTGTGTGTGAAATTCATGTCACCGGTGGTAGCTGCCCCCCGGGTGGGTAGCTGTGCACACGTTTGATGGTGACCACCTGGCGTATTGGATGGTGCGATTAGATCATCTACTTTTGGCAAAGAGGAGTACCTCTGATAGCTTGTCTGGCTTGTTTTGGGTGTGTATGGACCACGAACCGCTGTGGGCTGTCGGCGTAACGTTACTTTTTGTTTTTATCGGATTCCAAACTGTACTGATGAGACACGTTGAATCGTTTTGGGCCTTCGTCTTCCGGTTTGGTTGGGTACAAATCAGTGCGCTGCATCCAAAAATCGAATTGGACGGTAATAAAATCCTAAAACTAAGTTTTTAACTGTAAGATACTTGAATTTAAAGTAGCATCTGTTCATCAACATACTGTACACTAATGCTGCGTAGTCTGTGCTGTTTCGTTTGAAATTCAAGCAGATGAACCCCGAGTACCGGCAGTTTACAATGCAACTCGTCGGGAAATCAGATGCGCGATGAGAGAATTTTTCAACAACATCTCAAGTATATTCGATCTGATTGTGCCGCTGTACTATACGAAGATTACTCCCGTAAAACTTGCATCGAATTACTTTGTAAGTATTTTCTTTTTTGGTTGCAACGGCACGTTTAGCCTGTAATTGTTTTCTTGATTAATTGGGATTGCTTCAGGCAATGGACAGGGAGTACGGTCTAGACTACCTCATCCCAATCCTGCGCAGCGGCCAATGCCCACAAGATGTATTGCTGTACATGAACGGAAGTGAAGAGGCGTACGCGGTGAAGTTTACTGCCTGCATGGGTGAAGGTACAGTACTGCTGACCGATGGCATATCACATTTCCTGCGAAGGCACATGATTCAAGAGGACGCCGAGGTGGCACTACATTTCGTCTAGGAGGAGGACGAGATCAAGATATATGTCTACGACTTCTGAAGAAAGTCTGCGTAGCGTTTGACTATTCTAATCACTTGATCAAAAGTAGTGTGTTTGCAAGTTATCTAAGTGTTTATTTTGTTTTACTTTGTCCATCATGTAATGTTGGTGAGCTGTTTAATTTCATATTGAACGTTCTGAGTTTATTTTTTCAATGATACATGCATCTTTTTTTTTTTTTGCTTGGTTTGGACAGACGGTATGGACTGTAAATTTGCTGGAATCATCGATCCTCGCGGACTTGTAAAAAACAGGAACTGAATCTGCACAACGGTAGTTTTTAAAAAATAGTAGTACATGCAACCTGTTTGGACACTACATGTGTAGCGTTTTTGCACCTACGTAAGTGAGCGCCGTTACGGTCAATTAGGCAGCACGTCTGGCACGGGATGTATTGTGATTGGCCTATGCCAAAACGGCCAATAGCGTAGATGGTATATTACATGACAAATGAACCCTATGCCTCCACAGCTCCGACCACAGATTGACGTGGCACCATCTTGCTCGGGGACAAACAAACTTGTGGCGCCATCCTGCTCGGAGACGAAAATGCAGAGCACGCATGGTTCATCCTACGTGGTGGGGCCGGCTTGCTGTGCGTGGGGGCACATCACCCGGCGGCACGTAGTATGCTGAGAGGACGGTGGCATACAGGCGTTTTCAGCTTTTAGGGATTACACGTAGCAGACTGCTTGCAGCATAGTATTCTTGTTGTTTTGGAGTGACGTAAAAGTACGTACTGGATCAAAAAGTTCCCTTGAAAAGTGTTGTAGTGCACTTGTGCGAGTTCAAAAAAATTTCAAAGCATCCCCGCATGGTGTGAGCAGTGTCTATATAACCCCCTTGTCCATGGGCAACACACTGCCGGATTAGAGTTGCCTTGATTCCGTACGAGCTTTGTGCAGAACCTGTAGCTAGTAGGGCACGTTCTAGATTGTGGTTCTTGCCTTTGTCTAAAAAAAAGATTGTGGTTCTTGTCCATTCCATCCATTGCGTGCAGGATACACATGGGCAAGGGCAGGGCAAGGTAAAATCTTGTTTCGTGTCATCGTGTTTATATTGCGACGACTCATAGTGTTTACTATGCACAACAAAATCATCACTCTGCCTACATATTGATAATTTGCAGAGCTCTGTGGCAAGGATTGGGTCTGATGACCGAGGCGACCGTTTGTACTGTAGGATGGATGAGTCAATGTTTGCATCTGTGGTGGGTTTTGGATTGAGTTGTTTCACTTCAATAGCGTTTGGCATATTTGACAAAAAAATGTTTTCAGGTCGTGCCTGATGATATTTCGGAAAAATACTGCCTGGCGTCTGAAAGGTACGTCGGTCTTGTACACAGCAATACCGGAAAGTTTTGTTGCGAGGTAGGAAAGATCGATGGAAAGTTTCACATTACTAAAGGATGGAGTGAATTCCTGACTGAGGCCGGGGTCTCAATTGGTGATTCAATTCTTTTCGCCATAAGTGGTGCAGACGAAACTTTTGTTTGGTGGTACCCTGGTGTTCGTCACCAGGTGAGCACGGGCAGTGGGGCTACGGTTGGCAAAGGTAAAAGTTATTGTGCCTCAGTCGAATACCATAGATGGTTCAACCTACATTGTATGTTGAAGCAATGTATAATTGTTTACAGATGCAGCCACAAAATGTGATGTAGGATCTGAATTGGTCAAAACTGAACAGTCAAACCAGAACTTGCATCAGAGCGGTGGTGAAGGTAGATCATCTAAACATTGCAGCGTGGTGTCGTGCTATTGTTTACATTTCGGTGTTTCTGCCAAGCTTTGTTCATGCTTCAACATCTATTTTGTCAGGATCTGTTGTGGAAGCAAGTGAGATAGCTGGAGTTTTGTTGCATGCTATGGGAGAAGACAGCGGATCTTGTGGTAAGGGTTTATTTGGTAACAAGACTTTAATGGACGGCGTCCTATGATTACATTATCATTTTGTGACCTACTAATTTTGAATAGGAGATGGTGCTACGGAGTACATTACTATGACAAGCAATTCTACCAGAGCGGGTAGCAGTTCGGATGAAGCTGGTGGTTGCCAAGGTTAGTGTTGCGCAAAGTTCTGACAACAAAACGAAGTTTATCTACATTTTGTAGTGTTTTCCGCAGTTGCCATTTTTGTAGTGTTTTCCGCTAGGTACACTCTATACTCAACAATGTGTTGTTCGTATGCCGCAGAGTCGGTCGGCGACAGGGCGACCATGCTTGATGCGTGGCGTGCGAAGTTTGTCATTGGAAATAATGTTGTCTTGGAAAAATGGATGATTGAGTACGTAGCGGATGGTCTAGGATGGGAGCTGCCAGAGTTTGGGATCTTGTTTCTTTTTCTTTTTGCTAAGTTAAAAAAGAGTTGTGTTGACGTGTATACTTTCTATTGAATGCAGCGTTTGCCTAGGCTGTTCACCGAAGCAAACATTGTGCCGTTTTTTCAGGGCAGCAAGGACAAGGTCTTCTACATGGAGTGCGAGCGGGAGGGGGAAAGCATTTTGAAGTTCTCGATTGGCAAGGATGGGAGGGCGGTTTTCACTCAGGGGTGGAAGGATTTCGCAATTGCTAATGGAATAGGGGCAGGTTCCGTATTGGCTTTCACCTTTACCAATAGCCAAACTGACCTAGACATCAACATAGATTTGCTCCAACCAAGTTCGTAGCATCAGAAACGTGTGCATATTACATATCGATCGAGTGGGTTTGTTCGTGGTAGTTTTATTCATGCGTGTCGAACATGTTATCGTGTCTGTTGACTCCGTGGTTGCTTTGATATGTAATATGTGCCAAGACAACTGTATCTTTGAACCAATAGTTCGTGTGTGGTAATTAACATTGCGGGTTTCATTGTGGAGGGTAATAAATATGGAACAAGTCTACATTTTGCTCGCTAAACTATTGTAAAAGTCCAATTTTCGTCCCTGAATTCAAATACCAGAGCCCCACATCCGTTAAATCCGTGCACATTGACCCCATAGCTGATTCTGAGTCTGGTTTTTGCGCCACGTCGGATTGGGCCCACTTGTAATAGGCATCGTGTCCCTGCCCAAGACGCCGAGCCACGGGCGCGCGCGGGCACCGCATCCACCGTGGGCGGCGGCGAGCCTGCGAGTACTCGTGTAGGCGCCGCAGCGACACCATCCCGAGCCGCCGTCAGGCCCTTGCCGGCCACGGGCGAGAAGAGGCCGGAGAGAGAGAGAGAGAGCCGCATGGCCGTCACGGACGCCGGCGGCGCGCGCACCGCCCCACGCCGCGGACGCGCGGGCCGTTCCCGCAACCGAGGGCGTGAGCGACGCGGACGAGTTGGAGTGGCCGGAACAGGTGGGCCTTGGTGGACCTCGGTGGGCAGCTGCGACGCCGCCGTGGGCAAGGAGAGCGGCGGCGTGACGTACGGGCGCGCTACTGGAGATTCAGAGCAGCAGGAGGCCTTTCGGCAGGTACCCGGGCCGGAGGAACAGGAGCAGGGAAGCTGGACGACGCCGGGCTGGCGTGGGAGGACAGCATCGTGCTCGATAAGCTGGAGGATGGCGTGCTCAACAGCTGCGAGGACGAGCACGGGCTCATCATCCCCGGCGGCGGCTTATCACAACGACGCGTGCGTGCGGTAGTAGGCGAGAGGCCATGACCTCGTACCTTATGTTGGTTTGATGCACTAGCCTCCTGCTACCTACTCGGCTATGGATGAGAGAGAGAGAGAGTAGAGAGGAGCAATGGAGGATGGGAGTGGCTACCGAGATGGTCAGGACTCAGGAGACTAGTGACTGGATGAGGACGAGAACTGCTGGAGAGGATAGGCAGCACTCGTGGCGGTGGTGCGGCCCCGCCGAGGCGGGCTATGGTGGTACGGATTGTGCCGCCGAAGAGCAAGGCCTGCACGCACGGACGGCTCGGGGGTGCGGATTGGGTGCGCCGCGGCCTCGAGTACCAGCTGCGTCGCCTGCATCTCCGCCCTGGCGCGGTGGTTTGGCCAGGCTGCCACGACGTGATCCATCCCGGTTTCCATATCGACGGCGCCCGACCAGATGCTGTGGTACATGTGGGGCGCTCCGGGAGCAGGACGCCGCCGCTTCCTCTGTTCTGCGACCTCGAGGAGCCGGAGGGCCCACGGCGACGTTGCGCTCCACTTGCTCGGCGGCGGTGACGCCGCGCTCGGCGTCTGCAGCGGCGTGGGAAATACCACGGTGCTTGTACAGGTGGGTCCCAATCCGACGTGGAGCGCCAGCAGTTAAAAAACAGGACTCAAAACCGGCCATGGAGTTGATGTGCACGGCGGATTCGATAGATAGGGAGCGCCTGTATCTGGTTTTCATCGAACTTCGACGAAATTTGAGGGAGCAAATATAGACTTTTTCTAGTAAATATTGAGTAGGCCCAACGGACCTGTATTACCAGCAGTTGCCGGGCCGAGGATTGTTCATTCCGAGCCGCGCGCAGACAAACTATGATAATGAGCACTGGGCTACATTAGTAACGGGCCGCTGAACTAAAACATACTCCTCCTAATAATAAACGAGTCAGACTTACCAATATTTCGTCGTGTTTTTGCTTCATCTGAGTGCGAGTACCAATATATATTTTCGCGAACCGGAAAGGTCGAATGCGTATTCCCAAAAATAGTTTAGGCTTTTTCGCAATACTTTGCGGCGTGTGGGCCGGAAAAGGCCCTCCCAGAAAAGCACCGTGTTTTTCCTACAACTCGCTAACTCTAATCAATAGTATGCACGCTTTGATTTTGTGATGATATGCACATTTGGTCGCAGCAGTTGTCTTCCGTAGGAGGGGGTGGGTGCAAAAACTTCGTTTTCGTCGTCATCTTGCTACAACGGCCAAAAAACAGCAACGCGGGCCGGCGCCGGAGAAGGACGCTGGTCGCATGGGTTTTTCGTCTTTTGGTGTGTTAAAAGAGTCAGACTGTTTGCAGTCTGCTTACAAGTACGAATGCTGTACGATTATTTTGGCAGGTCATGTAACAGGGCAAGGCAGTTTTTTACTTTATATAGTAAATTCTGTTAAACACTATAATAATATTATTTTTATTTGATAATAATTATTCAAACATTGATTAATTAGGCTTAAAATATTCGTCTCGTAAAGTACAACAAAACTGTGTAATTAGTTTTTTTATTTTATCTATATTTAGTATTCCATATATGTGTCGATATTTTGACGTGAGGAGAAATTTTCTTTTTACATAAATCTGAAATCTAAACGAGGCCTGAGTCGGGTAATAGGACTGTTGGCGGCCAGCTCGGGTTACGACGAGTGTGATGGTCCTATAAAGTCTTACCTGTGTGAAACCCACAAAACCGATTCTGTAGAAGGTACACTCTATACCAAAGAGCCAGAATTTGCTTTGTGCCTGCCGAGAGGTCGAAGGCGTCGTGCTTTGTGGTAGAGATGGGGCACGGGCAGTCCAAGGTAAAAGTGATATCTCAGTCAAGTCGTTGTTTTATAACAATACTTCTTGCTACCCTAGTTTCATACTATCAAAATCTAAATAAGCTAGTAATGATACAGAGTACTCCGAAGCGGATTGGAGACGACGAGCGCGGTGTAAGGTTGTACTGCAGGATGGATGAGTCCATGGTTTCGTCTGCGGTAGGTTTATGTTTAATCTACTTGAACAGCACTGGCAACATTCTGGGATTAATCAATGAATATTGTTTGCAGATGGTGCCAGATGACATTGCCGAGAGGTACTGTCTGCAATTTGAACGGTACATATGTCTGATGGATTCAGACAAAGAGGTGTACTGTTGCGAGGCTTCACAAGTCGATGGAAAGTTCAATCTTACCACAGGGTGGGGTTGGGTGAGTTCGTGCAGAAGGCAGGTGCTGCTGTTGGAGATTTTAAAATCTAAAAGATCGAGGTAAGAAAAATGGCACCCAACCGATGGGGTACCTGCTTGAATATTATATCCGGATGGAGCTCCCAATGTATGGAGCTTCAGGTGCGTCGCCGTTGGCTTGCACGAACTTGCTCTCGCCGGATCCTTCTCCTCCAGCACCGGGACTGGGCTGCGGGGATGAGTGATGGTGCTGGACTGCGGCAGGGGATGAGTGGGGGTAGGTGGATTCCGATATGTGTGGATGGAATCCATCCAGACACGGGTGGTGGAGAACCAGGTGTTCGTGACGGCTGAAGGTGGACCAGCGCTGCACAGTGGTTTTGTTTGTTAGCTGACTGGGCCGGCCTGGCTGGATTCGGTAAGTCTGGGATCCACTGCACCCGTGTCTGGCCGAAAATGATGAGGGGGGGAGCGGCCACCCAGGGGGTAGAATACACCGTGGGCAGCACAATATTTTCGATATATATATCTTAAAAAGAATGAAATCTGCCCCATTGAAGCTAGCTTCCTATGTTGCCACGTGTTCACCTCTTCGGAAGGCCACGTTCACAAAAAGGCCAGAAACGTCTCCGGACTTGCAGAGCCTATATATATTCATCCATCTACCAATGCTTGATCTTCCTTGGGTCTTTCTCTTGCGTCAGCCACTCGCACGGCTACAACATTTGCCTGCTGTGACCAGTGATGAATTGCGTACGGTTAAGTTTAAAAGTTGCAGGAGTGGTGATAGATTTAGAATTTTACTATAAACATTAATAACATGGTCCCGGAGAACCACCCCAGTCGCACCCTGCCCCTTGTCCATGTAGAACGCGCCATCAGTATTGCGTTTTATCCATCCATCAGGTGGCGCCCACCACTTCCTGATGAACAGCTGCATCCTTCGGCTTTGGCACAGTTGTCAGGAGATAACATGCGCAGTATCAACTGTCCACTACACGCTGCCTGGGACAAACAGCGGAACGGACGCGGTAGTGGCGATGCTGGCGCTATTGCGAGGGGTAGCTGCGCGCCGGGCCAGCAGGTCTCGATCGGATCGGATACGAATATTTATTTTTATATTTAAGTTCGGATTCGGATTCGAATACAAATAGTGTCAATCATGTCGGATAAGATTTGATTGGGTATCGACGTCATAAATATGAGATTTTAGTATTTGGATACGGATACGGTATCAGATGTTAAACATTCGGATACTAATACGGACGAAGTTAAACCCCTCTAAACGAATTCGGTCTCGAATACGGTCGAAAAATATCCGTACCGTTTTCATCCATACCAGTAGGCATGACGGTTGTTGCAGGAGGACAGATGGGCACGAATGGTGGGACGATCCTCTGGCGGTGGCGACAGCGCAGCCGGAGCCGGACCGTCGCACTCAAGGCCGTGCGCCGAGCTCGTTGCGTGCTGAACATTGTGCGGGTCGAACAGCTCGACTATTCTTTAAATTTGGGTCATTTTTGAAGATATTTTTTTTTGTTAACAAAACAAGCCATAGCAAAAGAAATAATATTTTAAATAAATTTTTAAATAAGATGAAATGGTCAAACTTATAATAAAAAAGTTAAATAAACTATAATTTAAGATAGATTAGTATAAGAAACTCGTTATCCCGTGATAAATTCTCGTCACTCACTAATAAAATTCGTGACGATATTTTTTATCATCGTGGTTGTGCAATAGTGGATATTTCCAGCCACCAAATACTTATTCTGCACAGTATTTGGCCACCTTTCCTCCACACCACAAATCTAAAGTTATACCACATACGTATACTTATCCATCCAAATACGTACACTATCCAGCCACGTCGAATCTACGAAGTCCTCGTCAAAGCCAATTCTGCACAGTTTGTGTTTTCGTCGGAAACAGTCGGTACTTAGCAACATTTTCAGGTTGACACCCTTAGTAACACACGAGCATATATCTAGTAATTCAAAATACACATGGGGCGTGCCAATCTATTGTGTCATGATAGATATCGGGCAAAATATCTTAAAACCAAATCCAGTCTTTCAAGCTTGGACGAAGCATATCAAAACAGATAATCCCATATTTATGTGTGAGTGCGTGAATTTGTTTTTCTCTTTCTCCTACTTTTTATACAGCTCATCTTCATGCGCAGGAAAAAACAAGATAGATTATCATTTTTCTTTTACAAAGAGTAACCAACGTCCAACAACAGGTGAATTTGTTTTTCTTTGGTCTTGTTAATACACCATGAGTCCATGATTCTGTGCATCAACCTGTGTCAGCAGCTGCCCTTCTCTGCATATCCATCGTAAACGTGTCCACCGCACTGAACCCTGAGGATTCTATGAACCTCCTCATGTCTGCACGATTATAGTGTCCCTTGCATATGCCGATATGCTTCTCTGGTTTCTCCCGATCGGAAACTCAGGGCTTTGCCTCTGCAGCCGCCAACCTCACGTCGTTCCGGCTGCTTATTGGGCGAAGTTATGTTCAGTTTCATCGTAGGAAGCCGTGCTCATATATATATGGATGGCCAACAATGTTTCGCCTTCTTTGAATGTGCAGTTTCATCCTAGCAACTGGTTGATGGAGCATTTAGTTTCTTTTCGGACTCAACCAGAACCAGGGAAGCCAGAGACGGAGACAAACACAACTAGCTGTTACGTACATGTTTGAACCATTGTTGTTGAACCTGACGCGTAACCAGCTGCCACATGAATAAACCGAACAGAGCACAACGTTTCTCATCAAAATGGTTGTGCAATCTGACACAATACATTCTGAAGCAGTGAAGATGAGCACGAATGATGCCTCTCTTTCTTTATTTGGACTGATGAGGCCACAAAGGGCAGAGCACACTGCACACTGGTTCTTACTCATCAGACAACAAAAACCACAGCCAAATGCACGAAAATAGAGTCATATAAACAACCAGCACCAGCAAAAGAGAAGCGCCACTGTATGGTTCGATGATAGGAGCACAAGTTGCACAACCTTGTTTATTAAACAGTAGACTATATACAGATCACTTCCACAAAGATTGTTGCTGAAAGAAACATACATCTCCCACCTGGCCAGCTACACCCTCAGGTTTGTTGCCACTAAAGATAAAAATTACAGAACCACAATTGATGCATAAAAATGCCCGAACCTCAATACCAGGGCATGGGCATCTTAATGGCACTATATACATTCATTACATACATAGTCCTAATTACTAGCTAAGTAGTCGAAGGAGAGGCAAGGCACCGTCCATCTTGCAGCTGACCGGTTCTTTCTTCAAACCAGGGACCTGCTGAATAAGCCATGGATACTCCTAAGACAAATGGGAAATGGCACGCAGATGCCAGAGTGCCTCCTCCAGGAGGCTCATGCTGGCATAGCAGTCCAAAAGCCTCCAAAACTCAAGGCAATTGAATGACAATCACAACTTCAGCCCACAGAGCAATGATGGGCACTTACCCCCATAATCAATGGTGGAAATAACAAAATTAGAGGGACGTTAGCACTCTGCAGTCTTTGTTGATAGTCATTCAGACAGTGAGTTGACAGCGCTCAGCTTGCTGCTGTCACTGCTAACCGGTAACTTTGACTTGGATGTCAGCTTCTTTGCCTCCTCATATGTGTAAATGTTAATCCTTTTCACCATTCTGCAAAACTCACTGAAGGAAGATGCAATGCACAGGGATTAGGACTATAGTAGTGGAGAAAAAAGTACTCGTTCATACAGAGACGAAGGGTTCTTACTCCCAAGGATCATCCCCAACAAGCATCATGTCATCCTCATCATCAGTGAAAATGACCCGCCATTTCTTGAGTGTGGAACCTAGCTCCCCGTGGATGTCAAACATCTCCTCCAACTTCTGGCAAAGATCGCTGTAGCCACTAAGCTTTGTCAGGTCTACAGCCCTTCCAACTGCAATTCCTTGCATAATTACCTGTGTGCACAACATTCATCAGTTACCCAGTGAACCACAAGCAAGAACAGAACACAATGAGGAAAAACTAATGTGATATAAAATCACCTTGGTGCAGCTCCTCACTTGCCGGCTTTGGGATTCAAGAGGTGAACGCTCACTGCTAGCTGCCGGGGCATCAGAATTGTTGACATCAGATGGCTGTGAGAGCTTATCCGAGTTCAACTCTGCAGAGGCAGCAGTCTGCTCATAACCCACACCTGGAGCAGTAACCACAGGTAATACTTCTTCCTCAGCTGAGCATATATCAATTCCAAACAATCTGCAACCACCAGAACTTGGCTCTTGCTTCTTTTCAACTATGACGGTGTTGGTGCTAGCAGCGCAGGAGTCAGCTCTTGTATCCCTTGCTGACCAGTAGAACTGACTGGGTAGCATGGACGGCTGATTCTTTGAATTGAAACTGATGTTTGACGAAGATGAGAAGGTTGATGTGGGAATTGAAGGAAATAACTCTCGAGCCCGTTGAGGTTCCGAAAATGAGAGTGTATGGGATGATTCAGTTGGGGATTTCCAGAGTCCTAACATGAATGCCACAAGAGCTCAGATACAGTAGGAGAGCACATCATATTCATATCCAAGAATGCTTATGGTATCCATGAACTGAGCATTCTAGAAGATGAACCATATTTCATATCATAACAAGTATTAAGGGACTGCTTACCAAAACCTGAAGGCAGTTCTGAAACCATACAAGGTGAAGCTGGGGGCCGTGGACGCTTAGTCCTTAATGGAGGTTGAGGGGATTGTGGATTAGCTGCATCCAGGGGCTCCACTTCCCATGGTGAGATTCTATCTGGACGAAGAATGGATGAAGGTTCATCCCATTGAACCTGGTAAAAATTACAGTTTAGATTAACAATTATACAAGATAATAAAGAAAATAAATATAATGAATCACTCTGCACAATTTGCAGATAGCACACTGCTAATTTAACAAAAAAAAAAATCTTCATTACCTTTAGAGATCTCCAGTCAGAATCTGCCCACAGAGATTTTGACATTGCCGGCAAACTGCCAATGCCAATAATTGTTCCACTGAACCTGTAATCAGAGACAAATGTTAATTTTGCTCCCAGCATAAAAAAAATGTTAAAATGGAAGCAAGTCCAAACCATACCTTCTTTCAGGAGCCTCATCACCTTCAAATCTCATCTTAAACCTCATTCCAACAGATATTTTCTGCTTCTTTGCTTCAAGGTACTTGTTAACACTCACAATAAAATCAGATCGGCTAGTTCTGGGAAAACATAAAAGGAACATAAAGTTTAGCGGGCAAGATTATTAAGGAAACAATACATGCACTCATTAATGCTAACTAGGACATCCATAGTAGGTAACTTTGGTGCAACGAAAAGGGCAAGGGATAAGACATCACTCAATGAATGCAGTAGCTACAAACAAGAAACATGTTTACAACTGAAGCAGAATTCAGAACTGACTTTGAAGTTTGAAACAGAGTGAAATTAGCCAATAGAAAGTACAGTCAAATACACAGGACAGTTACACATCCATTAATAAGAAGTACAAACGAAAAATATCAAACCTTGGTTTGTAGAAAACAGAAAAGAGGGTTCCAGTGGAGATGGCATGGGAGGCTGTTGCCAAGACTCCAAGATGCATGCTGTGGCTTGATATGACAGATGACGGCATGCTATTTACTTGTCTCATGAGCCTCCTTACGCCAACCCGCAGCTCACCATTTTCACCTCTGCCATTGAGAAGAATAATTAGTAAAAAGTAATCCATGATGAGTACAGAAATATATAAGTTCATCTCCGTTGGAATCCAGGATCAAGCGCAGGTTGTAGCCAGAGGTGGGAAGCCAGGGCTCATGCATGCTGGTGATCAGGAGGCAGGACCAGGTCCAGGCGCCTGTGAGCCAATGGTATGCTACGCCTACCATAAAATCTCTCCCTCCCTCGACAAACAGCTCATCCTCAAGCTGAAACGTCAGGAACAAGTCGCAGAAGGTGTCGACAGGTAGCCTCCGCCTCAGGCAGTCCCGTCGGTGCCATCGCCGGCACCCTCATCCTGAGAGTTGTCGTTGCCGTAGTCAGTCACCTCCAAGTAGAAGAGGTGGTAGCACTTGGATGCACAGATACTGCTCATTGCAGTTGTAGCAGAGGCCTTGCCAGCAACGTTCTGCGATCTCGGCTGGTCATAAACGGCAGAATGTGCGCAGTGGAGCCGAGGGCAGAGCAGGCAGCGCGGCAACTGGTGATGCAATAGGTGGCCGGCGCAGCCACAAGTGTCGGCACCTCTTCTACCTGAAGGCGACTGATTGCAACAACGACAACTCTTAGGATGAGGATGCTGACGATGGCAATGCCAGGACTGCCTGAGCCGGAGTCTACATGGGGGCCTGTGGACACCTTCCGTGGCACGTTTCAGCTCGAGGACGAGCTGTTTGCCAAGGAAGGGAGAGATGTTATGGTAGGTGTAGTATACATTTTCAGCTGAGGGAGAGATGTTATGTCTGTCGAGGGAGGGAGAGATGTTATCTTTGTCGAGGGAGGGAGAGATGTTATGTTTGTGTTATGGTAGGCTTAGTATACTACTGGCTTAGAGGCGCCTGGACCTGGTCCTGGTCACCAGCATGCATGGCTGAGATGGGCCTGGACCTGGCCCTCGTCATCACCATGAAGTGGCTGAGGACTATAGGATCTCAGTCAATTAGTTCAGGTGCAGCATGCAGTGGCTGAGAGGGGCAAGCCCCTGGGCCCACCAGACTCCCTAGACAATAGGCTCAATTTGGATTAGCTTAAGTGTTTGTTAGGATTTGGCTATAAAGCCTAGACTCTATTGTTAATAAAGATGAGCTGGAGATTGAATAATCTCTCCCGCTCCCTCCCTGTCAGCCCTGCCTTTCCATATGCGCGCGTGCCCACACACACACACACCGCGTCTCAGCCTCGCCGCAGCCGGGAACCGAAGCCCCCGGCCTCCCACCCTTCGGCTACAACCTACACAGGATCCCGGATTCCAACAATCCCCAATTAAACCAAAAGCTGAGTGACAGGTGCAAAATGCACCAAACATCTCCAGTTTTCATGCTCCGAGAGTCAGGGTACTGTACCTCATGAAGATAAATGCATCCCCAGCAACCAATCTTTTTGAGCTAACAAAGACACTCCAGCCAGTGGTAAGGAGATGCCTCTTGGGTTGCCCTAAAGGAACATGGGAGGCCAGGCATGAGCCTTAAAAATGAAAATGGACTACAGAATATTTCTGTGGTTATGCAACACTGGAGCAGATTACATCAAAATTTATAGATACAAATACAAATTAAGAAAGGCTATTTTTCAATAGAAGGAATTTTCAAGCATAGTGAAGAGCTGCAAATCACCTCGAAAAATGTGCCGAAAATGCCATTCAGTGCCATGGAGATCTTTGGCAACCAGTTCTTGGCAAGGTGGATTTTGAGACATGTCCTACAAAAGTTTTCACAGTAATATATCTGCTAGTGAATAAATCTCTTTTAAGACAAACAATGCTTTTGATGCTAACCAGCTGAGGAAGACATTCCTCAGCATGCCTCCGAAGAACAGAAAAACCACCGTGAGTGCTCGTATCTGAAGCTGTCAGTGTCTTGCAGAAGGAATGGGCAGTGCATTTTTCAGGTTCTTGTGGTTCAGGGTCCAGGCTGGTCAGTTCGTTTTGCTGATCAAGCATATTTAGGAAAATAAATCAATGCATGTACATGTAATTATGTAAAAACTAAAAAGGCAATGAAGTAGTACCAAACTAAAAACAGAAATGAAAGGAACACTTGAATACTCTCAAGAGTAAAATTATGCAGACTTACATCAGCTTCTGGTTGCAGCATAATTTGAGCATAAACTTCATCCGAATCAGCCTCGGCCTGAATTGCAGCATTCAGAAGATTGAGCACAATTACAAGATTTATCAGGTTCAGTACCTAATACACATGCAAGGAGGTTGCACCATACAGATTCTAAAAGACAAACTGACCCGTAGTTCCACGTTGACAACACTGCATAGGATCTTGGGTGGTAGATTGAACATCGGTAAGTACTGATCAAGCTGCTGGTGTGTAGAAGCCTCAAGCTATAAAAGAAATCATGAACAATTTCAGGAAAAGAATTGATACATGTGCACTCGGAGGCACCACAAAATACAAGATTGATCAAACCGGTGAATACCTGCTCCATATGGCCCTGGGGGAAGTAATACACGCGCTCGCCTTGTCTAGGTACTGTGACCAACGGCCCAGCACACGCATGCCACAGCTCCCGGTACAGGGCGTCACTAGGCATTCCTCCTGAATAGAAGAATTAATTAATTTGCATCATGGTCATCAGAGCAAATACAGAACATAAAGAAATAGTTGCTTTGCTCTATTTTATAGTTTTGATCATACAACTACTAATCGTGAGCTATCTGAACCATTAGGAAGAATGCTAAAAGTTGCATACTGAACAGGAACACATGGATCCACCACATCAAAATACCCAATTCGAGAAGCAACAATACTGGTGCTAAACTCGGCACATGAAGCAGAAGCTATAAATCAAAGTAACAGATCTAGATTGTAATAGGTCCCTGATCCAAACTTTTCCCCATTTCAGAACTGGTGGCTCGCATGCCTCTGTACGAGGAGAAAACGTGATGAAAATATGAAACTACTCTGTCGACACTTGACAGAAAAATCAAAACGAATCATCGATAGTTGGCAAACAATTATTAAGGAAAATTGTCTGTTCCCCTAAAATTTTCGTTTACTGATAGCAACTGAAATTATGAGAATTCTGCGACGTTTTCCACACGAATTAGTCAACTACTTAAGTCCACCCAACTAACTAACTCGACCCTATCCATCCAGGCCTCAGTGCCTCAGTATTTTCGCACGAGCCAATTTAGCGAAACCGCAGCAAATTCAAAGGCAGGCATAGCTCGCAAGCACATGACAATAGTACGGGAACGAGAAATTCAGCTGGACTTCTAGAGACAGGAACCCAAACCTGAGCCAGCAGCCGCTGCAGGGTTGGGCGCGTCCATCGCCGCCGCGGCCATGTCTCCCGAACCAGGCGCCTCAAAAACCGGCTAGCGAGACAAACAGCAGCAGCCAGGAGGTGGGGCAGTCCTCGCGATCCACCGGCGCAGAGTACTATCCGCGCTGCGGACGGCTGAGCTCCATGGATGTGGATCTGCCCCGACGACGACGCCCGCGGCCACACGCACAACCAGGCCCCCTCTGCGCAGCTCACTGGGCCCACCTGCGTGCGGGGCTCCGGGAGGCAGACGAGTCGTCCGCGGAGCGAGCTCGCTGGCGCCGCGGGCGTGGTGGGATCCGGGTCGCCGCGGGTAAGGGAAGGCGGGGGTGTGACGTGGAGGAGACGAGGCGTCAGGCTGAGGCGGCTTGCGTTGAGGCGGGCGGGGGGAGGTCTGAGCCTGGGCAGGTGGCCTCGGACTTGACTATACTACTCCTCTCCTCTGGCTCTAGGCTCTGGCCTCGACAGCGAGCGGCGGTCGCGGTCGCGGCGGCAAGGAGGAGGCAGCAGCGGAGTGGCGGAGGGTGACGGCGCCGAGAGAGACGGGTGGGCGGATGGATGGATCACTGGATGGATGGCTGGACTGCGCGCGGTGGTGGGTGGGTGCGCGGTGGGGTGGCTACTTGGGAACGAACAGGTTGGCGCCCGCGCGAGCCGCGGCTCGGTCCTTCCCGTAGAAGTAAAAAAAAAAGCTTTCACGGGCGCACCAGGACCGGACCCCCACCCGGCCGGCCACCCAGACCGATGCACGCACCGCCGTACGCGCGCTGCTGGCGTGCTGGCGTCCCCACGGCGCGAGCGCGAATCTTTCCTGCCCGCCCGGCGCTGTGGTGCTGGTACGTACCCGTACGGGGGCGAGCGTGGCGTGCCGGCCGCCCGTGGCCCGTCTCGTGCTGTCACCTCCCTGCGTCCTACTCCGTACGCTGCACGAATGTGGGCCGACGCGGGCCACGCCGCCGATCCGGCCTGTCTTTTACGTGTCGTCCCGTCGGCATCGGGATCCTCGGCGCTTGCTGCACCAGCCTCGCTAGCCACAGGGCATCGGGTCACATGCCTGCCCGGCCTCGTGTTCTGGAGGACGGGCTGCTCCTCGACTGACCACTGCTACAGTACAATGCTGCTCCTACAAGTGGAGTAGTACGACGAGCAGTGTACGAGTAGCCGCTGGTAACAGTGACGGCGCAGCAAGCGTGCCCGGTGGCCCCCCCGACGGCGCGGCGCTCGACGGCACCGGGCAGCCGGCAGGCGTCGTGCGCTGCCGTCAGGCTCAAAAATGAGCGCCGACCTACGCCGCTGACAGTTGGGCCCGCGGGATGAGGCCTACCTGTCAGCTAGGCTGTCTAGCTGACTAGTAGGGCGCATCAGCGTGTTCCTCGCCGACCCGGCATGCAACCGCGTCCCCCACCCGCCGCTTTTCTCGCACGCTTCGCGCCAGCCCAACAGCAACAGGCGAGGCGAGCCCAAACCCCCCGTGTCGTGGGAACGGGCGCGCGCGTGCCATGCGCCCCATGTGGTGCCATGTGGTGTGCGATTTTTTAGTCGTGTATAGTACAACAGTCCAAGGCAAAGCTCTTGTTTAGCTGTACTCCTACGTACCACTCGTAACGGACTAGTACATGCTTGAAAGTCAATTTTAGTGGTTAAAAAAAAAAGGAATTGGTCGACAAGGTAGAGAAAATGCTGGCAGGGACAAGTCACCCCCACCGAAATTTCCTTCTTCCGTCTCCCAAACTTACCTAAGCACTACAGAGTTCTGTTTACTCGGTCGACATGAATCCACGAAGACCGGTCTCTAGCAGCAATTAATGTGGTCGAGAATACGAGACTCCGGGTGACAGTGGACGAAGGAGGAAAAGAAAAGAAAAAAAAAAAGAGTGTGACGGGAACAGGGGACAGTGCCATAGTGGGCGCAGGGGCGCGTCCCTGTCGACCCAATCGACCCCACGACAACCGGCCTCGCGCTCGGGGTGCTTCGCGCGCGTTTCCGCCTGCCGATCGATTCCCGGGCAGAAAACGAGAGCGAGCGCGACGGCTTTAGGTTCGGTTTTGGCAGCGGTCGGTTGGTTGCTGCCTCCTCATCTGCTTCCTGATCCTGATTAGTACAATTGTGCTAGTTAATATTCGTCCTCTATTCTTCTGAGCGAGGCAAGCCCAGGCACTTGTCAATTTCCGTCATGTGGGCGTCCCTGACGTGACGTGTGCTAGGAGTACTAGGTGCGACCGGATCGCGTGGAGAGATCCAACGGCCCACCCACCTGCACTCTGCACTCTGCAGTGCAGCAGTGCTTATGGGGGGTAAACTGGGGTTAACAAAGTTAACCGCACCCTGCAAGTTACCGTGACGGTTTGTTACAACTACTGACGAGGATACTTGGGACCAAAAGTGATCCCAACTCATCAGAGAACGTGGATCCTGGTCACAGGTCAAGTGCAGGGAAGCTTTAGGGGATTACACTAGAATAACCCGCGCCAATTAGCTGGTAGTAGCTTTACCAAGCTCCCTGCCTGCCGCCCCCGTGATTAGTTAATTCTCCAACTAAACAAAGGCTAGCTGCGACAATAATCTACGCTCCATTATTGCAGCTAAACTATTGTAGTCCTAGTACTAGTACTAAACCGCGTTACTAAACAATTATTATGGGTGCCATGGGTTCTCCGTCGCCGGCCGGATTGGTCGCCGGCGGGGAAGCTGAGGCCGGGAGGGAGCAGGCCGCACCAAAAGGGGGCAGCGGGGGAACGGACGGGGATTGCACCGAGCCACCAGCCCAGCCATTGCGGTTGCGGACTCTTTCGTCCACACTGGCAGGCAGAGGCAGGCTGTGCTAGCGTCACATGCTGCGCTGCTAAACAAGTTTCGCTGGCTATCCGTCCATCAGAACGGAAATTATTATGCCGACGATGATGTCTGCCGGCGTGGCCCCATGACGATCGCCAAGGGCCAAGATCCTCGCCACTGATTCCCTATTGATCCTGCGCGACTAGTATAAGCGCAACTGCCTTGGTTTCTAGGTACATTTATAATATAATATAATATAATATAATATAACGTAATATAATATAATATAATATA
>CM041640.1:12833840-12963917 GCA_023333625.1 Bothriochloa decipiens | reverse complement strand
AATATAATATAATATAATATAACGTAATATAATATAATATAATATAATATAACGTAATATAATATAATATAATATAACGTAAAATAACGTAACGTAATGTAACGTAACGTGGTGTTGGTATCAGTCACATGAAATACGATGGATTAAGAACAAAGCTACAGCCACTATTGCACCTTTCATCTGTGGAGATGTAATAGTTGTCCTAATATGCGCATTAACGAACTGCCAAGGAATACAGGTCATCCTAAAAACAAATATTGTCCCATTAATTAATCTTCGTACACATATTGATACGGATGTCGGGATGTGTATACGCCATGGGCATTTCGTGAAATTCCGATTTTTCTTATGACCTGCGTACACTTGATCTTCTGCCTACTAGAAGCTCGCTAGTATATATATGCTAGTGCATCAGTCAGCCCACGGGCCCAGTTGGGTAGACTCGTACTTCTCTTGTTTTTCCTATTAATTAGGACATCCTTAGCTATGGTGCATTTATTTGAAATTATATATATTAATATATTTTCTTTAAACTTAATCAAAGCTACACAAGTCTGATCTAAAACCAAACTAAACTAGCCAACAACTTGAAATGAGCACAGCGCATAATAAGGGACAATTGTTTTTTTTTTACGGCAACTTCGGGGGGATCAAAACGAATCCCCACCTGCATTTTCTATTCCACCGGTGTCCGAGAAAAATCCCGGATGGTGGAAGGCGTGAGCCTTACACAGTTTACATGGTACAAAGATTACAGTACGGGGGAGGAGGGAAGATTACATAGAAATGCACGAGCTCCAATTCTGAGCAAGTTCTACATCTCTACTGGGGATTCGACAGCTCCGGTCTTTGATGGCGTTTTTGCAAGCACAGATGAGGCGACCTACGCTCGTGGGGGGGGGGGAGATTGTTGAACACAACCTCATTACGGTGTTTTCAGATTTCCCAGGACAGAAGCAGAAGGAGGGGATCCAGAGCATTCTTGACAACATGAGGAGGAGGTACTGATCCTAGAGCTCTCTGACCTTAAGCAATGTTGCTGGGGCACCAGCCGATCCTCGTCCAGAAGCTGAGGACGAACAGGCATTCGCTGATGATATGATCGCCCGTTTCTTCAACGCTATGATAGAGTTCACATAGCGCGTTGTCGACGATGTTCTTGCGCGCAGGTTGCTGCGGCTGTGGATGCGCGTTGTCGGAGATAGATGATGCTTAACCCGTGCCGTGCGTTCTGTTAATATGCTATTGCAGACAGCAGAGGCACACGATCAACGAGCTACTGAAGATATGTATCGCCTAATATATATATATATATATGGTCAACAATGCCTGATAGGCATCGTCGATCGACAGAGAGAACAACTACTGGGCCGGGCACTTTGGCGCGTAAACAAGTGCGGGGCATAAGATGCGTGTGCGCTTAATTAAGCAGAGCCCGGCCGACGACCATAATTAAACTTGCTTTGCTCGTAAGCTAACACGGGAAAGGTAGAAAAAGGTAGCGTACGTTGCTGGGGCGCTGTGCGCTGCCAACAAGACGCGTGGCTTGGTCGGGGATCTTTCTTCGTTTCAAATTCAAATATGCAGTGGAGGACATATTCAGAGTGATCTGTAGCTGAAGTAGGACACCTCCACTCAAACTCCAAGCACGTCCATCGATCGCTCCGTCCCTTAATTAGCTTAAAACAAGGAGCTGCCGTGCCGTTAAAGATTTGCATGCACAATATAATCACTCCGTGTGGAAAAACTGGGGAGCGGGCGTTGCAGCGACAGTCTTGATGCTCCATCACGCCGGGCGGGACCGTCGTCCTTCGGGACGTACAGCTAGACGTACAGTATTGTGGTCGGGGGCTTTGTGGTGGCTGGCCGCCCACGCCTCCTGCTCTGGAGCAGCTGCAGGGTTGCATCTTTCGTGCTTTGCTTGCTTCGTCAGCTCAGCTCCGGTGCCATCCTCGTCGTCGCGGCATCCTCCAATATAATTTCCGATCGACGAGATGACGATGAGAACCATCCGTATCTATCTCCCAGTTCTCCACTGCCATCAACCGTCATCATCGCTGCGTCCTGATCCGAGCAATGGCTGCTGGGTTTTTGTTCTTGTTTCGTGCTGCAAAGCAAAGCGACGTCTAACACCTCTCTTTTTTTAAGATCAATCTTGTCAAGCTGGCGAAGATAACATTGATTAGAACTTGGGAGATAGATGGAGGTGTCTTTGCGCTATACTAGCCTATACCCTATAGATTGGCATTGTAATTTTTTTTTTCCCACACCAAAAAATCTCAGAACCAAACCTGTGAGTTTCCTCGCCAGATTTTATAGGGACATTACCATTTCATTTTACCCTATTTGCTAAAAAACAACTCCCAACGACTTCTAAAGTCGTTGAAGAGGCGCTGCCAAGCAGGATCTAACGTGATCATGAATTTTCTCCTGCACGATGGTTGTGCATGTACACGTACACCTATCATGAATCGTACTTTTTTTTTTTTTTTTTTTGCGGTTACTCATGAGCTCCGTTCCGACGTCTACGTGAGGACTTAGCCCATGAGCTTGCTGGGGGAGCCTCATTTCTGGGAGATTACGGAAAGTATTATCACTGGTCCAACGGCCCAATTAGACGTACTCAGCCTTTATTTCAGCAAAACTTGAAATGGGCCTGCTAGTGTGTGATCGATCGTGGCTGATGTCCTGATGATGACGCAACAAAGTAAAGCAACACCGAGACAGATTCGAGATTAAGTGCAGTTTCGGCATTTCGAATCCAGGTTTTCTTTAGAAATATCTCTTCTTCTATAAATATGTTTTCTTTAGAAATACTCGCTTTCATTAAACTATTTAGGTAGATTGCTGAAATTTTGAAATTAGAGCGAGATGCGAGAATAGGTTTTAAATGATTCTATACAAAACGTTTCTCTCTTTTATGACGTGTAACGGCGATTCTAATAATCAATTGAAAATATAAAATGTTTTCACCGTCAAATATATTTTATAGATATTTAGAAATTCCGTAAAAAGGGGGATGTGCATAAGATAGAACACGCCCTTTTCCCGCGTCAGCATGTTCTCTTGCCCAGATGCTCCAAGCCGCACAAAATATCTCGCTGCCGCCGAGCTCAGATTCGCCAATGTGGTCCCGCTTTTTGGATACTGAAATTGTTACGGCAACCCAGCATGGCTCCATGCTTAATTTTTTTTTCTCGTTATTAGATTAGAGATATGCATAGTAGATTAGTGCGAAGATTTCTTAAGTGCTCACGTCCATAGTATACTATGAAACATTGTTATGGATGGTCTAAAATCCAAATGTTATCACCAAGCATGGCAACATATGGAATGTGCTTTTAAAAAAAATGCTAAGTGTTATAAATTTGTGATATTTGAAGGATATTAAAAAATATTAGAAGAGAATCACATGAGGTTCCTCTCTAAACAAAGCTATCTTGATTTCCTCCACTACTACAATAAGAGGCTAGAACGTATCAATATTCAAATATATTAATTAATACCTATATTTATTCAAAACTTGATTGCTATCCAAAAACTGCAATACCAATGATTTGACAAGCCATGATTTTAACTAGCATTTGGTTTGCTACCAAAACCTATCAACGCCATACATTTGGCTTGCTAATTTCGTGGCAATGTTTTTATCCAACTTTTGTCTTACCAAATTTTTAGTAGGGTAAATTTTGGATATCAAACGAAGTAGGCCCTTTGACGAACAACTCATTGAACGAATAACCATTTACTAGAAATGATATAACTGTTTTTTCAATTCCCTAACAAACAAGAGGACGCACCATGCATAAGTTATGCCTCCAGGACTATCTCCATGACCCAAATATAAATATGTAACACCTCTGGTGTTATATTAACTAAAACCTGCCATGTCATCATATGCACTACAAAGCATTCATGATTAGGTCAACCTTGATGTGCATTAACTAAAACAAGTTTACATTTGATAGGTTGATTGTGTTTCTGAAATGTGTTGTCACATGAAATAATAAAACTCTACTTTCGAATGTCATCTCAAATACTTAGTTTATATTCTATGTACTTAAGGTGTAAACCGTATTTACACTAGTGTCAAGCATAGTGTATAAATCTAAGTCCAACCCTAAAAACGATTTCCATATTTGAAGTTGAATTTGGATTTCAAAGCTTATTCCCAAGTCTTGTAATTCAAATTTAAATTCAAATTGAAAAGCTACAAAATATTTTTTAAAAGTCAACTTGGTCAATCAAGGGAGTCATTGGGTCTTTGACCTAAAAATGTCCTTGGATGATGTATGTGATCACTAGTAACCAACCAATTAAATTAGAAACCAACTTGAGTTTGAATTCGGTTTCAAAAACCCTTATTTTAAAACCTAGTTTTATCCCCTTTTCTATAATTTAAAATCTATAATTTGGGGATACTCTAAAAATACAGTTTGTAGATCTTGACAAGAGCTACAAAGTTGGTATTCACAGTTTTTCAAGTTTCCACAAAGAATTTCAAATAAATTTGAAAATACAGTTTTTCAGCATTTGTCTCCTTTTGATTTTAAAACCATAATTCAAAAATTATGCATAATTTTGGAAACCTTTGTATATTAAAAAGGTTTAGTTTGAAAAGTTAAACATTTCATAGTTTTGAAGATTTTCAAGTTTTATTGAAGAATCAAAAGTAATTTCAAATGTTTGTTTCTAGGGTTTTATTCCCCTTTTGAATTTGAATTCATATTTCAAAATCCAAACAGAATTTAAGGATGCCAGTTAAATGAAAAATGTAGCTCTTGAAAAGTTATGCAAATGATATTTTTGGAGATTTTCAAGTTCTTATATAAATTTTGGAGTAATTTGTAATTTTAAATGAGTGGCAATTTTGTAATTTTCTTGAACAGCACCGAGACCTATCAACGGCCGCCATCGCCGGCTTCTCAAGCCGCGCCGCCGTCCACCGTCGCACATGCACGGCTGCCAGTGCGCTCCTAGACGCGCGAAGCTTCATCGTCGCCGTGTCGCTCGTCCATGCCTCGCCCCTGCCCTATAAATAGGTCGGCCGCCGCCATTTCCCTTCTTCTTTCTTCCTGTCGCCGCCGCCGACGACCTTGCTCCGCCGCCCAAATTCGCCACCGTCGCTTCATCTCTGCCTGCTTTATCTTGCCTGAAGCTCCGCCATGTCCTTGCGCTTTGATTGAGCTAGTTCATGCCAGCTCTCCCCGCCCGAGCCGTCCGCACGACGTCGTCTTCCTCGCGACCGGTCGCCGAGCCGCCGCGAGCTTCCTCGCCGTCCACCGCCGCTAAGGTGGAAAATATTTTACCTTTAACCCTCTTATCATGTTCTCCGTGCTTCGTTGCCCCTTATGCTCATCTTGGTCGGACTGATGGTGCACAGGAAGCGCCGGAACGCCATCCTTGCCACCGGAGCGCCGCCGCCATCAGCGCCGCCGTCCACAGCTCGGCTCAACCACTCTGGGCCTTCATTAGCGTGCGCACTAGACCCGTGGTGAGCTCCTGCACCTATCCATGCCCTCCATTCCATCTCTCTTGCACCGTAGGGTCCGGCCGCCGTGCGTCGCCGCCGGCGTGACCTTGTCGCTCCGCCTCGCGCGTAGCCATTGCGGCTGGGGGCCAAATTGAGCCTCATCTTGTTGTCCAATACGTTCGCATCGATGTCCTGCACCTGCTTGTGCCCTCTCCGTCGCCGAAAATCGCTCCGGTGAGCCCTGCCGCCGCACCCGAGCTCCGCCGCGCCGCCATGGTCGCCGGCGTGGGTGCCGCCGTCGCTCCGCCGCCACGTTAGCTAGCCCAGGTTGCTCGCCGTGCCGAGATGAGCCTGTAGGACCAAACCTCGTCGCCGGAGACCTCGCCGTCGGTGACAAATCGCCGGTCAACCGTCGCGCCGCCGTCGGTCAGCGCGGTGACACTGTGCTGATTTTTCTTTTTCTTTTTCCAGAAAATGATTTAAATGCTATTTTTTTAGAAAATCATAGTAAGTCATATATAGCTCCAAAAATTCTGAAAATTTTTGTGTGTGTTCTTTATGATGTCATCTACCTAGAAAAAATATGAAATACCAAATTTGAGTAATTTTGTATAAGTTAAAATTAGCTCTTTTAATTAAAAAATGGACCTTTAATGATTTTTAATAAATAAAATAATTGGCTTTTAATTCTAAAATTTGTTTTGCCATCTAATTAGACCAAGATCTTTTCAAAATAAAATTTTGAGCTTAATTAGACAACTTTAATTTTTATGCCTTTATTTTATGCTTTTAAATAATTAATTAACCCCTTTAGTTAAGGTTAATCATTATAGGATTTGTTTGACTTTGGGATTGATTGATGACCTTGGGTCATTAACCCTAATGACCTTTGGCACTTTAATTAATTATTTGCGCTTACCTAGATCATGTCATTAGGGCTTAATTAACGTTATTTCATGTGTTTAATAACTTTCATAAATAATGTAGTTAACCCTAATGAACTTGGTAAGTATGTTTTGGTTGGCCTGCAACTTTATCGTGAAGAAAAGTTGTACTCAAGCCATTAATCTGATCGTGCATCCATCAAGCATCATGTCTATTATTCCATCATGTTGAAGCATATGCTTGTATCGTATAGTTTCCGATAACGGAGAGTTTAACGTTGTCGCCCTAGATCCGAAGGAAGAGCAGACACAGGAGTTGGGAGTTGATCCAGAACTCGAGACCGTCTACCCCGACCACCAAGGCAAGCCCCGGATGCATTCAAACCCTATTCTATTTTATAAAAGTTTTACCGTTTCAGTTATGATATGTTGCATTAAGTAATAGGAGTTGAGTGAAAACCCACCAACTGCATTACCTGTCTTACTTCCATAATTCCTTGTTACCTGTTCTAAAAGATGCGTAGTAATGCTTAGCCCTGCTTAATTAATTAAATGTTCAAAGGTAAAAGAATAAAAAAGATGAGTTTGGCATTCCTGTTGAAATCATGATGATAGTTAATAAATCGAGTCCGGACGGTTAACTTGCATTGGGAACGGAGTCCCTCTGTAGTGTTTCCGTCTGTTGATGCCCTAGGTCCCGTGTCGATGGTGAACTGGTGATATCGAGAAACTAGAAAATCCACATGCATGAAGTGGTATACTGATGGTTGGAGCCTGGTATATCATGGAGTGACTTATAGTGGGTCAGAGTCCCCACATATGTCATAGTGTGTTATACTGTGGGTTTAAGTTCCCATGTATATCGGTACACTGGGTCGAAGTGCTCATGTGTATCATGTGGTGATATATGGCTGCGGTTGTTATCCCGGTATATCAATTCACCTGCTATGCTTAGGAGTTAAAGTCTCCTGCATATCAGTAACCTAGGTCCCAGCTGGGTATGAAAATGGATTCGAATCGCCGTTGCTTCTCGAAGAAGAAGACTCGATCGGTGTTCATCATCGTAGTAACAACTTGAATAATGAGTAAGGTTTAAGAAGAAAGTTGGTTAGTAATTTTGATCTTAAGCAAGACAGCTTTTCTTTCTTTTAAGCTTTTCTGCAAAATTTCTTATCTCCTACAAGCCTTACCTTGTCCCTCTAGCCTGCATTTCTTGAGTCTTCACCCTTCTTTTTCGTCGGGTCAGTCTTGTTGAGTACTTTTGTACTCATGGTTTGTTGAACCCTTGTTGCAGGTGAGCCTCATGGGCAGGAATGCTTTGCATCTTGCTGTATGACAGTCGTCGAGAAAAGTGACGACGAATAGGATATCTCGCTCTTGGGCAGAGCATACAATCAAGGTTGATGAAATAAGTTATATGGTTATTCCACTGCTATATGGTTTGTAATAATCCAACTTATGGTTTGTAAATGGTTTATAAACTTATGTTATTGTAATCCTTCCGCTCTTTTACTCTGATGTATATTATTTGTATAAAACTGTTGTAATACTGCAATGTCTCTTTGTAATGATTGATCCTGCTCGGAGAATCGTGGATGATTCGGGATTTACCCGACAGATCTTTTAAGTTTTATGGAACACATTCATGGTTATTTGGAGTCTGTTTAGACAATAATCATGCGTGTGGGCCATAGAATTTAGGAGGTTCTGCCACAAAATATATAGTTTACCATAGAGTAGCACTTGAGGGTATGAAAACTATAGATGATGCCTATCTTTCGATTGTGATGAGTGGCATGTCCTACAAGAATTTTTTTATGATAAAGATTAGAGCACATGCAAGTTTACATTTATGTTTTGCTAGCATGCATAATTCTAGGCCAAGACATGTGAGATTATGTAGCAAAAGGTAAAATGCATACAGTTTGCTCCATGTTGTCTAGACAGCTATATATAAGATAATTCCATACTAATCGTATACACAACAATAGACAAATCATTATATGAACTGTCTAGAAATAATATGTACCATTCAATTGTTGAATGACATGTGTCCATATGCAGTAGAGCATAGTCTATATATAGTGGTAAAATTTGTCCATGAGAGATTTTTTTTTTAGCAATGTTGAGATTTTGCTCATGCTCCCATACCATATATTAACCACTCGGCCGTATCTTTCTCTCTCTCTTCTATATACGTATTATTAGATAAAATTATAAGTGGCACCTCTCATATACATGCCCTAGAGTAATGTGACTTCAAACCTTTTTATTTATCCTAGTTTTCAATACGTTGGTTTTTGCAGGTTCATCAATATCTGCCACAGTGGTACGCCTAGCATTTTGCTTGCTAATCACAAAGCAGCATCCTTTTATCTCAACACACCCCGAAGTCCTCAACAATTACGTCTAGCTCAAAATCATAAAGGCAAACGGCAAAGGCAAGTAGCCAACAGGGACTCTGTACACAATTAATTACGAAACAACTCAGGCCCTTATCTGTTAAAACCAATATAAAGTAACGCAAAACCGCGGTGGTTAAAAATAACGAAAGCATCACGCGATCGAGAAAAAAACACAAGCCGAAAAACCTCGTCTACAACATTCACATCTAGGCGCCCCTCCTCCTCGCTCCGATCCAGCTCGCCGGCGGCCATGTCGCAGCCGGCGGCGACGGTGGCCGAGGCGGCGCAGCCTCAGGGCCGCGGCCCCGCGGGGCGCCAGGGCGGCGGTGGCGGCCTGGGGCAGAGCATCGCGGGCATCGTGCGGATGGCGGTGTTCTGGTACTTCGCCGCCAAGTTCTTCGGGCCCAAGCGCCCACCCGCGGAACCTGGGATGCTCATGTCCAACCTCTTCCAGAAGGGCGAGCCAATGGTGAGGGCGCCCTCAGCCATCTCGCGAGATTTTGGTTCGAAGATGCGTCTTAGGTCTGTCGCGTTTTGCTCGTCAGTGGGTTTAGGTTCTGTAGTGCGGGGTAATTTAGTTGTGATTGCTCTGATGATGCTAAGTTAGTTTTAGGATTTAGTCTAACCTTTCCTTTGGTGTCTATGATCCGGAAGCTGTAGTCGTTAGGGGCACTCGTGGGTGCTGTTCGCGAGAGCAATTGACTACTTCGCGGATGCAGATGCGTTTGAGAGATATTTTCGGGCCTGGCGATAACCTCGTATTAGTGCTTTGGGTGTGTTAATTGGATCTCAGGAGACTAAGCTGATAGTTGTTAGTGATTTTTTCAGAAATAGCATAAACACTGATTTTTTGTGAACTTTGGTCATGACATGATGCTACTGAATTCAGCAAGTCGTGTGAAGAAGTAGGCATGGTGCTATTGGTGACTTTTTGTTTGAATTGTTGTAGTGTTTAAGCTAGGGTTTTGAGTTTTTAAACAATCTGTTCAGGATGGTTCAAGGTTGGTTGTTGGATTCTGTGTTAATGATAATGCTGAATTTGGCAAAATATTGAACATGTTATCAAACACTCTTCTTGTCCTGGGAAGTAATTGTCTAGTATTTTGAATCGACTCAGAGTTGAAGATGGTAGATCGTGACTTGAGTCTTGACAATCAAAGAGATTACCTTGTTCTGCACATGATCAAGTTGATTATTCTGTATGCTTTTTGTTTATCTTATTCTCTTATGAGATCCTAAAATGGATGTGGATTAAAGGCTGAATGTGTTCAAAGATCAAGAGATTACTTAATTTTCATGTGCCTCACCGGTTTCATCTGTTTGGTAAAATCTGTGGACCATGTGCACCATGAATCACCGGTTTCATCTGTTTGGTAAAACCATGTGCATTTATTTCTGATGTAGAGATGACACAGAAGTCTATCGAACTGTGTAATTGAACCATGCGGATTTTGTTGTTATGGTATAAACATAATCGACAAAATATGTAGTGCAGAGTAAATTCTTTATCTTTAGGCCTTCCCTTGGTCAGTAGTCATTTTTTAGTTGCTAAACACCAAGTGCATGGTGTCGATGCTGCTGCAGGATATGTGGATGTATTTGTCAGAGAATGAGAAGTTCAATGATTTTGCTAATGAGGACGCACTTATTTGGCATGAGGCAAATATACCATATGCAGTCTGGGGACCTACCAGTACGAGAACACGATCATTAACATACTATCCTTCAGAGGTAGGCTACTAATTGCAGTAACATTTGACATTATTTCACACAACTATGGTCTATTTGTTTTGAATTCTGTGTATGCGCTGTTACAGGCTCTCAAGCATAATGGATCTTTGTATGCTCATGTTTACTTTGCCCGGTCGGGTTACCCTGTGGACCCTACAGATCCTGAGTATGAGCAGAAATCTGCATTTGGGAAGACACATCGTATGTATTTGTTTCCAGCATGATCTTCCTTTATATGATCTCTTATGCATATGGGATACTGATTACATTGTACCTGTCATTTAGCTGTTGTGGCATTCTTGCCAAAATCAAAAGCTGGTAAAAAGAAGAGCTTGCTTGGAGATTCAGAAGAGCCTGAAGAGAAAGCACCACCTAAGGTTGTTACTTTCATCCTTTGTCGCTCAGTAGTATGTGAATTAGCATCCTATGGTATTGCTTATATCTTTCAAGCTAACAAAATCCTTATTTGATCTGCAGAAGAATAAAGAATTTGAGGATAAAGACGAGGGTCCGACTGAATATATATCTTATTGGAAACCAAATGTTACAATAAATCTTGTTGAAGATTTCACACGGTATTCACAAAACCAAGCTCTGTTTCTCAGTTCGATTTTGTACTGATTTTACATGCTTAAGATTTATGTTCCTTTCAATGGATTGCAACATTGGCACATGATTTGTACTTCACCCTGCATTTTTGAGCTTCAAATAAAAGCTATTAATAATTGTACCATGCCTTGTTAGTTGCTATGAAGTACTAAATTGGACCTATGCCTCATTGGCACTCCTGTTATACAGTTGCCAGCTGATGACAAAATACTGTTATTGTCCAGTATTCCAGTGTAACATTTGCATTAAACGAGATCGATGTGATTACAATGAATCAAAATTGTGGAATGAAAAGTTTGTATAACCTATGAACTTTTATGAGGGCAAGTTACAACCCTTGTCCAATTTGATATAAAAACTGTTTGCATCATATGGTAATCACAAGCTGATACTGGTAAACCTAAATGATATTATGGTTTAATTCATTGTTCCACTCAGGTTATATTGACATGTAGATAAAACTACAAGAGTCCCCCCACCCCCCAACAGCTTTAGGTTTTGCAACACAGCCATTTTTAGTATATGTTTTTTCTTGATCATATGACAAGACTTTGTAAATTGTTGTTGTATAGCGTTAGCTTTGCTTTTTATGTGTCCTCTTTGTTCTGTACATCCTCTCTATGTCATGTGTCCTCTTTGCTCTGTACATCTTCTCTACATATGATTGACATTGCCCCATTCATACTTTACAGGTATCCCAACAATAACGTACCTCCCAACGTCGCTCCATGTATCCTTGAACTGTAACAGATAGTAACATATACTTTTTTGTTTTCTGATAGTTCCACTTTTACACTTACAACATACATATACTTCACATTTAGTTGTGGTTACTGGCCTACTACTTTCTATTTTTCTTTAAAAATTGCACTGTTCAAATCCAATTATACTGAAAGCCAATATAGAAAAGTACATGCTTTTTGGCGAGAATGGTTTTGGTTTTCCTTTACGATAGATTGACAGATCTGAATGTGGATCCAGCTACGGGCGATTATTATCCTACAGTATTCTTCAACGAGTTTTGGCTACTGAGGGATAAATTAATAGCACTCAATGAGACTGTGGAGGAATTGCCTTTAAACCTTGAAGTTGATCCTATTAGCATGACCAAGTGGCAATTGTTTTTACAGATTGAGCAGTCCTTCCAGGTTCATCGTAGTTATGGAAGTATGCTTGAAGGCGAGGCTGATGAACTCAAGGTAATGTGTGGATACTCTAAAGTGCATCTGGTTAAACACAACATTTTTGGTTATGTTGGGACCAATTCCTTTGTGGCCTTTCATCTAGTAAATTATGCACTTGTAGTTTGTATTCTTGAGATGTGGTTGCTGTCCTTGTTGTTTTACTATGTCTACTATCAGCTGCTGACTCTTTTCTTATATTGTATTGCAGAGGGTTTTCCTTGAAGGAAATCCTTATCTTCTTGGATTGACTATGGTCGTTTCTCTATTACACTCTCTGTTTGATTTCCTGGCCTTCAAAAATGGTATATACAACATATAGTTTTTTTTCCTAATAGTATCTATAATAAGATGTGTTATGCATCAATAACAAGTGCAAACAACTTTCTTATATCTTTTTTTTCAGATATCCAGTTCTGGAACAAGAACAAGTCCATGGAAGGTCTATCAGCCAAATCTGTGGTTCTGAATTTTGTGTGTCAGCTTGTTGTTTTCCTGTACCTTCTTGACAATGACACTTCGTGGATGATCCTTGCTAGCTCTGGAATTGGTGTATGCATTGAATTTTGGAAGATCGGAAAGGCGATGCATATCGAGGTAAAAACTGCGTTACTCTTACCCCTTGTATTTATTAAGCTAACTAGACCTTGTGATTTTCACCTGAAATTTAAATATTTTTCCAGTCATAATCAAGGTCATAAACATATGAAAGATTTCTATTGTTAGTTATTCGCTATGAAAGAATTTGTTTTAGTTACCCCATTATACTTTCTGTACCAGTTAGTGTTTAATGCTGCATTTCCAAAAGTGCACAGTTTCACTTCATGCTTAACTACTGTCACCATTGACCCCTTGATGTGTTTTTGATGTATAAATTGTTGAATTTTCCTGTGTGTATACTTTGTGATAACTTGTTCTTTGTTGGGATAGATATATATATTTCTTCTATATGATGAGATTGTTGATCTAGAACAGAATTATACTTGATGGGTTTAAGTACACTAAATGAAAGATTTCTTTCATGGTGTCCAGGTTGACAGAAGTGGAAAAATTCCCATGTTGAGGTTCCGAGACCGTGAATCATATGCACAGAATAAGACCAAAGAGTACGATGCCATTGCTATGAAGTACCTTACCTATGTCCTTTTCCTCCTTGTGATCGGCTTCTCTATCTATTCACTTAAGTATGAAAAGCACAAGAGCTGGTACTCATGGATACTTTCTTCCATGACAAGTTGTGTGTACATGTTTGGTAAGCAACTATTCTAATCTCACCAGTTTACTTGATGTGATAATCTGCGTTAGTTGTAGAGCTTATGTAATTAACTTTCCATTCTTCAGGTTTCATTATGATGTGCCCCCAATTATTTATCAACTACAAGCTGAAGTCTGTTGCTCATATGCCATGGAGACAAATGACCTACAAGTTCCTGAACACTATAATTGATGACCTTTTTGCATTTGTCATTAAAATGCCAATGCTTCATCGTCTCTCAGTTTTCAGAGATGGTAAGATGAACTATCACTTTTTTTAGTCAAATAACTGCTGGTAGCAGGGAAGCCGTCAGTTTTTTTTGGGCATGCCATTCATATTCTTTTTAATCATTTTGTAGACTTCTAATTGACTACTCTCTGACTTGTGTCTGCAGATGTTATCTTCTTGATATACCTCTATCAGAGGTGGAAATATCCGGTCGACAAGAAGCGTGTCAATGAGTTTGGCTTCGGAGGTGAGGACGAACCGGCAGCCCAGGAGGCTCTGGAAGGAAGTGATTCAGCAGCAGCAGCAGCAGCAGTCGCCGCCCAGCCAACGGAGGCTGAGGCCGAGACAAGTACGGAGGACAAGAAAACCAAGTGATCTCCAATCTTTCGATCATCAAAATATAGCACACCACTCAGCGACATCTGCCCTCCCAGCGGGCGTGAAATTTCTTTGTTGAACTGCATGCTGGACTCTAGCCTTACTGAGATGCTGACCATAAGATAAGATGTGTAAAAGGGGACACAATAGTCTTGCCCAAGGGCAGCGGGTGAACAGGCACACTATCACAATCAGTTTCCTGTTTGTCTTTCAGCAGCCATTATTAGGTGATATGCTTGTTTGATTGTTTTTTTGTACAATTTTGTGCATTTTCTTAAAATACATAATTGGTTCGTAGTTTCATTGCGACAACTTTGCCCTGACAATGTTGCAACGATTGTCCACTAATGACACTAAGTGTGCGGTTCTAAACTGTTGCTCACAGGAAACAATTGGATCCATGCCAAACCCAAATTATTTCTGGAGAGAAACATGAGAATCGTTGCTAACAAATTGTTAGATCTAGGCCCTATTTTGGTTTCAAGTTGAATTGTTTCTGATTCTTGCTAAGGGATGCAAGTGGGTTTGCTTGTAAATTCGTAAGCAGTTTTATTAATTTAGCAGGGTATCTTAGGTAACTCATAAAGGAAGCACATCTGCAGGTTGGTTATCTTATGTAACTAACAAAAAAAAGAAGCTTATCTACATGTCCGTGGACAGACCTGCTTGCATTGCATCCTTGTTGGTTTCAGGAAACAATTGGTGCCATTCTCAGAAGAAACAATTGGTGGACCATTCTAAACTGTACCGAGGACAGACCTCCTTGCATTAATCTGAAGAATCATTTCTCTGTTTCAAACTAGGAAGGAGAATCGTCCACATATGTGTTAAAAAGTGATTTTGATTCAACCTAGAAATGGAGGATTTGTTTGGATCTCTACCAAAAGTACGGGGCGTTCCTCAGATTCACTTGGCAACAAAAAACCAGACAAACCTGATTTTAAATAAGAAGAGTCACAGTCAGTTCCTCTCTCGCAATGACTTCACCAGTGAACCTGCGGTGCAAGTGCAAAAGCGAATTTAGCCCTGGATACAGTGAGACTCATTAGGCTCGGCTCGGAGTTACTTGAGGTGCAGTAAAACAAGATTTCGTAGAAGCTTGTTCTAGACACTCCTCTGCATGGCTGATTTCAAACCTCGCATGATGGTCTGCACTGACAGCTTAAAAGAAGCACGACGATTTGGACCAAAGATTCGTAACGGAGGTGATGCCTCCCGTGATCCATGCATGATGGCCTCCATCAACCCCATGCTCCGCTGCCGCTTCGTCCTCGGACAACATGCCGACGAGGCCTCGTCCCCATCGCAGCTCGCATGGTTCCCATGGACAAAATTCGGGAGTGCCCGGTCCTGTTACAGGAAGGTGCAGTGCACTGTGCACCCAGGATGAATGTCTGCCTCTAGATTCAGAGGGACGTGCCGTGGAGAAGCAATTGCAAAAAAGAGAAGTTGATGCTGGCACGAGACACCGCGGCACACTTCGTGGGTCGTGACTGGAGCATCAGCGAGATCTCGTATCGTTTCTACGCGGGGCTCAATGGCTAATGGGGGACGGATTGATTGCATTGTGCATGGTAACCAGAAAATGCTGTCACCATGAGAAACTTTCGGAGGCACCTCGTACGTTAATGGATTCATTCAGTTAAAACGTCCATGATGATTTGATGTTTTGGATGTATTTAGGCGTTTCTGTATCGACGCCACCAGCATTGAAATGAGATGAGATCCTTCTGCTGTCGAATTCATCGTCATTGATCGGTGGGAGTGGGGCTGATGCTGCTGCTATTATCAGATCAGATCTACTACATGCTAGTGACCCACCAGCATTGGGAACCTCTTCTTGAAAGGACGCTGGGCCTCACACCACCATGCATGATCCCTAGCACGCAAATAAAATCTGCCTGAGCGATCAATCTACAAGATCGAATAGATTCGTCGCTGAAGACTCAAAAAAGGCGGCAAACTGTGAAACCCAAGACTCTTTCATGAAATGTTCAGCTACGGTTTGAGCACCGAAATGCTTTCTTCTGCAGCTTGAAGCGAAATGCTCAGATTCCGAGAGCAGCTTTGGGTGGACCTGAGGCGTCGTCAACGGATAACGGGTTCAACAATGCTGCACCCCACCGGCTTGTCGTCGAATAGTCCTTTTTTTATTAAGTTTATTTTTGGCCACTCAACTATTAGGTTGGTCTAATTTTCACCCTCAACTATAAAATCGTCTGATTTTCACCCTCAACTGTCAAAACCGTTTACTTTTAGCACCTGGGCGCCGATGTGGGCTGTTTTGTCCATTTTAGAGTGGTTTTGATATATGAGGCCCACCGGTCAGCCGCTCACTCCCTCCCTCTCCTTCATGGCAGCGCGTCGTTACGCCTGGCAGCCGCCCATGGCCTACGCCGGCGTTGAGCTGACCGGCCTACCACCGTCTAGGGCCGAGTATTGGCTGCGCTGCTCGCACGCTCATCACCCTTGCCTTCTTATCCTCGCCTCAGCCTCGTTCTGCCCCTCATTTTCCCTCTCTCGCTCGCTTCGCCGCGCCAAAACAACAGCAACGCGCCGCCGCGAGCTCGCCGGCGCAGAGCACCGCCGCTAGCTCACCATTCTCCGATTCACCACGCGCACGGCCCCTCTATTCACTGCTCCACCTCGTCGAACCTACTTTAGTGCGAATCGAGCTCAGTGAGGCCCAATCGAGCATTTTCCCCGCCGCCACCATGGTCGCCGGTGCCCCCGAGCTTCTTCCTCGTCGTCGCCCGTCCTCCTCTGTCCCTCTTCCTCCTCCTTTTCGCGCGCGCCGAGCTCGCCTCGTCACGTGGGTGCTTTTACTTGCCTCACCTGGCCTCGTCGCGGCCAGAAACGGCCGGCGCGTCACCGTCGTCTCGCCGCCGTCCGCCTTGTCCGCAGTCGTGCTTCGTTGTTGTCGTTCAGGTCGCCATCGGCCTCCATCTTCTAGCCCACCCGGTCTGCAGTGTCGAGAGGAAGAGAATAGGGCCCACGGCACCGCCGGAGGACTCGCCGCCTGCGAGAAACAGGCCGGCGGAGCTCCTCCCCTGCTCTGTGCGGCTGACCGGTGGGCACCACATGTCAAAACAGCTCTAAAATGGACAAAACAGCTCACACCGGCGTTTAGGTGCTAAAAGTGAACGGTTTTGACAGTTGAGGATGAAAATCAGACGGTTTTATAGTTGGGGGTGAAAATTAGACCAACACAATAGTTGGGGGCCAAAAGTGGACTTAATTCTTTTTTTTGTCCAATCCTGAGATCTCACTGTTCGCCCGTCAAATGCAAGAAATTTGCTATTATATGACTCCAAAGAAGCGGCTTCGCAAAAATAGGATTTCTAACAATTGTTTCGCTAAAATATGACTCCAATCGTTTACACTTCGAAATACATATGATTTTGATTCATTTAATTCATTTGGAAATTGAAAATACATGTATATTTTCATATTGGCTGCTTTGCCCTTCTGTACAATAATCATCTATCGATAGTTTCATTTTCATCTACCCCCGCAGAAGTCGCGACGTTCCTCCATACGCGAGACGCCACATGCCGCCTGCCGCCGCCACTCCGCCGCCCACGATCTCCACCTCCCCACCCCTCCTTCCTCATCTCGTCGTTTGCCCTTCGCCATGGACGAAGATCCTCCGCCCGAAGACGTAGTTGGAGTGCCTTGGGCCATGGACGTCGAGGAGGCCTCTAGTGCCCTAGCCCAGGCCTTGGCGGCGTCTGGTGGCCAGGCCACAGCACATGGAGGGCCGACTATAGTTCCTAGTGGCATGGCCGCGACTACTGGTGCCCTAGGTGCCCAGACCGGGGAAGCCAATGGCCTGGCACATGCGGCAGTGGAGGCCCCCTTGGATGCTGAAGCCCTAGCAAGATCACTGCTGCCTACTGGTCCTTTTCCGGCAACAGAGTACAACATTCCGGTTGTCCAAGTGGAAATGTACATATTGGATGCACTAGATTCTTTTTTTTCATTTACCAGTACAGTACAGTACGTAGTAAACCATGCAAGCTTTCTACTTGTTTATAGGTCCAACGTAGATGATGTTCAAAACATGCAAAAAGTTGATTGGGCAACATTACAAATCGTGGAAACCCATGATGATGAAGGTCGAATTGAAGTAACGAGCGAGAGTCAAATGTGTGACCTTTTAGGCTTGACAGATGAGGGCACATCAAATATACCTAGACAATGCTTTGATCGCTGAATGGATGGACAAGAGAATGATAATGAGCTTGGGCAAGATATTGATGGTGCTGCCATTCCTACTAACGATGTCGTACCGGGTGAGATGACCATGACATATGATAAGAACAACCCATCAAAGGAGGTAGGGACAATGTACCCTACAATGGAGGAGTTCAAGCTAGCAGTTCGATAATTTGCCATCAAGAAGGAGTTCCATTTAGGAGTGGAGAAGTTGGGTAAGAAGATATATAGGGCTTATTGTAAGTCCGGTGATGAATCGACGGGCCCTTGTCCTTGGAGGATAAATGGCAAGAAATTGGATGGCAATGCCACTGTGGAGGTGAATATTATTTTGATTACTTCATTCATTCTTTTTGTTATGTAAATTAATATCAACTTTTTTGTTTTTCAGGTAACCATTTTAGTTGATAAACATGAATGTGAGTCTTGCTAGAGGATGTAGGTTACAACTCCAAGTTGCAAGTGAGTATGTAGCAAGGCTGTGGATATCCTTAGAGTTGAACCAAACATTGGTGCTAAGGAATTACAAACGAGGTCGGAGAATGATCTGAATAATAAGTGTACAATTGCATATGACACTGTATGGCGGGGTAAGAAAAGAGCTCTTGAGCAGGTTTATGGCAAATGGTTAAAAAGTTTTGAGTTACTGTTCAGGTGGAAGGCCGAGGTGCTTAAGCGGAGTCCTGGGAGTGTCGTTGAGATTGATGTTCTTGAGGTGGATGGTGAGGTATATTTCCACCGTTTTTCCTGTGCCCCCAAATCATGCATTGATGGTTTCTTGGAAGGTTGTAGGCCTCATTTGAGCGTAGATGCTACAACACTTAATGGTAGGTGGAATGGTCATTTGGCTGCAGCTATAGCAGTTGATGGTCACAATTGAATGTATCCAGTCGCTTATGGTTTTATGGCTTCAAAAACAATAGACAACTAGACTTGGTTCATGGAGCAATTGAAGAAAGCTATAGGTGAGCCTCCACTCCTTGCTGTTTGTTCTGATGCTTGCAAGGGCTTGGAGAATGCCGTGAAGAATGTATTCCCCAAGGCAGAGCAAAGGGAATGCTTTTATCATATGGTTAGAAACTTCAAGAAGAGATTTAGAGGGTTTGGCCAGATATATCCTACTACACGGGCTTACAGAGAGGATGTTTTCTATGAAAATATAGCAAAAATGGTAAGTGAATCAGCAACATTAGTGCAATGGTTACGGGCCAATCATAAGCATTATGGTATAGGTGTGGTTTCAATCTAGAAATTAAATGTGACTACATAACTAGTAACATTGGTGAGTTATTTAATAACTGGATTAGAGACCATAAGGACTTACCAGTTGCTAACCTTGCTGATAAGATCAGAGAAATAATCATGGTACCGTGGAATAAGAGAAGAATTATTGCATACAGGCTACCTGAAGGCAGGATACTCCCAGCTATTATGGTTCAGTCAAGGGCAAATACTAGAGGTTTGGGACACTTAAAAGATTATACCATGTTCTAACTGGAGTGCAGAGGTGTGGGACCATAGTGGTGCCGTTTCTGTGAGGCATATTATCAAGTTGCACCAGAGAACATGTACTTGTCTTGAATGGCAACACACAGGTAAGCCATGTCAGCATGTACTGGCCTATGTAACCCGTGAAAGGGGAGCGGATCTAGAACAGTTTGTGCATGAGTACTACTTTGTGAATAGATTCAGGGCTGTTTATGGTAGAAAAATTGAACCAATTACAGGGCGGTGAACTTTAATCTGGTTTGGAACTCGTTTGTGCTAAATTCTTGTTGTTATATATTACTTGTAGTTGTGTATGAATCATTTTGTTCTTAACAGTACATGGCGGCCACGGCCAGCCATCTGCGGCCAACCAGCCAAGAAGCATTTGTACGTGAACATGTGGAGTATATTACGTGAATGGAAGATGAAGCAAGCTAGCTGTGTTCAGGGCGGTGGTCAGCCAGCAACGTTTTTTTTTTCTAAACCAGAAGACAACCATCACGGTAATAAGGCTGAGGGGTAAAAGGGTTACTTTAGAAACAAATACATGTATTTAGATGATAAAAAAATTAAATAAATTAAAATCATATGTATTCCGAAGTGTCAACGGTTGGAGTCATATTTTAGCGAAACAATTATTAGAAATCCTATTTTGCAAAGCCGCTTCTTTGGAGTCATATAATAGCTAATTTTTCGTCAAATACCGGATTCCATCACCACCAGGCCCACCACCAACACTATCACACACTGGTGTTTTCGCTGCTCGCAAAAGATGACAGGCAGTACTGCAGTAGGCAAAATCAGTACTGTCATATCACACACACTGAAAGCCCTCAACAACCTCAACCTTTCATGGCAATCCATGATCCATTCGGCTCTCCAAAGTCCACATTGTCATGCGAGGTTTGGAAAAACCCTGTGCCATGGGGAAAGGAAGAGAGACTCTGCCTTTCCAGCACTAGCATTCTGACATTCTGTAGCAGCGACCCTCATAACCCCTTTTGGTTTTCTTCTTCTTCTTATAGTTATATATTATATATATGCAAATGTAGGCGAGCGAGTGCGGGCGTGCGTGCGTTAGTGTTACATTTTGCGCCCTGTTCTTGTCTAGATTCGGAAGATGGAAAAGAAGCGATCAAAACTGCAAGATCAGATCGCCAGATTTCCAGTAGTACGTACAATGCAGTGTCTGTGGATAGGTGGTGTGAATGTTGGTTGTGCCCTGGCCACTGAGCATCAAGAAAATGGAATTTCTTTTTTTCTTAAGATACACACCGTCGTCTTTGCCTTTTGGTATTGTTTTATGTGGACATGAAGGAACCACCGATGACTCCCAACCTTAACATCTCCAATAAAGTAATGGTTCGGGCGTGCAAGAATCGTAGCTAATCTATCTATTACAGCCGGTGGCAAACCGAGAGCACTTCCAGTGATCAAGAGGTCAAAAATGCTGCTCGCTTTATTATGTACATCCCTTTAAAATATGCTACCTGCCTGTGCTAACCAGAGCATGGCAAGCGAGACCCCAATATGCAACTGGGTGGAAATGCTCCTTTCTGTCGATCGAGCTAGCCTTCTCTTGTGAAGCCAACAGTTTCCTTTGACAAATGAACTGTCGGCAGGTGCAGAAATCATAGTGCAGAGTTGAAGCTTTTGAAGAATTTTTCTGCACATTTCTTGAAGGAGTCAGCCTCCTGTCTGTCCCCTGCTAATGTGGCTGTTTTTATCACTGCTTTTACTTGACTTTCTGATCCAATTGGAGTGCTCGTGCGGTTCCCAAAAGCTTGCAATCTTCTTGTGGTTTGCTGATGGACGCCACCTTTGCTAGTTGTTACATTTCATATATTTTTGTGTAAAGATACGTTGTAGTGTCATACCTACTTTTTACCACCTTGTGAAATCCGTGACATGGTAATTGACCCTGGGTACCCAAGCAAACGAAGAAAGCAGGTTAATGCGTGACAGTAAAATAACCACCGCCGCACTATAAACTAAGCAAAGTAAAAAAGCTCCTTTTTATGAGTGCTACGTTAATTCAAATTAATTTCCAGTACGAAACATAAAAAAGTTATTAGACGACTAATCTACGGCGTGAAACAATGTATGCAGCTCCATATGCGTCTTATCTTACTGTTACCAATAATTGGATATTCATTTTGGAACGTCGACGACGTTAATTCTCATAGAACACTATTTTATATTATCTTCGTTCCAAAAAAAAAACTTGACGTGTTATAGATGTACTATGAAACATGTTCGAACATGAATATAATAATACTTATTTGGTAATATAAATATTAGTATTCTTTTATATAATAAAATTTGACTAAATTTAAGATAGTTTGATTTAATACAAAACTAAAATGTCAAGTTTTCTATGATGGATGCAATATATAAAAACGAATTCTCACAAAAAATAAGACTCCTAGTCATAAATTTCCATGATCATTTATAGTAACAAGGAATCTATTTAACCTTTAAAAAATATTATTGAATAGATCCTATATTTATATCTAGATCACCAACCACTATACTATTACTGATAAGCGGGGCTAATAAGTTCAAGTGAACAGGACTTAAAAAAATAGTGAAGTCTACTTTACCCCCTAGACTTATCATGAAGTCCAAAGTGCCCCTTATTTTCACCAAAGTCTTCATAGATGTCGGTACATTGCCACCTATATAGTACCCTGCCTCGTCAACTCCTAACCTTAAATCCCCTTCCAGTAGCACCTGCCCTCTTCCTGACCTGACAAGCTTGACCTACATGGAGATGCCTTCATTGCTAAACATTGTGGCATGAAGAGGTCTAAGAATTGGGATTGAATTCCCTAATCTAAAGTTTAGCAGCTAAAGTTTAGAACTAAAAGTTTTAGCTCACTTTTATGGTCCAAAGTTTTGTGAGGTGGTGTGAACTTTAGACAACATTTTAGACCTTTGTTTAGAGTCTTAAGAGCTAAAGTGGTCTAAAGTTTAGTGGCTAAAGTTTAGACCATGGATCCAAAATAGACCTAGCATAAACAATACTATGAGTAATCTAAGTCTCACGTGTAGGCAAAATTCAACGGACCTGGCTTAATTTACTCAGGTATATTTGTGACGATAGAATACCATCATGATAGCAACGCACCCTTGACTCGGTCATCCATGGGCCTTGTGCACCCCCACTGTTGTCCTCGTCACGGCTAGCGAGCTACCTCGCTCCTCATTGATCGTCCCAGGCCGTGCGCCGTATATGGCCACCGTTTGACCTCGCTGGAACGACATGAATGATTGTTGCCACGCGCAACAGTAACCAGCAATACCAACGAGCAAAATGAGCCAGAGAGAGATGCCTTCCCCTTTCGTCTCATCATGTATGGTTGGCTGGTAATCCCGCGTTTTCTTGGCCGAAACCTCCCGGCCGCCTTTTGCCCGACGCGACGTCGCGGCACGTCGTGCAGCGGGCCGTGTGTGCGTGGGGAGCCGGGGCCTGGCCGCGGCCACCCGCCGGCCTCCACTTGTCGACCGGCCGGCGCCGATCGAGGTAGGTAGCGCGGCAAACGACTCTCACCGTAGGACGACGTGGGCCTTCGCGCGTTTTTTTTTTTTTTTTTTACTTTTTACATGTGTTTCTGATCATGGCCGGCCGATATGTAAAATAAAACGAGCGGAAATCCGCAACGATCCATGACAGCTGGTGTGGAGCACGATGCTTTTTGTTATCTTCGTTCCTGCGCCGGAAAAAAACATGTTGTCAACGTGTTAATTATTTTTGTTTCACGCATGGCGGCCGGGGATAGGATTTCATATGCGCTACTCTAGAGTCCAGTCGGCCTACAATTGTTTTTTACTACTAGTTGGCTATCCATCAATATGCAGAGTAAATCTGCAACTGAACGAATATTTGAGAGGACTAATAGTGCCATCTTCACATGGTTTCAGATCATTGTTATAAAGCGAATCATCCACTCATCCAGGGCTGGCTGGGCCAGGGAGTCAGGAACTGTAGCACGCACCAATTGGAGATCAACAGCGCGACGCACACAGTGTCGTGCTCGTGCCGCGCGTACTGCTGGCACGTAAGCGCACCTTCCCACTGCGCTGCTGCGTTCGGATGAGGTCCGGGGAGCTGAGAGCCTGAACCCTCAACCAAAAGCAAGCTGCCCATGGATGGCCCCGCCACACCGGCCCGGTTGCAGGGGCCGAACGAAACCCAGAGCCAGTGGCCGCAGAACCCGAGCAGTTCTGCCGGGCCCCGTTCCACGACAAAGGCAACATGCTTTTCCAGGGCCATTATATCATGCCGCGCGCACGATGATTGCAGGCAGGGAGAAGATCACAAGAGAATCCCACTCCTTTTCTTTAATTGATCACCCATCATATGTAGCCATGCATGATCACGGATCAGGATCACCGACGGGGAGGATCATATCGGAGGAGCCCACACACCGGCCGGCGAGGCGGCGACGGCGACGGCGACGGCGGTCCATTGGCTGGCTCATTCATTCATCCACCGGATCAGGCCGCAGCGGCGCCAGACACTTTCCAAGATTTGGTCCTAGCTTTCCGGTCACAACGGTACAAAGCCGGCGATCCACCGCGGGGAGCTGTTTTGGCCTATTGAACGGCCGGTTCTCTCGTCGTTTGAGACCCCCGTGTGGCGCTGATAGACCATCATCATGCATGACTGATTGCGCGCCAAGAAGCGCGTGTGACTGAATATTTTTGTGCAGCACACGCATTTCTTAGGTACCCATTTTAGGTAGGTCTGAATGATTAGATGGATTGTTCAGTTTCAAAATTAATTAAGATAACTAACACATCATCAATCCGTGCCACCTCATCATCTACAATTTACTCCCTCTATTCCAATTTATAAATTGTTTGACTTTTTTGACTTTAAGTTTGACCATTCGTTTTATTCAAAAAATTTGTATAAACATAGTTAAATTTAAGTTATTTTTAAAGAACTTTAGTTAATAAAGCAAGACACAATAAAAAATAATATTTTTTATAAATTTTTTAATAAGATGAATGGTCAAACTTAGGGTAAAAAGTCAAATAAACTATAATTTGAAAAGAATAGAGTGTATAATAAATATTAAATTTTAGTGGATAAATTTGGAACTTCTTACTATTAATCCTTCTATATACTTTCTTTATACACATCCTTCTATTTTATTGTGAACAATACTAAAAACACACATAATTCCTCGATGTAACAAGTTCAACATCTTGAGTGTAGGGTCGTAGGCTCAAATAACTGATTGTACAATGGTAATACTAACAATGTGGCCTAGGACCTAGAATCTTACTTAAATCGAAATTTGAAAGAAATATATAATGTGTGAGAGAAATTGTAGTCTCAACTTAACATAAGGTAAATTTGCAACAACAAATGAGATAAGAAATTGAAAGCTTATTAAAATTTAAATTTATGATATGAGAGAAAGGGATGCAAGAATACCTTATATAACTTATTAGCTTTGATTTCAACTAAATATTGTGCTAGACAAAAAAATATAAATCCTAGAAATTCTAACTAGAGGTCATATTGGAATCTCCATATCAATCCTCATGAGAAGTGGTAGAAAAAAAACCCACAAAAATCTTTATAAAACCAAAGAGACCTAACTGTCAATTTGGTAGACTCTAGCAATTGATAATGATATGCATTTGTTCTATTCCATTTTCTAAATAATTACACATTTCCTCGGTAATGAAAAATAACATAAAATATCCCATGAATATGTAATTAAATTACTCACCTATGTCACTATGAAACATAACCTAAAGGTAACCCTAAATCTACATATGATTACTCGTGTGCCATTGTGACAGATAGCCTACATAATTCATCAAGTTTGTATCTAAATACCACATCTATAATTATTAAAGAAACTAAAATATCCCCTTAATTGCCGACAACTGACATCTACCATTGAGTTTACTTTTATGATGGTAGATTTGAGGAAGTTAGATATAAATTAAAAGGTAACTTTTTTTGGCCCTTCAACTCTTGTCTTTGTCTAATTTTAACTCCCAACTATAGTCATCTAACTTTGGCACCTTAGTTTTCAAAACCATTCAATTTTGACCCTAGAGCCATCTAAAAATAACTTAAAACAGCCTTGAGGTCAAAATTGAATAGTTTTCAACGGTTGAGGTGCCAAATTTAGATAAAAGCAAGAGTTGAAGGTCCAAAACAGACGTAATCAAGTATTTTAGTATTAAGATATTTATGAACATTTTTTATATATTTAGATTTATTTATTGATAAATTCATTATTTTGATAAAAACAATAATGTGTATATAAATAATTTAATACATATACATACTTATCAATAACTATAAATCTATATATATATAAAATTTTCACAATTATCTAAAACAACTAAACTAGTTGATTAAGTCCACTTTTTTGGCCTCTCAACGCTTGCTTTTGTCTACTTTGGCGGTTTTGAGTGGATTTCATATGGTTTTGGGGATCAAAATTTTGGTTTTAATAGTTTGACAATTTTGTGGCTGATGGTTGAAATTAGACAAAGGCGATTCGAGGGGCCAAAAATATAGGCTTAAACCTTTTTATTATGTTTGACACCAACACATTAGGGTAACTAAAATGCAAATTTAGGTATTACTATTTGTATTATCTTTCATTATGTTAGAGGTGGATAGTTTAGATGCAAATTTAATTGAGTTACTTATATATTTTATATGATGACTGAGGTGGATAATTTTTATAAAAATACCATAGATATAATGGCAATTATTGGCAAATGATGATTAGAGTACATCCAATTAAAGGGAAAAAGGTTTATGATTATTATGAAAATTGATAAGATTTATTTATTTTTCTCATCAGGGTTTGTGAGATTAAGACTGAGGTGATCTGTCTTCTGTGGTCGATGCAGCAGTAAAAATATGCAGTATGTCTCAGCATGTAATTGGCGGTGTTTCGGTGAGAATCACTGTAACATCCCCAAAATCTGAACACCGAAAATACGAACTTTCAAAAATTTTTCTAAAGATTACCGATGTTTGGTGAATGTCATGTAGGAAACCCGCTAGTAGTTGCACGAATAGCACCTAATGTTTGCATGAGCATCGCATTTAATTTACCAAAGTTTGATTCGCTTCTTATTTGATTTTATGTGATGATCAATAAAATCAAATAACTTATTATCGCATGTGTAAATATATGTCGACTAACCCCGGAAATGGATGCACCTCGACCATGAGACCCCAGCAGACCCACCATGGTGAGTGCACCATGGTCACTAACACAATTAGCAAGGATCAATGGCATAGTTAGTTAGTATATGGGAAATAGAAATAGAAAAGAGTTAGAAAAGAAGGAGAAAAAAGAAAAAGAGAAAGCAATCCAGCAAGCAGCCCAGCCCAACGAGCTCTCCGGGCCGGCCTGCTCGCTTCCCTGTGTGGACCTCGCCCACCTTGCCTCACTGTCTCCGGTCCACCATGCACAGAGTTCATGGACCAGCCGCCGTGGACCGAGCCTAACACCAGCCCGCAGAGCCACGTGGCCCAGTTAATGTGACGACACGTGTCCGGGCCGGGCCGGCCCAACCCGGCCCAGATCCAGCCCTGCCTAGGCCCGCCGAGGCCCGGTCGAGGCCCGGTCGGCGTTGACCGTTGACCGTCAACGTTGACCGTTGACCTGGACCCACCTGTCAGTGACCAGACCCGTGGGTCCCACCTGTCAGCCGCTGACCGAGTCCACCATCAGTGCTGACGTCAGTATGACGTCAGCCCTGCGCTAGCTCCACCGTGCCCGCGCGCCACGTGGACCAATCAGAGCGTGCCACATGTCAGCCTCTGATTAATCTGCCCTTTTTCTTTTTTAGAAAATAGAATAAACTTCAAAAATTCATAACTAATTCATACGGACTCCGAAAAATATGAACCAAGTGTCTAAATTTTTATAAAAATGAGCTCTACGTCATAGGCTTATGAATGAGTGCATTTGGAGTTATTGAATTTTATTGTTTTCTTGTGTTGACTCTATAGGAGCCGCTAACGCGGCTATTATGTCTCGTTTCAGAGGAGGAGCAGTTTGAGGAGGACTACTACGAGTACGAGGAGGAGCTCGGTGACGACTTCACAGGTGCCACACCCCACCCAACCTCGTAGATCCTATTACGCATGGCATAATATCTAGTTTGCTAGTGCTTTATTTATGAATATCACCTGATGATAGGTTGCATGGTAGATTTGCTTGATGAGCCTTTACCTTGTCGCAACCTTACTCCTGCACACCTGTTGATAGGCTAGACGCATGCTTATTTACTTATGATGCTTTACTACTACTACTACGCTTATATCTGCGTGATGTGATGCGTGGTGGAGAGTATGGTTATGTGGTTAAGGCACGTGGTTCCACTTTACTCAGGGAGAGTGCTGCGTGCGTCTTGGATGTGTGGTGAGGGTTGAGTCGATTGGATAGGATTCTACGACGAGCCATGTGGGTGAGTCTTGCCGAGGGACGTGTTCTAGGCATTCCCGTGTGAGGTGCTTGTGGCGGGCACATTGTGAGGAATATGGTGATCCCGGGGGTGAGAACCTTCGTGGAGCGAAGCCCCGGGTAGGAGGTGCTGTTGTAGCACGAACTGTTGTAGTCCCTAAGAGAAGATAATCCTGTCTGATCCCCCTGGGACCTGATACCTCTTGAGGACCAGAACCTTGGGACTTACGTGCTCACCACTCGCTCTTGTATGGACGGGAGACGGGTGTCTGACTAGTTAGGACGGTGTCACTACTACTAGGTTGATAGCAGATAGTGTCGGGAGGTACGAGCATGGAGAACCACACCCTCCTTAGACAGCATAGTGACCTCGGGGGCCCGGTACTATGTCTCACAGTCTCAGTGTGCCGGTGGTACCTATCCGGGATGTCCCAGTACTGAGTGGTAGGGTGGCATCGCACCGGTTAGAAAGCAGCCGGAATCAGCTTAGGCGGGGCACCGCCGATGATAGTGATCTTGTGGTTACGGAAGTACACGCTCTGTAGAGTTTATGAATCTATATATAGTCCGCGAGCCACTGGTATGGCTCTTTCCTAAGACCCACGCTTCTCGAGAGTAGTGAGATGAGTCCTTCTATTCTCCCCTGGTGTTACCCTTCCGGCTGTGAGCCGCTGAGACAGGCTCCGAGAGGGAGTTGGACCTGTCGACTGAGTGCGAGAGGGCGAGATGTGGGTGATGGTGATGGAATGGGATGGATATGTGGTTGAGATGAGTTAAAACTTGATGAATTACATTATATAATATTGGTCACTACTTGCATAGGAAACCACAGCCATATATTAGGTCGTTTGATTATATCCTGTGCATCCCACTAAATACTACATAGCAAAAGCAAAGCATAGGGTAGGAGATGTGGCCAGTACAAACCGTACTGAAAATTATTTGGCCGGTGAACCTGACTACGATTTCGAAGACGAAGAGGAGTAGACGTCTCGTTCCTACGCTCAGGCTTTTTTTTAGAGATTTATTGTACTTCCGCCTTCCACAGCTGCCCCAGAAGCTGCCGCTACTCTGATGATCCCACCAGTGTGACGATGAGCTATTTATATAACCCCTTCTAATTATACTCTTTTGTTCGAAGTATGAATTTCTGTATCAACTATTGTTGGATAATGTGATGGTTTGAACTTCAAACTATTGTATTATTCGTCATTCTGTGTATTTTTCCTTCGTGAAAAATTAAGGACGTTTCAATCACGCTCTGGTCCATGGTTCGAAACTTGCGATGCAACATCTCGGCTAGATCGACTACCTGCCATCTGAGCCGTTACCAAATACCAAGCGCGTTTGCATTTTTGTACTCTCTCCTCACTTTCTTTCCTTTTGTATAGCCATCCATGCACGCACTGTAGCTGGCTCGTGACGGTGGAATCTAATGCCTTGTGATATCTGCCGGTGAAGACCAACCAACAAAGCAGAGATGGCCTCTTGAGCAACTGGGGAGTCAGTCGATCTGAAGCTCAGATTTCGTATCGCTCACTCTCCTCCCTCCCTGTCCATGCAGCTGCAAAGATGAAAGAGATCGATCGATCTGTAAGAAGGCCACCGCCGCCGTCTTTTGGAGAAGCACGCAACGAATCATCCTCATGCATGGTGGCAGTGGTCGATCTAGCCTGCACCCCGGCCGCAGGGTGCAACTCGCCGCCAAATCTAGCGAGGATACTAACATAGTTGTTGCCGAATCAAGCATACGATCCATGATTGGCTTGTTAATCTGTATATGGCCCTCCTCGATCCTGCCATTGAAAATTTGACGTTATTCGATCCACGGCGTGCAAGGATAGATGGCTACTGAGTTCCGGAGCTGCAGGTCGATCTCCCAAGATGGCAAGAAACAGCAGTACAAGTACAATACGTTATGTGTCTCGATCTTTCTTCAACTATTAAAACAGTAAAATTCTAGGTTGGCGTCGCTGTCTGTCTGTGTTCCTGAAAACGAGAGAAGTAAACGTGTTCCGCTGGATCGCACATTGACATTCTTTTGAGGTGGGGCTGGGGCACGTACGTACAAGACGAAGATGACTTGTCGTCTGCGGATGGATATGGATTAGCTGCTGATCAAACTCAAACAACTCCAGACGACACAGCGCAATGATTCACACCTTCCTTTTGCTTTCCTTCCTCGCCTTTCGTCGTGCAAATATAATGCCAGTCAAATAACAGTTACCTGCGAAACTGAAACAGGCTCGGCGATCGGTGACTAGCACACGCACGTCTAGCAAGCAATGTGCTGACCGATATATATGTGCCGGTCCACACCGCACTGAAAACTTAAACAAATATAAACTCTGCGCCTATGATCCATCCAACATTTTCTCCCAGACCACAACATGCAGATGCAGCGTATGCAACACCATATACTCGTATCTTTCTACGCTCCCATTACAATTCCAAACAGGGGAGACGAGGGAGGTCAGAGAGCGGGGAGCATACAGTGAGGCAGCACTACGGGTGGGTATGGACCTCGAAATTCCGATGTGAAAGAGATGGAGGGTAGGCCCGGCCGCACTGCACTGCACTACCCACCTGCCGCGCCGGCTCCCTTTGCTTTCGGCGTTGGGTCGTTCAGAACACAAGCGCCGCTGGCGCTGCGTGCGTGCGTTCGTGCACCTGCGCGGCCGTGTGTGGCGGGTTATCGAGCGAGCAGCAGAGGCCAATCACATGCTTGCCTGCCTGCCTCCTCATCAGTCCTCACTGCCATGTCGTCCGCTATAAATAAAGCCCACCCATAGGCTAGCTGACAACCTGCCATTGCCTGCGCAGGGAGCTCAGCTCGCTACCACCACCTACCACGACCACACACGGCGGATTGCCTTGACGAGCTAGTTGACTTCTGTGATTCTGTCGGACGCACGGAGAGGGAGAAGAGAGCTAGCGAGGACGGAGGCCGCCCCCCAGCTGAAGAAATGGATGTGGAAATGAGCTGCGTGGCGCCGGAGGCGGTCTCCGTCGACTGGCGCGGCCGCCCGTGCCGCCCGCGGCGGCACGGTGGCATGCGCGCCGCCGTCTTCGTCCTAGGTGCGTCGGTGCACGAACGGCTAGCTGTTGTTCTTGGCAATGAAAGTTCATGGCACATTGGTCGCCTCGTGGGCGTGTGCTGGCTGCTCAGTGCTCACTGCTGGTTGTATTTGCAGGCATCCAGGCGTTCGAGATCATGGCGATCGCGGCGGTGGGGAACAACCTCATCACGTACGTGTTCGGGGAGATGCACTTCCCGCTGTCGGAGGCGGCCAACGTGGTGACCAACTTCGTGGGCACCATCTTCCTCCTCGCCCTCCTCGGGGGCTTCCTCTCCGACTCCTACCTCGGCTGCTTCTGGACCATGCTCATCTTCGGCTTCGTCGAGCTCTCGGTACATTCATATTTAACTTCCTTGCTCAACGTAGTACATATTTACGCCTTGTTTAAGCCAGCTAATGTTGTTTTGTCTACTGTACCACGGCTGATAATAGCTAAGGTAAAGTCGGTCTCACGCATTAGTAGTGGCCATGCTTCTCACGGAATGATATATAGCTACATGTGCCATTGGCCTGGTGATTGGCCCATCATCTTCTTCCTCTTTTAGTGGTTTTGCGACAACATTTTTTTTTTTTGAATAAAACTTGAACGAGAACGTGCCAAGCAAAGTTTCATTGCATAAAGAAGCGAGAACAAAAATGGATGTTTACAAGGCCAATCCAAAGGGTTATCCATAATCCATCCCCTTCGTTGTTGACCACCATTTCTCTCACCTAAAAAGCGAGGTTGGGTTATGGTGGACGCAGCTGAAAAAGGCGCCATTCATGGATGGACCAGAGATTTGGTTCCCGGCCTCCTGTTTCGTTTCCAAAAGCTCCCGGGACCAGGTTGAATTCAGCGCACAATATGGCATGGCCTCCCTGTACGTTCGTACACGCGCGGCCGGCCACCACTAGCAAAGCCACTGCAAGTAGAAGTAGATCGAGCAACTACACGTGCGAAAGGCAGCTTGTTCCTGGGCACTCGAAAGCACCATAGTCAGTCACAAGCTACTTTTGCATTTGACTATTTTTTAATTAATTCAATATAATAAGTAGCAATTGACCCTTAAACCCTGCAACTCGAAAGCACTTCCTCACTTTCTTTCTGGTTTCAAAATCAAGTGCGTGATGGCCCGATGATGGATCATTTACAATATACGCATGTTTTACCAGGGCTTCATACTACTGTCACTGCAAGCGCACCTGCCGCAGCTGAAGCCGCCGCCGTGCAACATGGCGTCCCCGGACGGCGGCTGCGAGAAGGCGAGCGGCTTCAAGTCCGCCGTCTTCTTCCTGGCGCTGTACCTGGTGGCGCTGGGCAGCGGCTGCCTCAAGCCCAACATGATCGCGCACGGCGCGGACCAGTTCGACGGCATCGCCGCCAGCAGCAGGCTGCCGACCTACTTCAACGCGGCCTACTTCAGCTTCTGCGCGGGCGAGCTGGTGGCGCTCACGGCGCTGGTCTGGGTGCAGACGCACTCGGGCATGGACGTCGGCTTCGGCGTCTCCGCGGTCGCCATGGCGGCCGGGCTCGTCTGCCTCGTGTCCGGCGCCGCATTCTACCGGAACAAGCCGCCGCAGGGCAGCATCTTCACGCCCATTGCAAGGGTCAGTCAACCTGCTCCTGAATTTCGAAACTGTTATTATACTACTACGCTGAGCTCACTTTCAGAGTTTCAGTATGATAAGCAAAGCAATCATGTTAATTGAGGGTTCAAATGATAGGATACCCTGCATGATGAATCCTGACAAAACAGGATTCATCAACCTAAAAGATTTTTTTGTCGTGCACTATGGACAGTTATGCTAGTTTGCAGGATCTTTTTTCATGATCCTTGCTAGGATCACATTTTATATCCATCACCCAAGTGATTCAGGATCAGATTAGATAGCCTTGAAATATGAAAACAGTAGGTACAGGGCATGTTCCTAGTCACCATTTAGTCTGAACGGTCCCGTGCGTGCGTGTTATATTCCGCAGCTCGATCGGCGTTTGGGAATTGAAACGATATGAAAGGCAGAGGGGCCCTGCATAATCCTAATAGGATATACTAGCGTCAACTGGCGCCTATCGGCAACTTGCAGATGAAGTTGTTTAAACGGATCTAATGATTTGTGTACTGTTAAACTGTCAGTTCTTAGCAGCCGACCTGCTGTCATTTTGATTTGAACGGTCACGACAGAACTGACAGCATGTTTGTTTAAGCTGTCACACTAAACGAGCAATATCTGCACCTCATATCTGTCACACGACACGACACGACACACACTTTCTTTGTGCAAACACTGTAAAAATATATTTGCACTGTCTCAGTTCAGAGTGAAAAACTACTACTTTTAAATGTTTAATAACCGTGCAAAATTCATCAGGTATTCGTCGCTGCTTTCACCAAGAGGAAGCAAGTCTGCCCCTCGAGCTCCAATTCTGTCAACGCCGGAGCTTGTGAGCCGACACGCCTCGCCGGCAACTTCCGCCACAACAACAAATTCAGGTCAGCATCAGATCAGATCAATCTAGCGTCGATGCAGCAAACAGATGCATGCTGCTCCCAACTTGATTGTGATCTCAGACAGGGGCGAACGAAAATGACGAATTTTGTAGGTTCTTGGACAAGGCATGCATCCCGGTAGCTCCGCAGGGGCCGAACACGAAGCCGGAGAGCGCGTGGCGGCTGTGCACGGCGGCGCAGGTGCAGCAGGCGAAGACGCTCCTCGCCGTGACGCCCATCTTCGCGTGCACCATCGTCTTCAACACGGTGCTCGCGCAGCTGCAGACCTTCTCGGTGCAGCAGGGCAGCGCCATGGACACCGCGCTCCCGCCGGGGTCGGGCTCCTTCCGCATCCCGCCGGCGTCGCTCCAGGCGATCCCCTACGCCATGCTGCTGGCGCTTGTGCCGGCGTACGAGCTCCTCCTCGTCCCGCTCATGAAGCGCGTCACGGGCGCCCGGTCCGGGATCACCCCGCTCCAGCGCATCGGCGTGGGCCTGGGCACCGTCGCGTTCTCGATGGTCGCCGCGGCCGACGTCGAGCGCAGGCGCCGGGACGCCGCCGCGGAGGGCCGCCAGATGTCCGTGCTGTGGATCGTGCCGCAGTTCCTCGTCTTCGGCGTGTCCGAGATGTTCACCGCCGTGGGGCTCATCGAGTTCTTCTACAAGCAGGCGTGCGACGGCGGCATGCAGGCCTTCCTCACGGCGCTCACCTACTGCTCCTACGCGTTTGGCTTCTACCTCAGCTCCGTGCTCGTCTCGCTGGTGAACAGGGTCACGGCGAGGCACGGCGGTGGCTGGCTCGGAGACAACAACCTGAACGAGGATAGGCTGGACCTCTTCTACTGGATGCTCGCCGCGCTCAGCGTGCTCAACTTCTTCTGCTATCTGATCTGTGCGAGGTGGTACAATGCTGGCGCAGATGGTTCCGATGCAGCTGCCTCTGCTGGTCAGGTGGCATCAGAGGTTGATGATGGCAAGGAGATCATCTGAACACAACAACCCAAGAAGATGTATATCTTTGATCCCGTTTATATTTATTATATAGATGTATATGTATACATGCATGACAAATAGTGACTAGAAAATGAGCAAGGAACAGATGAACTAGGATGAACTAGGATGTATACAATGGTAGTAGGCAACCTTTTTTGTGGACAAAACCTCTTTCTATATACTAATTAATTGGAGGTTGAACATGCTCTCAAGGTTAAAACTCACAAGACATCTGCAAGGGGAAAATCCTAAATTTCTCGTTAAAATCAGAAAGGTCTAGTGTATTAGAAAAAAAGGATAAATTCTACAAATGCTAACAAAAATTGAAAGATATATCCATTAATTCCATAGACCCTAAGCACCATCAATTCATATAGTAATTGGATCTACTCTATTTTTTAAATAATTATCCAAATCTATTTTATTTTCTAAATAATTATCCAACATTAGCCCTAAATTTGCATCTAAATTACAAACACATATTATAAACTAAGGGCTAAATTCGCATCTAAATTACCCATGTCCTATTACTATTATAATAGTCTATTACGAAGGTAATGGAAATTTGCATCTAAATTACCCATGCCCTCAATTCAAAATAGTCATATTATAATATATAATATAATTAACCCATACAATGACATCTAATTCAACATTTATGCATTCTTTAAAAAATCCTTTTAAATCTACATCTAAATTAGCAACGTTCAGCCTCTGTCCTAAAGAACTTAATTTTTCAGGATTTTAGGACAGATTAGTGCTGAATTGAAATTTTCCATGTACCCATATTTGTTGAAGGTGATCCATCCTAATTAAGAAATTAGGTGCTAAATAAAAGAAACGCATGGAGGCATGGATACCACAATCTGAAGCTAATGCGGACCCAACCTACTTCAAAGAGTGTAACACCCGAGGTTTTAGAGGTTTTAAAGAAATGGCCAAAATGATTTTTTTTATGGATATGAAGTGGGATCATGGTAGAAATATGCTTGAGCATTCATGCTGGTGCACATTTTTATTGTGTGATGTTTGAAATTGGTTTGGGATTCAAAAATTTGTTTGAATTTGCATTTGAAAATGGTATTAAAAATTTGGAAAACCAATTCTTTTTATCTTTCTCTCTTTCTCTGTTTTCGGCTGGTCAGCCGATAACCAACCGGCGGCCCGCTCCACTCCTTCTCCGCACGCCGCCGCTGTTTCCTGGGCCGAAGGCCAAAGCCCATCAAGGTGTCGCGTCTGTCGTCCAAGCGCGCGCCGCTCCCTCCTGTCGCTGACGCATGGGGCCCGCGTCGCCTTCTTCTCCTCCGACTCGGCCGCGACCCGAACGCCGAAATCGACCCGCGCCGCCGTGCCACGCTGGGTCGTTCCCCTTGACCTTAGGCTATTTAAGCCTTTGACTCCGTGCCGCAAACCCCTAACAGAAACCCTAAGTCAGCCGCCTCGCCTTGAGCAGCCGCAACGCCCGAAACTCTAGCCGCCGCCATTGTCGTCACCGCCGAAGTCCGCAATTCGCCGCAACCCGTGAACATTTATTGGTGTAAGTTGGCCTCTAGCCTCGCCGTGAACTCCTGAGCATGATAGTACCTTCACTTGGGCTTGATTCCATCTAACCTGGGCTCCCTCTGTGCACAGCCCGCCGTCGTCCGCCGTTTCGAGCCACACGCCGTCCCCGCCTCGCCTCGGTCATCATTTTCTCCATAGGTGAGCGCGGTGTAAGCTCCTCTATCGAACGGCACTGGTCTCGTGTCAAATGGTGGCCGGAATTGTTACCTGAGCGAACGCCGGCGAACTCCTTCGCCGCCGGCGATGGCCGCCACCATGTCGAAATTTTTCCGGCCGACTACGTGGTCCGATCGGTGGTCCGATCGGTTGTCCGTTTTGACATCTTGAATCTGCGTCGTCCGTTTTGATTCGGACGGCTGTCGCATGGTAACTTTACAGAAAACCCCCCGAGGTCTGGTTTATTTAGTTAAGAGCCCTCGGCGTTTTCGGCAGAATACGTTTACTCCGTTGGAAAACATACTTCTTGCTTAACAGATCTAAAATACGCTTTGTCCACTGGAAAACGTATTTTCCTTATAATAGTTTCCAGAATACGTTTTCTTCTCTGGAAGACGTATTTTCTCTTTTCAGTGTCAATTTACGTTTTCAGCTAATTATAGTTTTGCCATTAGCTTTAAAGGCTTATAACTTTCACGTTTTAGCTCCGATTTGGTCCGTTCAAATTACGTTAGATTCATAATTTCATAATCTACGCAGAAGTATTTTGAAAACATTTTATTTTTAGCCTATAATTAATGTATTTATTTATCTATAGAAAATCTTTGAAAATTCATAACTTCGCCGTTATAACTCCGATTTCAGTGAACTTGACGTCTGTGTGATCGTAGGATCGAGTAGAATAGTTTTATAAACATTTTATTCTGTTTTGATGATAATGGTGTACTTTTTCTCTAATGGCTCTTTGTTTGCTTCGTGTATGTATGCTCGATTGGATTGTCTGGTGTTGTTGGTAACGTCGAGTTCAGACGGTGAGGGTTTTGTTGAGCCAAGCTATTATGAGGATCAACAGGTTCAACAGGACTTTGCAAATCAAGGCAAGTATAGCATGGATCTTCCTTGTTACCTATTCACTTTAAATATCAATACATATGCATGTGTCTGTTTGATGACCTAGAAACTATAACTAGCTTTGATATCCTGATTCCTTGAACCTTTTGGGTTGCATTGGGTAGCAATGATGCTAGTGCTTAATGATATCATGATCCTGTGGCTTGATGAGTAATTATGCCATGAACAGTAATAATGACTTTTAACTACCTGAGGTTTTATCAGTAACGTACCTTCCGGGATTTACAGTACAACTGTGAGGGCTATACGGCTCTGGTTTTAGCTCACTATGAGGACCTTTTCTAGCATGTTAGAGGTTCCCTTTACGGTGCAAGGGGGGGTGTGTTTCGGGTTGGGTGTAGTTGGACCTCTGTCTGTATGTGTATAGGCTGTGGTCGTGTGCCATCAGAAGGGGGATACTACATCCGTAGGGCACAGAAACCTCAGTGGCCCTAATGTGTTAGACGAACCTTTAAAAGGCTTCATAGTGAACCCTGTCGGCCTTCCTTGGTAGAGGGCTAAGAGATTAGCTACCTCGGGCGAAAGGGCAATTCACGGCTCACAGTGAAAGTATACACCTCTGCGCGGAGTTTAATAAACTGGTATACTAGCCTTGCTCAAGGACACGAGCGGCCTTGGAAACTCCTTACACTAATGATGATCTCTCTTGTCGTGTTAAATTATTCATACAGTTGCTGTTATATATACTATTCATTTATGTTACATTGATCATGATGGTTTTGGGAAACACTTGCTACCTTGATGCTGCATAATTGATTAATATGATAACTTATAAAAGCTAATGCAGTCAAACAGTATTAGCTTATTTGAGCCTCAATAACCCATGTTATGCTTGTTGAGTACGGTTGAGTACTTACGCTTGTTTTATTTTTAATTTTGGAAAAATCCCGGATGGGTAACAGATGAAGGCTGGGATGTGAGCTATCGTGCTGAGTACTAGGCTTGGTGTTCACCGGTCGACTTGTCTGTGTGGGGATGCTTTCGCCATGATTTGATCTTAGATTTTATTGCTTATGCGCAAGACTCTGTAATAAATGTTGGTACGTTATGTAATAAACAGGGTGATGATACTCTTTATAATTTGTCATCTTATATATGCGACTGTTCCTGGGGCGCATATAAGGCTATTCTTACATTCTATTATTATCCTTAATAATGGGGTGTGACAAGTTGGTATCAGAGCCGTGTTGACTGTAGGACGCCAGCCTAGATAGAATGGTCGTTCCTAGTTTCCTTTATTTCACTAGATTCATGCTTCTTAACTTTAGCCTTGTTAATTACTAAATTTTTATGCTCTTATACTCACTCTATTGTGAAAATCTTGACTCCACTCTAACTATGTCTAAATCTTGTAGATGCCTCCCTATACTCGCCGCATGACTGCAGCTACATATCGTGATCTATTCACCCACCTGGAGACTAGGGAAGCTGTTTCGCCATCACCAACCCCGGTGCCTCCATCACCTCAAGCTGAAGAAGAAGAACCAATAGAAGCTTCTGAAGAAGAAGAACCAATGGAAGCTTCTGAAGAAGAAGAGCTAGAAGCAGTTCAAAATGCTGGTCAATCCCCACCGCCGTCTGCTGGTGGTTCTGCTGGAGGAGGTGGACCGCACGCTCCTATGGGATGGACTGTGAATATCTCTCGCGTACCAGAGTGCCCCACCAGATCGCATCTGTGACTCATGAAGCTTCTCCGTGACTATTATGCTGATTGGGACCCCGCTGTGCAGTACACTTGCTTTCAACACACTCATCCGTTGGAAGGTACTTACTGGGAGACGAATATGGCTATATGTTCCCCAGGTGTGATGCAGAGCGCCTACAACATTGAGATGATCTATGAGCATCCTGGCCCTAGTCCAACACAAGAGGATGGCATTGAGGGTGCTGCTTTTACAGCATGGATTGCTCTCCGTGGTCACCGCTTTGGACATATGCGAGATGATGAATTTCGCTATTTGCCTCGCGCTGATCACAGAATGGAAGCTAGATGGGGTATGAAGAGTCCTCATGACTTGCCACCTGAGTCACGGGAATTGGCACACTTTGCGTGTGACATGATGCTCAAGCATCAGAGCATGGTAAGCACGGTGGAGCAGCTAGAGCAGAAGCTTAAGGAGAAGCAAAAAGAGATTGATAGGCTCAGAACCATGACTGGGCAACCAAAGATCTATGAACCGCTAGACCATGAGCTTCGACCTTAGTTTAAAAACCCCTATGTAATAGCATGTTATTAGTATCGTGAGTCAAGTTGAGTCGTGTCATGTTAGCGTTTGTGAACTTTGAGTGCTTGATGGGTTATGATTATGTAATATGGATGATTTGGATTTTTGTGTGATTGCTGAAACATTGTGGGCTTGTCCTCAAGTTCCTTAGTTAAGGGTCTTAAGGTTAAAGTTTGAATAAAATAAGTTTGGGTTGGTTTATTCTGTTTCTATCATTCCTATTTTTCTGAGCAACCTGTGATATTTCGGTTATATCTCGAAATTGGTTATTCCAATGCCTATGAGATTTTACTGGACAAAACTAGACTTCTTTATCTAACAATTCCCACAAGGATCAGGTCAATATCAGTTTTGAGTTGGAAGTTATGCTCATTATAATCTGATGTAACATGCTATCTGGAATATCTGAACAGTTCCTATTGTTGAGTTAATTTGACTGCTTAGATTACCGAACCTGGTAAAATGGTCTGAATAAAAGTTGTAGAGAATTTCTTAACCTTTCCAAGCATATATAGAACGTCCTATTTTGACATCTGGATCTCGAGTTATGAAGGTTTTTCTGTGCTGCTGAAATTGAAGCTCGCCCAGAATTTTCAGTTTTGCAATCCTTATTATTATATAAGTGATTTGTAACCTGAATAACTCTAAGCTTTGATTTTGTTGGAATACAGATGGCCGCTTGGGGAGGAAGAGGTAACCATGGTGCTAGAGGCCGTGGCCATGGTGCTGGTCATATCACTAATGAGGAAGTAATGGAGGCACAAATGCTGATGATGCAGACCATGACTCAGTTTGTACAGACCATGCAAGCTAGAGGGTTACCACACGCACAACCACCAAGGGATAAATGTAGGGAATTCATGCAAGGCCATCCTCCTGTGTTTACCTACACTACAAACCCCTTAGATGCTGATGACTGGTTGCGTGCTGTGGAGAGGCAGTTAGACCTGGCTTAGTGCAATGATGCTGAGAAGGTGTTGTATGCTACGGGGCAACTCCAGGGAGCTGCCCAGAACTGGTGGGATTCATACCAAGCTGCACGTCCCCATAATGCTCCTGCTACCACCTGGGACAGGTTTAAAGAGGATTTCTTGGCTCGCCACATCCTCGAGGGTTTGATAGAACAGAAGGCCGAGGAGTTCTGGAATCTCAGAATGGGCTCGATGACCATGAGCGAGTACCATGCTAAGTTTGAGGAATTGGCTCGTTATGCTCCCCATGAAGTTATGAGGGATGTTGATAAGCGGCATCATTTTCTCAATGGTATCTATTATGAATTCAGACTGCAACTGAAGGGCAATAGGTATGATACTTTTGAGGAGTTGGTGAACACTGCTATTGTGCTAGATAGTGAACGTCTGGCACAAGATAAGAAGAGGAAGATGAGTGGACAGGGTTCTGGTAGTAACTCACGTTTCCATTCTAACTTTCATCAAGGGTTCAGGCAGAGGTTCCAAGGACCAGTCAATCAGAGGACTTATGGTCAGAACCAACAGAGTGGGAATGGGAATCAATGCTCACACCAGCAGCAGCGTCCCAATAATAATCCAGCTCCACGTCTCACCGTCCCCAACAACACTCCTTTGAGGAATGGTGGTCCCAACATGCCTACAAGGTGCTTCATATGTGGGAAAGAAGGGCACATGTCGTACAACTGTCCCGATAACAAGATGAATCAGCAGACCCCTCAGCGTCCGAATAACAACCAGAGGCCTCCGCAGTATGGGAAGGTTCACCATGTGTCCACTGAGACCGCTCAGGAAGCTTCAGAGGTTATGCTGGGTACGTTCAACATCAACTCTATCCCTGCTACTATACTTTTTGATTTTGGAGCTTCACATTCCTTTATCTCACAAGCATTCGTTAAAAAGCATCTCATGCCAGTTTTAACCATGAAAGATCAAATGGTAGTAAATTCACCAGGAGGTGCTATACCAGCTTCTTACTACTGCCCCTTGTCTAACATTAACTTAAGGGGGGTAGACTTTTCGGCAAACCCTGTAGTATTGAATGCATCTGGTATTGATTTAATCCTGGGGTTAGATTGGATGGAAGCTCACCAAGCAGTGATAAAGTGTAAAGAGAGGATTGTGGATCTAACTACACCGAGAGGGGATAGAATCAGTGTTAATGTCAGAGTACAAGCACTGCCTACAGCCACACTAAATCAGCTTGACGACAATACAGATTCTCAGAATCAAGTGGTGGAGGAGTTCCCGGATGTGTTCCCCGATGAATTGCCAGGTATGCCACCTGATCGCGACATTGAATTTATTATTGAATTATTACCTGGCACTGCACCTATAGCTAAAAGACCATATAGAATGGGGGTTAATGAATTAGAGGAACTTAAGAAACAATTGAGGGAATTAGAAGAGAAGGGATTTATTCGTCCTAGTGCATCACTGTGGGGTTCTCCTGTGATTTTTGTTGATAAGAAGGATGGAACACAACGGATGTGCGTTGATTATCGATCTCTCAATGAGGTTACTATCAAGAACAAGTACCCTCTGCCCAAAATTGATGATTTGTTTGATCAGTTGAGAGGTGCCTGTGTGTTCTCCAAGATTGATTTGCGTTCTGGTTACCATCAGTTGAAGATTCGGAGTTTTGATATATCGAAGACGGCATTCATCACTAGGTATGGTTTATATGAGTATACGGTTATGTCTTTTGGGTTGACCAATGCACCTGCCTACTTCATGTACATGATGAATAAGGTGTTTATGGAGTATCTTGATAAGTTCGTGGTGGTCTTTATTGATGATATCCTGGTATTCTCGAAGAACAAGAAGGAACATGTAGAACATTTGAGGTTAGTCTTGCAGAAGCTTAGAGAGCACAAACTTTATGCTAAGAAGAGCAAATGTGAGTTCTGGTTGGAGGAAGTCTCTTTCCTTGGCCATGTTGTTTCCAATGGAGGAATAGCAGTCGATCCAAGCAAGGTGAAGGATGTGTTGGATTGGAAGCCACCTACTGATGTCAGTGAGATTCGCAGTTTCCTTGGGTTGGCTGGTTATTATAGGAGATTCATTGAGGGATTCTCGAGGATTGCTAAGCCATTGACAGCATTACTAGAGAAGAATGCCAAGTTCGTGTGGTCCGACAAGTGCCAAGCTAGCTTTGAAGAGTTCAAGAAGAGATTGACAACCGCTCCAGTGTTGGTATTGCCAGATCTAAGCAAGAAGTTCTCTATCTACTGTGATGCTTCTCGTTTAGGTTTGGGGTGTGTTCTTATGCAAGAAGGTAGAGTTGTTGCTTATGCTTCAAGACAATTAAGAAAACATGAACTTAACTATCCTACTCATGACTTAGAATTAGCAGCTGTGGTTCATGCTCTGAAGATTTGGCGACACTACCTCATTGGCCACAAGACTGATATATTCACTGACCACAAGAGCTTGAAGTATATCTTCACTCAGTAGGATCTGAACATGAGACAACGCCGTTGGTTAGAGTTGTTAAATGACTATGATTTTGAAATGCATTACCATCCTGGAAAGGAAAATGTTGTGGCCGATGCCCTTCGTAGGAAGAAGCCTGCTAAGACACCTGAATCTGATCAGTTGTGTGCAGAGTTTGCTCATCTGAACCTTACTCTTGTTACTAATTCAATGGAAATAGAAGTGACACCAACCTTAGAGGAGGAAATCCGCAAGGGTCAGTGAGAAGATGAGGATTTAAAGTACATAGCCAAGAAGTTAGCTGAAGGGAAAGCACCTGGATTCCGCATTGATGAAGAGGGTACTCTATGGTATGACAACCAGATATGTGTTCCAGAGATAAAAGGTCTTTGTCAGGCAATTCTGCGAGAGGCACATGAGTCAGCTTATTCTATCCATCCCGGAAGTACTAGGATGTACATGGATCTTAAGGAAAAGTATTGGTGGATTGGTCTGAAGAAGGAGTGGCAGAATATGTTGCTATATGGGACACTTGTCAGCGTGTGAAAGCAGAACATCAAAGGCCAGCTGGATTGTTGCAGCCATTGAGAATACCCGAATGGAAGTGGGAGGAAGTCGGTATGGACTTTATAACAGGATTACCTCATACACAGAGAGGTTTTGATTCCATTTGGGTAATAGTTGACCGATTGACCAAGGTTGCTCACTTTTTGCCAGTCCAGACAAGATACAGTGCCCCAAAGTTAGCGAAACTGTATATGGAAAGGATTGTTTGTCTTCATGGGGTACCCAAGAGGATTGTGTCTGACAGAGGTACCCAGTTCACATCTCACTTTTGGAAAGCTATTCATAGTGCGTTGGGGACAAAGCTGAACCTTAGTACCGCATATCACCCACAGACCGATGGGCAGACTGAGAGGCTTAATCAGGTTCTAGAGGATATGTTGAGAGCTTGTGCATTGCAGTTTGGCACAAGTTGGGATAAGAACTTGTGTTATGCGGAGTTCTCCTACAATAATAGTTATCAACAGAGTCTCAAGATGGCACCATTTGAAGCTCTGTATGGGCGTAAGTGCAGAACACCGTTATTCCGAAATCAGACTGGGGAAAGTCAGTTGTTTGGGACAGATGTTCTGAGAACCGCAGAGGAACAGGTACGAGTAATTAGGGAAAACTTGAGAATAGCACAATCTCGCCAGAAGAGTTATGCAGATACACGTAGAAGAGAGTTGACATTCCAAGAAGGTGACTATGTGTACTTGAAAGTATCTCCTATGAGAAGTGTGAAGAGGTTTAACCAGAAAGGGAAACTTGCACCAAGGTATGTTGGTCCGTTTAAAGTTTTGAAAAGATGTGGTGAAGTGGCGTACCAGTTGGAATTACCTGAGAGTTTAGCTGGCGTGCATGATGTGTTTCATGTGTCTCAACTTAAGAAGTGTTTGCGTGTACCTGAGAAGGAGCACTTGCCTTTAGAAGAGCTTACCATTAAGAATGATCTCACGTATGAAGAGTTTCCGGTAAGGATTTTGGATACAGCAGAAAAGGTTATCCGAAGTCGGGTTATCAAGATGTGTAAGGTGCAGTAGAATCGATACTCAGAGGCTGAGGCAACTTGGGAAACGGAGGATGCACTAAGGGCAGATTATCCACATTTGTTTGAGTAAGCAAACTCAATCTCGAGGACGAGATTCTCTTAAGGGGGGTAGATTTGTAACACCCTAGGTTTTAGAGGTTTTAAAGAAATGGCCAAAATGATTTTTTTATGGATATGAAGTGGGATCATGGTAGAAATATGCTTGAGCATTCATGCTGGTGCACATTTTTATTGTGTGATGTTTGAAATTGGTTTGGGATTCAAAAATTTGTTTGAATTTGCATTTGAAAATGGTGTTAAAAATTTGGAAAACCAATTCTTTTTATCTTTCTCTCTTTCTCTGTTTTCGGCTGGTCAGCCGATAACCAACCGGCGGCCCGCTCCACTCCTTCTCCGCGCGCCGCCGCTGTTTCCTGGGCCGAAGGCCAAAGCCCATCAAGGTGTCGCGTCTGTCGTCCGAGCACGCGCCGCTCCCTCCTGTCGCTGACGCATGGGGCCCGCGTCGCCTTCTTCTCCTCCGACTCGGCCGCGACCCGAACGCCGAAATCGACCCGCGCCGCCGTGCCACGCTGGGTCGTTCCCCTTGACCTTAGGCTATTTAAGCCTTTGACTCCGTGCCGCAAACCCCTAACAGAAACCCTAAGTCAGCCGCCTCGCCTTGAGCAGCCGCAACGCCCGAAACCCTAGCCGCCGCCATTGTCGTCACCGCCGAAGTCCGCAATTCGCCGCAACCCGTGAACATTTATTGGTGTAAGTTGGCCTCTAGCCTCGCCGTGAACTCCTGAGCACGATAGTACCTTCACTTGGGCTTGATTCCATCTAACCTGGGCTCCCTCTGTGCACAGCCCGCCGCCGTCCGCCGTTTCGAGCCACACGCCGTCCCCGTCTCGCCTCGGTCATCATTTTCTCCATAGGTGAGCGCGGTGTAAGCTCCTCTATCGAACGGCACTGGTCTCGTGTCAAATGGTGGCCGGAATTGTTACCTGAGCGAACGCCGGTGAACTCCTTCGCCGCCGGCGATGGCCGCCACCATGTCGAAATTTTTTCGGCCGACGACGTGGTCCGATCGGTTGTCCGATCGGTGGTCCGATCGGTTGTCCGTTTTGACATCTTGAATCTGCGTCGTCCGTTTTGATTCGGACGGCTGTCGCATGGTAACTTTGCAGAAAACCCCTCGAGGTCTGGTTTATTTAGTTAAGAGCCCTCGGCGTTTTCGGCAGAATACGTTTACTCCGTTGGAAAACGTACTTCTTGCTTAACAGATCTAAAATACGCTTTGTCCACTGAAAAGCGTATTTTCCTTATAATAGTTTCTAGAATACGTTTTCTTCTCTGGAAGACGTATTCTCTCTTTTCAGTGTCAATTTATGTTTTCAGCTAATTACAGTTTTGCCATTAGCTTTAAAGGCTTATAACTTTCACGTTTTAGCTCTGATTTGGTCCGTTCAAATTGAGTTAGATTCATAATTTCATAATCTACGCAGTGGTACTACTTTTGAAGTATTTTGGAAACTTTTTATTTTTAGCCTATAATTAATGTATTTATTTATCTATAGAAAATCTTTGAAAATTTATAACTTCGCCGTTATAACTCCGATTTCAGTGAACTTGACGTCTGTGTGATCGTAGGATCGAGTAGAATAGTTTTATAAATATTTTATTCTATTTTGATGATAATGGTGTACTGTTTCTCTAATGGCTCTTTACTTCGTGTATGTGTGCTCGATTGGATTGTCTGGTGTTGTTGGTAACGTCGAGTTCAGACGGTGAGGGTTTTGTTGAGCCAAGCTATTATAAGGATCAATAGGTTCAACAGGACTTTGCAAATCAAGGCAAGTATAGCATGGATCTTTCTTGTTACCTATTCACTTTAAATATCAGTATATATGCATGTGTCTGTTTGATGACTTTGAAACTATAACTAGCTTTGATATCCTGATTCCTTGAACCTTTTGGGTTGCATTGGATAGCAATGATGCTAGTGCTTAATGATATCATGATCCTGTGGCTTGATGAGTAATTGTGCCATGAACAGTAATAATGACTTTTAACTACCTGAGGTTTTATCAGTAACGTACCTTCCGGGATTTACAGTACAACTGTGAGGGCTATATGGCTCTGGTTTTAGCTCAGTATGAGGACCTTTTCTAGCATGTTAGAGGTTCCCTTTATGGCGCAAGGGGGTGTGTTTCGGGTTGGGTGTAGTTGGACCTCTGTCTGTATGTGTATAGGCTGCGGTCGTGTGCTATCAGAAGGGGGATACTACATCCGTAGGGCACAGAAACCTCAGTGGCCCTAATGTGTTAGACGAACCTTTGAAAGGCTTCATAGTGAACCCTGCCGGCCTTCCTTGGTAGAGGGCTAAGAGATTAGCTACCTCGGGCGAAAGGGCAATTCACAGCTCACAGTGAAAGTGTACACCTCTGCGCGGAGTTTAATAAACTGGTATACTAGCCTTTCTCAAGGACACGAGTGGCCTTAGAAACTCCTTACACTAATGATGATCTCTCTTGTCGTGTTAAATTGTTCATACAGTTGCTGTTATGTATACTATTCATTTATGTTACATTGATCATGATGGTTTTGGAAAACACTTGCTACCTTGATGCTGCATAATTGATCAATATGATAACTTATAAAAGCTAATGCAGTCAAACAGTGTCAGCTTATTTGAGCCTCAATAACCCATGTTATGCTTGTTGAGTACGGTTGAGTACTTACGCTTGTTTTATTTTTAATTTTGGAAAAATCCCGGATGGGTAACAGATGAAGGCTGGGATGTGAGCTATCGTGCTGAGTACTAGGCTTGGTGTTCACCAGTCGACGTGTCTGTGTGGGGATGCTTTCGCCATGATTTGATCTTAGATTTTATTGCTTATGCGCAAGACTGTAATAAATGTTGGTACGTTACGTAATAAACAGGGTGATGATACTCTTTACAATTTATCATCTTATATGTGCGACTGTTCCTGGGGCGCATATAAGGCTATTCTTACATTCTATTATTATCCTTAATAATGGGGTGTGACAAAGAGCGAAGACATCTATACAAATTTTGTATTCTAAAACATCAAGTTTTTTTTTAGGACTGAGGGAATATGTTATTATGTTGAAGATTGTAAATAACCATAAATTATATGTATATACTTCCTCCGTATTGAAAAAAAAATCGTTTTGGATAAAGTTTGGGTCAAACATTAGGAATATAAATCATCAATAACTTTTAATATATTGAGTTTACAAATGTGAAAATTATATGAATAGATTTGTCTTAAAAAATACTTCCATAAAAGTATACATACATCACTTTTTGATAAATATTTTTATAAAAACAAGAGATCAAAGTTGTGTTTTGGAGACTGTGTCACTGTACTAAACGAATTCCTTTACAATATGGAAGGAGTATGTTTCTAAATTATAAAAATATATTAACAGTAATATATAAACGTTGGTTTAAATATATACATTCTATTTTAACTACCTTTGATTTTCCCTTAATGACTCAGAACGCAATTAAATATTTAAAATTATATCAATATCCATGAAAATATTTTATGTAAATTTTTAGTTTAAATAAAGTTGTATATTTCAACCGAAATGTTATAACGTATTATATTGGAACTACAACTGTAAGCAATAGATGATCTTTGGAGGTCTTACACACTCCACTCCTCATGGCGGTTAATCGGTCAAACAGAAAAAATAGGTAAGGTATGCGGTATGGACATCCTGGGCTGCACTTGGGCCAGATTCATTTGGGGACTGGGCTGCAGAACGGGCATGCTGAGGATGGCTGCATTGACCGCTGCATTGACCACTGTTGTGATTGACCGTTGCTGTGACGCGCGCGGCAAGGTGGCGCCGGCATCGTATTGGTTGGTTGGGGACGCTAAAGCTCACTGGTTCGATGCTGGGGTGTGGGGTGAGAACAGCGAAGGCAAGGGTAAGACTCAGTCAGCTAGAAGTACGTTGTCCTTGTCATAATAAGTGGTCGATGCAAATTCATTGAGGGCAGGAGTCGGAATGGCTACATTTTTAGAGTAAAAGGGGCACACCCCTGTCTTTAGTATTACCAAAGACATACATGTTTAAAGTTTACAGCATTCAGGTGGATTACGCCTGTCCATAAATTACAGAAAATCATCTAAACATAGAAAATAACTAAATGACTCATAACGCCTTACCAGGCTCACAAGGTCACATAACATCGACCAAACATCAATGGATACTACACGAACATCTTCTAGAGATAGATCCATTTTCCTCCGGTCATTGTGACCCTTGCTTGACCTCATCAGACAACTTCTCTTCCACCTCTGCTGGTAGGGCAAGATCTCTCCCCTCAAAGGCATGCTGGTACATGTATTTATCCCACTTGTTCTTCACTTGACTCACCGGAAGATTCTTGTTACTCTTGAGGTGACATATTTCAGCTTGTTCACTTTTACTGTGAGTTCCTGTCTCTTGGCTTGAGGACTGAGGGCAAAGAATCATCCATGGCTGTAACATAACTGCTATTTTTAGCACTAAGCTCCTCACATCCCACCATTGTAAACTCTGAAAATGAGTATCATTTTTTAGCTTCCAAAGCCTCTACAGGAGAGCAACAGAAATACAATTATCAACTAGAAATCTCTTATTACTAATCCACATTTGGTCTATAGACACAAAATCAGAACCAATATTCCTGTCACAAGCTTCAGAAACATATCTTCACATTTGTTTGACAACTGCACATTCAAAGAACAAATGGTGTACAGTTTCCAACTCAGAACAGAAAAGGAATGTCACATCATCTAGTTTCTTTCTAATCCTCAATTTATCTCTAGTTAAAACTTTCTTTTTAAATAAAGCCAGATGAAAAACTAGACTCTAGGTGGTACCTTTAGATTCTAAACTGTAGGAACATGAACTGATTCTATACCCCTATGGTTAACAATCTTGTAGAAAGACTGAGATGAGTAAATACAATTTGAATCGAATTGCCAAACTAAAGTATCATCTTCATCAGAGAAAGAAATAGTAGATGCTAACTGAACAATCTCATCCCAAATATTCATAATTCTTTGATCTAGTCCTCCTTTAAAAGTACACTTAAGTTCTACACCACCCCACAACTCGGCTATAGTATTAGCTTTGTCATGAACTAAAACATAAATTCCCAGAAATGTATAGCCAAGCTAGAGTGACCCAGCCAATTGTCCTCCCAAAATTTGACTCTCTTACCATTCTCAATTTTTCATGCGTAACCAACAAAGGCAGCTTTAGCTTCCCACATAATCCCTCTAAAGAACTGTGAAGCACCATTAGTTCTAGAACAAAAGATATTTGGCTTAGCGGTATCATATTTGTGGTCAATAAGTTGTCTCCATAATTTGTGTTTATCCAGGTTATATCTTCCAATCCATGAAGCCAACAGACATATATTTAAATCTCTCAGGTTAGGGATCCCTAAGCCTCCATATTCTTTTAACATAGACAAGCTATCTCAATTCACTAGATGAATCCTATGGTGCCCCTCACTGTCACTCCACAGACAGTTTGCTAGGTGACTACAATTTTCTACCTTGCACTCCTTACCGAAAACAGTATTCCTACTCTCAGCCAAAGAAATAATATCATGCAGAAAGTTATCACTACTCTCAGGATGCACTACAATTTTCTATCTTATTTGCTGCACTAGTAGTCGGCATGGCTACTAGTGCAGCAAACATCTCCATGGCTGCCATATGTAATTACTTGAGAGTAGACTAGTACCCGTGCGTAAGTTTACGTGTAGAATGTAGATGCACGCATTATCCAGAATTATTCATGGCAGAAAATTTATGGCCAAAAATACTGAAGCAGAGCAGGGAAGAGGTTCGATTCAGATGCTTATCAAGTTCAGCATATATAGGGGCCATCAGATCCACTGCCCACTTCGATTTGCAGTAGTTCAGTTGAGGCACAGCGAGCTGCAGAAGATACAGCTCTCACCTATAGATCCCGTGATGCTGGTTTGATAGTTTAACTAATAGTAAGATTATTTCAGATTAACAAGAAGTGACCTGTAAAAGTTCAGAGGTGACTGCAGGTCTGCAGCAAACAGAGTTTTAGTTTAAGGGATGGCAGCACAAAAATGATTACACATGCGGCAGCATGTGTAGTGAATAGTGATGCAGCAGTTTCATCAGGTGTCACGGTGTGAAGAGCATTAGTATTAGAATAGCTTAACCGTATGTTAATTAATGAAAAGCAGTCCATGTAGTGCTCACTTCAATCTGCAACCTGTTCTTGTTTGATAAACTACATGGACTGCTTTCCTGCTGAGCTTGCAAAAGCAACAAGATGCCTATGACCACCTGAACTTTTGCAAAAAAATCAAGCGACTATTTAATAGCAATTCCCATTTTTTTAATAAGGGAACGAAGTTTCAGCCTCTACCATTTGTGGACACATTTGACAGTTGGAATATAGGAGCCATAAGGCTTGCACACACACATGAAAATACATAGTTTGGCCCAATTAGTGAGCGAAACAAAAGGGATGCGATTCATAAAGCTCCATCCAAACTTAGCAAACACTTCCAAAATTAAAGTCTCCCAGCTTCTGTAGCCCGCTACCATTCCTCTTCTCTATGTAGCATGGACCATTGTAGGATCAAGAATGTCACCTTGAAAATTACCTGTGCTACAGTGTTTGAATTAGCCTTGTCAAAACCATATCATTTCTATTCAGCCATATCACCCAACAAAGTGCATCTGCTCCTAACGAAGTGCAGCTTTGATAATTAATTCAGCAATCTATTTTCTGTTGAGGTTTTATATATGTCGACTCGTAGCGCTATCATCTTTAGAACTTTCTATTCAGACACCTCCAGAATGGACATCAACTTTGATAACTGATTTCACTGCTTAGTTTGTGGATTTTCATGTTTTATTGGCCTACTTACTCCCCTCTAGACCATGCTAATTCATTAAATTAATATCAAATTTGGAAACCCAAATTTCTTAAAACCTGAGTTACTAGACACAAACTTCATCGAGTAACCAAAATTCGTACCCTTGTTCACCCAAGGGGTTATTTCGATATTTTTTAGTACTTTAATTAAGGATAAGTAACATGGTTTCTAGGTGGGTGGACGTGGAGTATAGAAACACAAATAGTCAAGGGGCTAAGGTACAACTTTTCTCTCATATTTTTTTAATTTATTATAGGATTTAATGATACTATTCCTATTGACAACAAGCCGCCTGTAATAACTTCACCAATATTCTCTTATATATATACTCGTTTAATTGTCTCTGTCTTTGTCTTTCATTTATGCCAAGATTCACAAAAAAATAAAATCCTTTAATTTTCTCGTGTATAGGTGCCTATAAAGTAGTGGAAACTTCACATACAACTAGATGTAGAAAATAGTTCCAGGAAGGTAAAGATGATGATATTCTTTCAATATTTCCCCTAGTAGTATCTATTCCCTTCGTTCTAAATTTTAGTCTTTTTTTACTTTTTTTGTTACATCCATTCTGCTATACATATGGATATAATAATGTCTAGATAGTAGAAACATAGTAAAATATATGAACAAAAATAATCAAAGCAGCTTATAATTTAAAACAAATGGAGTAATAGGCAAAATGCTTGCAGTAACTCCATAAATTTAAAAATTTGCTGCCTTAGAGGTGCTCTTAGAAATGAGGTGTGGCTGTTTATGAGAATGAGTGTGCATGCGCATGTATATGTTAGTGCTTTCATCTATGCTATGTTTCAAAAACAATATATTTGGCATATATATGTATAGAAGATGAACTAGCTAGTTTATGTGAGTGTGTATAAGTAATAATAACACATGGTTGGTGACACATAATAATCCGAGAAACACACATTTAATAATTATAAGTTAGCGTGCATATAAAAAATACATGTACTATGGCCGGCCGATGATAAAAAGAATGCAATTTGTTGACAATGACATACATCATAACAAAACCCAGCACAAATCTTTTGAGCTATGTATATAGAAGCTATATAAACATTTAAAATGGTTAACAAAAAAAAATACTGTTTTTTCAGTTTTATTGATATGGGCAAAGAATGCGTAAATAAAATAAAAGAACCGACAAATTATAGAGGAGTGGTTGCACATATGCACACGAATGTATATAGATCGGTTTCCTAATAAAAAAACAAATATAAAGATCGGTTGACTGGACAGCTAGCATCATGAATGTACAGTAGTAGTAGTACAAGATTACACATTCATTTTATTTACAATATAAGCGTACAGCAAGAAGGCTTGACGCAAATAAAATAATAACTTAAATAACTAGTATAATATCCATACTAACACTATGGTTTTATCTTAATAATACTTATAAAAAACAACTAATTTTTGTTTTATAATTTAACTGTTACACAATTATATTCAAGTCTATATATAATTCGGGAACATTTTTTGCATATAGGAAGACATAGTAAAATAATTTCTCATATTAACAATCAGAGTTACATTCTGTCTAAAGACGCACTTATCGCGCTGTCGCAGGCGCGCAACTTGCCTTGCAGGAGTATAATATATATATCGACCACTTGCATGTTTTGTTTAATCAATTTCACGTCAGGAGCATCAACCACCTGATGGCTTGATCTTTCTTGAGCACTTCTGCCCGGCCGACAACAATATCTAGTATGAATCATGGATGCATCGTCCTCAACACCTAGGTTGACACAATAGAGTACGATATGGGATGTCTTGATCGCATGCATATATGCTATCATTGCCACATGCATACGTGAAGAGTGAAGTCACGTCAGCTCAGAGGAGAAGGTCATCTCCACAAGCCACAAATTCCTTATATTCAAAAAGAAAAGGAAAAAAAAAAATACTGACGCATACAAAGACATACAGTAGTATTAATTGTCGAACGTTTCCCACCGTCTGTTTATACATATATGCACACATAACACTATAAATTAATCACGCGCGCAGGCTTTAATAACTAGTTTCATGCAGTCCCTTTCAGCGCTATTGCAGCGGCTTTGCTGGTGTATCAGTGCAGCAGACTTTCGAGTCTGCCAACAATCTCCTCCGCCGTGACTGTGAAGCCTTCGTCCACCTAATAAAACAGAGGAGCAGTTAATTACTTAGTTGATCATCTTGTCATTATTATTAGCTAGGGTCTTTTTTTTTTTTGCGAAAGTAGTAGTAACACGCTACACTCAGAGCATAACAAGATATAAAAGCTGTGCACTGTACCCTTATGTGCATTGCTCGACCTATTGGGGGTTATAGAAAGGTTATATTTTGAAATACTAATAAGGCACCCATATTCCATGATCCTATACGATTGGCCGATCATGTTGCTGGCTTGGTGCATGTTCATGTGTGTATGCGAGCATCTATATTGCATTTTATTTGCAAATACAATACTGCCAGTGTACTACAATAATCACCAGTAATAATGTTGTCCTTATTACTTTCGATCGAGTGCTAGCTTTAGAACCGGCAGTGATATATGTGTCACGTACTGCAGACGTGTGGAGCAATATGAGTATTTGTTGTATCTTTTTTTTCCCCCTATTTGGAAACGCGGGGAACACCACCGATTATTCACCCGACGTGACGCTACCACTACTGATTGTCCATTGTCGGCTCCGGAAACGTACCTGGCAGAGTGAGGTGCAAGGTTTCCTAACTAGCAGTGCTCGTTTGGTTCTGTTAAAGCGTGGTACACATAAAACCATTTGAGTTAATTAATTGGTACGTATAACTGGAGCACAACTTAAGATCCAATGGTTAGTGGCACATCGATAATGGAGTGCTTATACATGCATGGTTGCACTTGAGTTATACTTGAAATATTTTCCCTTCGCGAAAATCTGAAGAAAGAAATTAAAAATGCAGACTACGGTTGCCAATAAAACGGTACAACGCATAAAACTGAAACTGTATTTAGGATGCAAAAATCCTCAAATTAAAATAAGAACAAATCAAATTTATAATTGATTTGTTTAATGAGAACAAATAAATACAACCATCTAATTAAATGGCCCTACACTTTAAAACAAAAATTCCCACAAATGCTGGAAGTGTGGTTGCAAACACATGTACAATAATAATAGAACAACCATTTTTTAACTCTATAATTAGTAGTTGGATGACAACTAGCTACCGAGAACAATCCATGATTATGTACTTTAATATTTGAAGCTACAATTAAGTTTTTCTAATAACATCAGTGCAACAGAAACCATCTAGAGTTTTTACATGCATATTGACATTTATGGTCATTTACTATCGTTGGATCCATTAAATGTACATCTATGCACATTTTTGAGATGTTTTGGATGGGGAATATGTAATATGCACCTCTGCGACCTTTTTCTCATGATGTATTGAAATTAACTTATCTTCTATAGATGTTATCTGTTTATCATTCACTATGAAAACAACATTTTGGATATTTGAGATGTCATGATCTAGAACGAATGATGCAAAGATTCAGACATTCAGTTCGATAGCGAGGAATGTCTACTGATTTTATATATATGTAGGAATATATAGAGTCAGTTGACTCAGTGTGCATTTTTTTTAAAAAAAATGAAATTAGAGATATTATATGCCTGTTTGGATCATCTCCTATAAACTTTAGATCTACAAACTTTTGAGCAATTTATCTCAGTTTTGAGAGTAAATCTCTAATGTGAGTTGGGCTAAAGTTTAAGTCCACTTAACTATCGGTGTTAGTCTATTTCACCCTCTCATCTTTCTATTTCACCCTCTCACCTAGGAAACCAAGTTAGCAAAAACCATATTCAAAACCACCTCCACGGTTTATTAATTGTTTTCAATAATTTAGGGGTAAAATACGTCTGGTTTTCATAGTGAAGTAGTAGGCAAATGCCAATAGTTGAGAGGGCTAACAGTAGGCTATTTTCCATTATAAAAATTTAAAATTTGAATAGTGTGGTTTGATTTGTCTTTTATTTGTTCTGCAAAAGGTGGCCTAGATATCATAACATGATGGAATATACGTACATAGCACTGAAATAGATGAGTTATAAACAATATTTACCTAAATGCTAAACATCGATCATTTACTATTTAACCATTACTTGGGTTAAACAATCGGCTAAACAGAAACAACTTATCATTATTGTGCACAAAACCACAACTATAATATAATGTCAATGTGCTTAATGGTACAGGCAGTTTGTATTTTCACTATATTATCCTCCCCACTTATATGCATCACAGTGTTCGTCACCAAATTAATTAAGGACCATCGCAACACTATTCACCAAATTAAGGACCATCACAATATTGTCACGAAATGCAGAATGAATATTGTTAGCATTATTATCATGAAGAACGAAAAAAAAAAACTTGCCTTGGCCGTGATGGTTATGTTCAAAGTGCAAGCCTGCAGGAACGGCATGACATTGGCGTGGACGATGCTGAGGTGGAGCTCCTCCAGCTGGGCGAGCACCCTCACGACGACACCCTTGCCATCCACGCAGTGGATCCTCACCATCACGTTCTTGTTCAAGAATCGGGCTTCTATCTCCGGAAGCAGCGGATTCCTCGCCGGCGACGACGTCCCCGACGAGTCCCACGACGGGGAGGAGCCAGCAGCATCCTCGTCGGGCACTGCTGCGATGCACGGCTTCTTGACGAGCACCCAGGATTCGTTACTGCCGCAGCCGCCGCCGTCTTCAAGCGCCTTGAGCTTCTCTTGGAGCTCCTTCACGTATTTCGTCGCGTCAGAAAGGATCGTAGCCTTGTCCATCTGATTCGAGAGATTGTTAGCCTTTTTTTTGGTCAGGAACACAGAACAGAATAACATACGCAGTAGAAGAATTGCAGGGGATTCAGTTATTAGTAAATTTTTTTGGACCAAAACTCAGTTAGTAAATTTGGATGAGGACCTTCTTGAGGCCGGGGATGACGGTGGAGAGCTCGATGAAGCGCTGGTTGATCTTCTCCCGCCGCTTCCTCTCCGCGATGATGTGGTCCTGAGCATAGATGGATCCCACGCTCTTCAAGACGGCCCTCCTCGTCGGTGGTGACCCGCCGTACACCAGATCAGGAAGCAGGCTGCCTGTGGCAGCGGCCTCATCAGGCGGTGCGGGGGCGGCGCCAAAATTCCAGCTCACGGGCTGGGTTGTGGCACTACTGCTGCTGCTTCTTCTTGGCGCGATTCCTGTGCCACCATCGGTGGTGTCCCCGTCGCCGCCGGAGCAGTGGCGGCTGTTGGCCGCGTGAGGTTCCCCGATCAGCTCCTGGATCATTTCTGCAGCTTGCGAGGCCTCGCGGAGTGCTTGGAGCGAGGGGAAGGTAGCGCCACCTCGGCCGTCGTGGATAGGGGTCACCGCCACCGCCAGGTCCTCATCATGCTGCAGCGGAGTCATCGCCCACTGCATGAACAGGCCGGAGTCCTCCATGTTGCCAGATGGGTACTAGCTATATATGTGCCTGCAAGCTGTGCAGCCAGTGACGATATTCTGATTACTTCTTCCATGGCGAGAAACATTTTTTCTTGAACGAAAATGCAACTTCGGATTTGTAGGATCATTTAGTCATCAACGGGTAATGGTTTAAGATAACAGCAAGTCAATGGCTCAAAACTTTTTTTAATCCATTGAAATGAAAGCTATATATATGCATGTGATGACCATCTTGCTACAAAATGTATTAATGCAGTAATGCTAATGAGAAGCTCGATTACCTCAAATCCTTGAAAATGTCGTTGGGCTAAGAGTACTAATTGTCTGTGTAAACAATACCCTTTTATAGCTAGATGAGCCGCGCCACACTCACAATGTTCCTCTAGTCTCTCTATATAGTAATGTTTCTCGCATGAGGCCTTTCACCACTCACCAGTCGGCCCTTTTTTTTATCGCGCCGAAAAAAAGTTGCAGTCGTTTTCTGAGTTTCCGGTTTTTGTGGCCTTTATCTAGTGAGAATGATATTTAGTACACCTAGAATGTGATTCATGAGGCAAATAATTCTGGTTCGACCTCCTATCCTATTCAAGTCAAGAGCTCATGTGGGTCGTATCATTTCCTTTGTGGTCTTGTAATCGACACTATATATTTTTCTCTAGTGTAGCCTTGTTATGTAAGTTGTTCTTTCGACACACTTTCTTCTTAATGAAATATGCATGAAGTCATGTTCTCGAAAAAAATAGTTATGTTTTTGTGATGCATGTTCACGCTGCTTATCCATCTAGACTTGTAATAAATAAATAAACTTCAATCCTGGAAGTTAAAACATAACATGATAATGGTGTTGTAGTCCCAAACCTGTGATTTATGAGCTATGCTACGTGCATGAGATGAGCATATGTGAGCCTCTACTGAATTTTAAGAGCTCTACACATGGTCTCCACTTCCGCAATAAAATGTGTCCCCGTCCGTCAATGTATACCCCTGCCAGAGGCGCAGAGCTAGAACGTCATGGCCCCCCCTCTGTTTAATTGTGCACACTTCATAGTAAGGTTTAGCAAGAGCTGGCAGAACCAATTTTTTTTATAACCGAATAGTGTTCAAAGCAAAAGAATAGCATGGATGGACTTATTAAGAGACAGTATCACATATTTCACCATGCTTTTATTGTCTCACAGCGCGATATGTGTTTAAGGCTACTTGTTACGATTTCTCTCACCTCTCTATTTCTCGTCTTAGAGCCAGTGCTAGCTCTTGAGAGTAGTATGCTTATGTGTGTTACCGATTAGTTTTCAAAGTAACCACTATTGTCATTGTGTTTGCCCCTCCTCCCTGATTTTGTGTCCAGACTCCGCCACTGCTCCGTCAGTGAAAAAAAAAACACAGTATTGTTTAAGACAAGGTTTTAATCATCAATAACACGCATTTCATACTTTGACCTTCCACACATATATCCATTGTAATCCTTCCATGTAAAGGGACAGTTGCCGTGAGAGTTTTGTAACCCAAAACTTTCAGCTGTGCACGCAACCCACGTGCCGGTTTACTTAAATTATTCGACTACATTTGGAACAAATCTTGTAACCAACTTACAGTGCCCTTAGAAGTGTTCGTCAGTTGTGCTCATCTACTAGACACATCCTATACCCAGCCCACGTTGTGGTACGCTTAGTCTATCTGCCGCACGCATTGCATGTGTAGCAACAACATAAATAGAGGATAAAGAAGTGCATCAGTTAAACAATCTAGCTTGTATTTAAACATGTGGATCAACCATTTATGTACTCCCTCCGTATATGATTAGAAGTCATTAGGACAGTGACATAGTCTCTAAAATATAACTTTGACTTCATATTTTTATAAAAATACTCATCACAAGGTGATATATTTATACTATTATAAAAAGTACTTTTCAAAACAAATCTATTCGTATATATGGTTTTTACATTTCCAAACTCAACAACTTAAAAGTTATTCGTGATTTATGTTCCCAATGTTTGACCTAAACCATATTCAAAATGACTTCCTTTTCCAAGCTATACGGAGAAAGTATACACGCCGGGTGAATAATAACGTGATTATTCATGATTTTCTACAGTATACCCATAATAATATTATGGAAAAAGCTATGCAAGACGCCCTGTTTGGCAGAGCTCCCAGAGCTGATGTTTGCTGAATCCTTGCAGGAGCTCGGTCAATAGTTTTTCCAAAGAAGTAATACTCTGCTAATTACGTGAAGTGTTTCAATGAACTAAAAAGTTAAGAGCTGAAAAGGTAGTTTATTCTGATTCTGTGTAGTGATCTCCATCATAACTGTAAGAGTTTATGCTTATAAAAAGAATCTCTTTCAGCCATAGAATTATTTCTCTCCAAAAAAAAATATTTTCATAGAGAATCAGAATGAGCTCAACCGACTTTACACAGATGGAGAAACGCATACATACGGCTACTGAACTATGTACGTGTGTTTCATATATATTTGGAATTTGTTTTAGCGTGGGATCAACCCATCCTACCACACGCGAGTAAGTAAATTTAAGAGATACAAATATTAAATAATATTTGATTTTTCCCTAATTCTATAATCTTTTACTATTCTCTTGTATACCGTTATATTCTTTCGACCATCTTACAGAAAGACCTCCAGTTTGACTTAATATTTAAGATTTTTTATGGCAACCTTATATTAGAAATTTTGTGTATAAATTTAAGGCTCATGTCTAATCAAATTTTCTTATTTTTGCTTTATCTCATTTACTCATATTTTAACATAGTTCTCATATAATACTTTCTTATTGAAAAGAGGTATTAAGAAGCCTTTCTTAAAAGATTGAAATTCCCAAAGCCTATATAATATTGTCTATTATCCTCATGATACTATCGAGAATGTCATGAATAAAGGCTTCTTAATATCTTATTTTTCCTGAAGAACCCTAGCCAGAGGCAAGTTAATGGCATGGCATAATTTGGTAGTAAGAATAGCCAACATTCACGTTCGGAGGGTATGGTTTTAACTGGAATTTACACAATCATGGTCAATTATCAATTAGGTTCATGTACAGCCAGTTCCTGATGAACTAGGACATCCTTTTACCAAGAAGATTATTTTGAAGCTAAAACACCCTCTTAAAATAAAGACATTCCTTTGGTACCTTCAACAAGATGTAATTTTAACAAAGAATAAAATAGCAATTGTTTTTTTTTTTCCATGCGAGGACAATCTGGAACATAGTTCATATAGCTAACGGCGGGTTATACCCACCCATATCCTAATCCATATGATGGGGAATTCACTAATGGGCATAGTATGGGAGGAGAGAAAAATCATTTTCCTAGGGATGCAGCTCTTATTTGGGCAATTTGGTGTTCACGTAATGATACCGTTTTTAGAAAAAAAAAAACAATATACTTCATTTTTGCATCCTACATTTAGGTGAACGTATTGGCTGCAGTTTTGGGCGTGCTACAACGTGAGGACGCTAAGGAGATGATCGGGCAGTTAACAAGCAAACCTTTGAAGGTGGTCGCTCTTGATATCTTTACCAAAAAAGGATGAAAAAGCAATAGTAGACCTTATTACTTATAATTTCATACATACGTACGTGAATAGGTCTGCAAAGTTGTACTGGCCTGGTGCATGTTATGCGTGCATACCTTGAGCTAGTGTTTCTATAGTAACAATAATAGAAGTCAATAACTTAGAAGCATTATATATAAGTGTTTTGAGATTTTTTTGTAATGAAAAAATAGCTAATTTATATCATGCTTTACTTAGTGAAGTTGGGTAGTTTGGATGAAATTTAGGGATTTTTCCTTTATTATATTTCATTCTGGAAATTATATGGTAATTTAGAGAACATTAGGAGATTACTTAGGTCATTTACTCAATACAATTGGCGGGTAATTTTAGATAATGAATTACTTATTGCAAAGTTTTGGGATCAAGATTTAAAAGGTCACTCTGGATAATTTTTGTAATGGCCTGGTAGAGGCATGTAAATTTTTTTTAAACGGAGGCACAAAGTTTTTTTAGAAAACAAAAACATATCCTAATATCCATTATTTTTAAGGATGATAAGAGTTTGCCAAATATAATTTAGCTTTGTGAAGTTATATTTCTCTATCTTTGGTAATGTTTTTTCTGTTTCACAAAAAAAAAGATAATGTTTTTTCTAAAAGATAGTGAAATAAATATAATATGATATATTTTAAGGTAGGCACTTCGGTGACATTCAATAAAACTAGAATGACACAGAGAAGATTAGCATGATCCCTCAAAAACGACGACTCGCAAAAAAAAGAGAATGAATTTGGAGTAAAATTCATTGGCAGTAATAGCTCAAGTACTTTGAAAATGCAGTTTGTCGTTACTAAACTTGCCTTCAATACTATTTCACACCCCGACCAAAATGCAAGAAAACCCCCACGGGGCAAGTCTAGTGACCAAAATGCAAGAAAACTCCCCCCACCTAAAACACACACACCCCCTCAAAGTTAATTCGGACCGTGTTGAAACACTAGGGGAAAGCTTATTATTTGTGACGCCAAACTACGTTCTCAAAGTACCTGAACCAATTTGAGGACCATAAGTGAAATTTCCTCATGAATTTGACATATTGCAAATGTTTCCAAAGTTAGCAAATTATGATTTAACTAAAGTGAATTATAATTTAGAATGGTTGCAGTAAATGAGTACATGGTTTGTATTGTTGCGGGGAGTTCCTCTTGGTTGCCCAGATGTTGTGAAATCCGAATATCCTACGTGCTCATCACTGGGTACGACCGAGACCCTTAAAATAAGTGTATATAGGCACAGATGTAGTTTTCAGTGTATCGCAGCAAATCTACTCGAGCTGTGGCTGATGGCACCCACCATGATCCTTTTCTCGATTCTGGTTAAGCCGATGAATGAATAATCAAGTGGATTATATTTACAGGGATTGGTTGATGGCCTGTACGTGGGCCAGGATGTATGCCTGGAATGGAGTGTGAAAATCAAAGAAGCACTCACCTGATGAAGACAAAACATTTGCACCTCAGCTGACTGTGACGTCCAGTGCATTGGCCCACGTTGTCATTTTTCTTTTGAACTACCGTTTATCATTTTAGTTTTGTCGTGCTAAACCTTTTAAAATTCGATCAAATTCATGATAATATGAACCAACATTTACAATACTAAATTATTTTAATAATATTATAAATGTTTGTTCCGCTCTATCAGTATATATTCGCCTGATAGAAATCTTCCGAGAGATTTTCGAAAAAGACCAAACCATTTTTAAACTTTTCATAGTCTATGCATTAGTTTGTAGAATTCAATGTATCATTATATAAATTGGTAAAAAAGTTTAATTTAGACAAAACTAAATTAATCTTCATATATCAATTCCCCCAAAATCTACATTTATCAAATGCGGCGAGTACCATGACAACTATTGATCAACAGCTTACATCTATTCTAGCATTGCATTTGTTTTTACCCTGATGCATTGTACGGAATGCATGACTCAAAAGTTTTTATCATATCTAAGGCTGGCAATAAATAAGCATTATTTTGTACTAGGGTCCAAATTAAGATATAGTATAGCCTACGTGTGATGGAGGCAAAGGAATCACTGGCGACATTTCTGCAGTATTATTTATTATTAAGAAATTAAATAGGAGGTAGTCCTGGGCAGCAGTGTTGGGAGGCAACTAGGACGGTTTAGATGAGGAAAAACTAATTGTTAATAGCCAAAAATTAGACGGGTGATGTGATATATAGACTAGTAGTATGTACTTTTTTTGTGACAAAAAAGTCGTGTTTGCTCATTTCTGGTAAAAGTTGTTCATAAGGAAAGGTGAGAGGATGAAAGCGACATTTTGCTAGTCATTGACCCCTTTTTAGCCTGAATCAGTTAGGTGTACCTGCTACTAAAAGTTAGCTAGGTATTTAAGCTAACACTGATTTTATTAGTCCTAATAATGATAGCAACTTTTGCTCCCAAGTCCCAATTATGCAATCTAGTAATCCGTAGTCCGTACATGCCAACGTTACTGTCGAGTGAGATCTATTACCACCCATGGCAACTTGGCTTATTGGTAAGTTTCTTTACAAAAATAAGTCCCAACTTGGCTTATTGGCAACGCGGCGCCGGTGGGGTGGCGTGGGGGGGGGGGGGGCGCGGCGAGCTCCATCCCCGTCCTCTCCTCTCTGGCGACGCCGGCCTGCCTCTCCTGGGCCTGGGCGTGCGGGTCTGGTGCCCTGGCGCCCGGATCTAGATGTCCTAGGCCCGGGGGCGGCGCCGGTCGTGCTGACCTTGGTGGGGGCGGCTGTGCTGCCCGGGGGCATCGGGTTCCTCGCCATTGCGGCCGGATCCGAGGCCCCTTGGGCTGGGGGCGGCGCCCGACGCCGGGATACCAGCGAGATTTCTCCTTGTCGCGCATCGGCGTCTTCTTCTTCGCGGATCCGGTGCCTAGGTGGCCGGATCCAGACCACGGACGGCCAATTCGGCCTTGTCCTGGTGATGGTGGCTGGCGGTGTGAAGGTGGCCAGCGGTGTGTTGGTGGCCGGCGGTGTGATGGTGGCCGGCGGTGTGTTGGTGGTTGGCGGTGCGTGCGATCGTGGCGGCTGGGGCTCCTGTGGGCGTTGGGGGCGGTCCTCTTATTTGCCGTCTCCCCTCGAGTGGCCTCTGCTGCCGCGATGGTTGATGGTCGTAGAAGCAGTCAAGACGAAGGCGTTGGCATCGACGTGTGGCCCAGGGATTAATAGGATTAATAGGATACTCGTACCAATAAGTTGCAACTTCTTTTCCGAAGGTCCATCAATAAAGAACTCCAAGGTTAAACGTGCTTAGGCTAGAGCAATTTAAGGATGGGTGACCGACCGAGAAGTCTTTCCGGATGCGCAGGAGTGAGGACAAAGTGCGCAGAAAAGACTAGTGTTGGTCTATGAGGGCAGTCTATGTCCTAGATAAGCGGCCGGATATAAGCGGGCCCGGCCTTGAGGAGACGGGACGTTACAAATTGGTATCAGAGCCGACCCTTGCGATTTCACGGGCGCGTGTGTCAGTTGCACAGGCATGGTGTGCATGGCTGGTGTGGATCCGGAGTGGTCACACAGCATGACACATGCGCTGGCACTGGACACACGGACGTGGCCAAGAGGGGACGTTCTGGCCTGGGGTTGACCGACGAGGACGTCGGTCTCCTAAGGGGGTGAGTATGTAACACCTCGGCCCAAGGCTTAATAGGATTAATAGGATACTCGTACCAACAAGTTGCAACTTCTTTTCCAGAAGCCCATCAATAAAGAACTCCAAAGTTAAGCGTGCTTAGGCTAGAGCAATTTAAGGATGGGTGACCGACCGGGAAGTCTTCCCGGATGCGCAGGAGTGAGGACAAAGTGCGCAGAAAAGACTAGTGTTGGTTTGTGAGGGCAGTCTATGTCCTAGATAAGCGACCGAATATAAGCGGGCCCGGCCTTGAGGAGGCGGGACGTTACACAGGTGGATGCGCGAGCTTCAGAGCGAAGGCTGGTTTTTTGGCATGGGGGCTGGCTAGTGGGGGTGGCTGGCGTAGCTTTGCGGCTGCGGCGTGCAGCTGGCGCGTCGATGCCCCCCTGACGAGGTGTCTGCAGGACGATTGGCAGCAACGATGGTGGCGACATGCAGGGATCCGGAATCTGGGCTGACGTCTGAAGCTAGGGTTATCTGGGGTGAAAGCCTTGCGACGGCGATGCCTGCGGGCGCCGTCTTCCCTGTTGGGGGCATCGCGCCTCTATTTTTCCACGGGTGAGAACCCAGTCCGCTTGGACGAGCGACGACGACGAATCGAGCGTCGTAACCTTCCTGAAGGCGTCGCTGTGGAGTTTCGAGTCGGCTCGGATCGTGAGAGGCCATGGTCGAAAGTTGGAGTTGCGCTTGCGTTTGCTCGTGCTAGGCAACGATGACCTGCTTGGCCTCTCGGAAACTCTAGTCTTGTATCTTCTTTTGGTTGTCGTTCTCTCTGTTGTATGGCGTGGGGTTGGTTTTTGGGCTCGGTTTTCCTTAATAAACTGGGTCAATTCTCTTCTGCTTATTAATATATATGCCGGAACAATCCGTTCCTGGATCTTTAAACAAAATACGATTATAAATTTGTAATCAGACAGAGAGAGTATAGTGTCTATGCTAATTCTGCAGTGAGGTAAAATGAAGAAAACTTTATCTGGACACAGCATATATGCAGCAAAAGGAAGGTCTAGAGTGAGCAAACAAGGCAATGACATGATGAATAATTAAGCCACCAACAGGAAACAAATACCGCTGCCCAAATGAAGACACACCAAGTTTGGCTCAATAGAGTAGCAAAAACAGCTATATCAAAAGAACATATGGTTTAAGTCTTCAACTAGTTACGAGCATCTACATAGTTCGTTTGATGATGACAATCCTCATCCATAAGGCCATGCTGAAAATTTTCCTGTCAGAAGATTGGTCACATAATGGTGCACCATTGACTGTCACAGTCCTGTTTAACCTTCTCTACGCCCTCCCTGAGGAGTTCCCAGATGTCCTCCTCTGCTCTCAACTTTGCTTCTGCTACCGCCTTCTCCAGATTCTGTCTTGCTTTATGTTCTTCCATTAGCCTGTCCTGTTGAGCCTTCTCTAGGCTTTTCCTGAGTTCCCGGATCTCCTGGTCTGCTCTCAATTTCACTTCTGCAACCTCTTTCTCCACCTTGCGTCTTGCTTCCTGTTCTTCCATTAGCTGGATTTCCATCTTCTGAAATGTACTGTTGAGCTTATCTTCCACCTAATAATGATACTTACAGTCAAGCTATATTGATTCAAGACTATATTCACTAAATCAGGGAAAAAGCAGAGAAAAAAATCTTAGAGAACTTCCCATTGATTGGCAGAAAAGAGAAAGATAAGCTAAGTTGCTAGCCGTAAAAACTATAGTTAAGTGAAATAAAGGGAAATGCTCAGATCAAGCAGCTAGCCTGAACAGTAGAGACCATAATATAGTGGATAAAAATTTGCTATTCTCAAAGAAAAGCAGGCTGAGAACATAAGCAAGCTCCCAAGTTTCTCATACTCTGTAAGTATACAAATCATGGTAGTGAAGAACAGTAATGGAGAGAAAATCATTTACATCTTGGATGGACAAACATTGGCCTTTGCAAAATGGAAATTCATCTCTTGTTATCACAACATGGGTTAGTTTGGACATCCCTTTTAAAAATGATATAGAAGACTTGGGGTTAGTTTGGACATCACTATTAAGTCTCAAGATCCCTATCTGTGGCAGTTAAACACAACATTTTGCCATATCTGAACCACTACCTTTTTTCCATTACATAGTGACAATACACATGAGTTGATAATAGAATTACAACATTTACAACATTATTAGCAATGATGGTGGTGATACTACACTCACATTTAACACGAGTAATGGTAGTAGGGATGCTACGCCTTCCATCTAATTAGCACTATCAACATGCCCATTAACAGTGACCACATACAAGTTGGAAGTTGCTTTGTGTGCCTAAAAGGTTCCTGAACAACCAGCTCAAGGACTTAAGGATGCTGCAGTATTTGCAACTTTGGGATGCCTTATAAAACATTATTATAATTTGTAACACAATAGCCAGATCAACTTTTCATAAAAAAAAGAGCCAGATCAACACTCTTGGAAACATGAAGCAAATAGATCATTCTCTTCCAAATCCACTAATAAAACCGTTTCCTATAGAGCTATAACCTTTATTTGAGCCCTGAAATAAGCATCTTGGAAGACTTGGGCACCACCAAAACGCAAGGTAAAATATTAAAAGCTATCTTCATGCGAAAACCGATTAGTGGCTGAGAAAACCATGAGCATCGCGTGTATACCGTCCTTGGACAAATCCATACACTTAGCAATCTCCTTTTGGGCATCTCCTACTTCAGTGTTCATGTCAAATAGCCCTATGTCCAATAAAGGAAAACGCAGAAGTTTTAATGTCAAGTCACTTGCAGCATTGGGAAAAAAAGTCATGCAAAACTACAGATTTGGTTTTCATACAAAACTACAACCACATAAACATGTTCAGACTGTACTGACGGGAAAGCTGGAAGTGGTTCTGCACTAGTTGGAACAGAATTATTGTCCTATATATATGTTTTTTTCACTGAAAACCTACCAATTGCAAGTAATTAAGTTTTACATGATTAAATCTGTTGAGCGAAAAATGCAACAGGTTAACACTTGTCATAGAAAAGAAAAAAAAGGGGGGACAAAATCGCGACCCAGATGAACAAAAAGGATAAATTTCTGTCAAAAAAAGGATAAATATGCTGTACTGAAAGAACAAATTTACCAGGGGTATCGATAACACTAATAGTCCGGGCCTCCGATGAGCCATCGTCACGGAACACCCTGCGGTGCACCTGGCAGGTCTCGGTGACGCTCGTGCAGGAGTGCTTCGACTCTAACGTGTCCCAACCTAGGATGGTGTTCCCGGTGGCGGTCTTCCCAGAGCCAACCTTTCCGACGAGGACAAGAGTCACGTCGTCGAAGCATCGGCAGCGCGGCACCCGCGACTCGTCGTCGCGACCGCCGCCGCCCATTGCGAGACGAAACTGCAGGAACGGCGGCCTGGACCTGCCGATCGAACAAAAAAATACGATCAATCAAATATAATAAAGATACAGTGTTTTGCTTATATATCGCAAGAAGCCAATAAAGCAACTGAAAAAACCAGCAAAGTGCCCAACCTGTACTGTTGAGGAAGAAGAAACAATTTGTGAAGAAGCAGCGGCAGATGTAGCTGTAGTAGATCGGAGGAGTAACCCAGGCGCCAGGAGCCCAGGAGGAAGACGAGGAGGCGGCTGGCGATCTAGCTGCAGCTGACGCGATCGAGTTAAATGCAGGCAAGCAGGGAGGAAGGCGAGGAGGCTGGCGATCGGCCAAAGCAGCGATGGGCCGTACGCGACCCTTGCAACAGAAGCTCAAGAGGTACTGTACTGTCACGATTATATCCCTTGTCAAACTCTTGGCAATTTAGGTGTTTTCACTTGTGTTCTAGGGATCCCTCCACTTTTAGAAACACTACGGAAACAGGGGCTTTGCCGAGTGGCAAAGCCCGGGCACTCAGCAAAGAAGCCCTTTGCCGATTGCCGAACAGTACGCTCGGCAAAGACTTCTTTGCCGAGTGTCTGGCACTCGGCGAAAATCGGCACTCGGCAAAGAATCACTTTGCCGAGTGCTGTACACTCGGTAAAGTCAGGCACTCGACAAAGTTTGACGGGCGCAAACGGCGTCTGTCGCCGTGCCCTTTGTCAAGTGCCCTAACGTCAGGCACTCGGCAAAGATAGCGTCTTTGCCGAGTGCCGTGCCACGTAATCGGCGAAGGGACACATGGCTTGGACTGGGCTCAGGCCGGCCCTCTTTTCGACTGCCAGGCTGGGCACTCGGCAAAGTTTTTATTTTTTTGAATTTTGAGTTTAAACTTTTTTTAGCCCAAGCGTATTGTATTAGCACATGTTCGAATTTGGGACCTTTTTATAATATTTTGCTATATTTCGTTCATTTATTTTATTTACTTAAATTTTTCTGCATAATCCAAATTTGAACTGCAGGAGCATGAAATAATGAAGGGTAGCCATTCAAAAAATAATATTCATGTTGGAGAGTGTATTTTGAGGCCGTGTCCATAAACTCACTCAAAAGTTTGAATGCCTTGTCCACGAAACATGACCATCCACGTGCGCTAAAAGTGTTTTTTAATTATATAAAATCCAAACAAAGTCCCAAAATCACAAAACTTGTCGAGGTATCATTTTATCGCATGTAGAGGCTATGATAAAAATTTGGGAATATTTAGAACAAGTTATAATGATGTCTAAAACCCAGACATCTCCACATGTGATCACAATTGAACCCTGAGATCCCTAAGAAGGTCCTACGGTGTAACATCCCAAAATCCGGACACCAAAAATACGAACTTTTAAAATTTTTTTCTAAAGTATACCGATGTTCGGTGAATGTCATGTAGGAAACCCGCTAGTAGTTGCATAAGTAGCACCTAATGTTAGCATGAGCATCGCATTTAATTTACCAAAGTTTGATTTGCTTCTTATTTGATTTTATGTGATGATCAATAAAATCAAACAACTTATTATCGCATGTATATATATGTGCCGACTAACCTCGGCATGGTAACCAAACCATCATGAGACCCTAGTGGACCTACCATGACATTTGTGTCATAGTCACTAACTTGGAGAGATTCATTTGATCATGGCATGGCTTGAAAAAGAAATAGAAAACAAAATAGAAAATAGAAAGAAAAAGAAAAGGAGAAAGCAGCCCAGCCACCAGACCAGCCCAGCAAGCCGTCAGGCCGGCCCGCCTTTCTCTCCCCCACGCTGGCCCAGTTCGGCCTGCTTCACTCGCCCAGCCAGGCCACCCGCTTACCGCGTTTCGCCGCGGCCCAGCAAGAGCTATCGCCCGCGCGCGCCCGCCTGCTCCCCGCGAGGCCGGCCCACTCGACCGCGCCGCGGCCCAGCAAGGTGAACGCCCGCGTCCGCCTGCGCCTCGCGTCCGCCACTCTCGCTGACAAGCTAGGCCTACCTGTCAGTCCCGACCTCCCATCCTTTTCTGTCCGCCGCCCGTCGCGTCCGAGTTCCAAAAATGGCCGTGCCACTCCATGCCGTCCATTCCGCGTACGGCCGCGCGCCCCGCCATTCGTCCCTTCGCCCGCCTGGCCGTGCCTCACCCAAAACCTTAGCCCTAGAGCGTGCTCGCCTTTGGTCGCCCGATGGGCATCTCCCATCGGCGCCGTTTGTCAAGCCGCGGCCGGCCGCCGCCGCGCTATAAAAGGGGCAGCCCCGGCCGTTAGGGTTTCTCGAGCCCTCAGCCGCCTTTGCCGGTCGCCTCGCTCGCCCTTTTGCTGTCCAAGGAGAAGAAGTGGGGGAAAGAGGGAGAGGAAATAGGAGGCAGAGAAGGAGAACCCTGGCGCACCGGAGCAGAGGAGTTGGGGCCATTCATCATCGTCGCCGTTCGCGCACAGGAAGAAGAGGGACCCCGCAGCGCCGCTCCTCTCCCCCGCACCGAGTTGCTGCTCTGCCTCCTCGACACGAAGTGACCAGCAAGCGCCGCACCAAGGTGAGCTCGCTTGTGTCGCCCATGGCGCCGCCTAGAGCTTCGGCCGCGTTCCCGCTCTCCAGTCCTCCTTTCTTCCCATTGACTCGACCAACGTGTTCGCCTAGCCCTAGAACGCTTGTGTGGCAACCTCTTGAGGCCTGGCAATGACCACAATGGGGCCACGCAACTTGGCAGCCCCGGTCGCCATGGCACTCGGCCGCCGGAGCGCCACTGTGGTGAACTCGCCGCGCGCGCCCTGCCAAGCCCTCGCTAGCTATGAGTAGCTCTCTGGAGCTCCGAGCTGCTCCACACGGGTAGGGAAGGTGAATATGGAGGCCAATTTGGTGCCACGCTGGGGAATCGCCGCCGCTGCCGAGAGATGCCGTCCGCCGCCGCCGTCCATTGGTCGCCTGCTGGGAGCTCCTTTCCTCAAATTGAGCATACATCCACGTTCACCGTGGCTCCACGAAGCCAGGACACGTGTCGAAGCGACCTCCTGCGCGCCGTAGCACCCTGCAGCCATGGCCTCGCCGCCGACAGCCGTCGAAGCGCGTGCGCCGACAAGCCAAGGGCCCGTGAGCCAGCTTGAGCCCCACAGCCGCATCCGCCATGCCACTGTGTAGCCCTAGCCGCAGCTCCGCCTGGCCCACACCGCCCGTAGCCGCCGTGCCCCCTCTTGTCGCCGGCTAAATCCGGCCGGCCGTGCCCGTCGCGCGCGCATGAAGATGAAGACGGGGAAATTTTCCCTGTCATCATGGACCGAGTCCACCACGTGGTCCTAGCTGGACAAACTGCTTAGCGCCACCTAGCCACCCTGTCTTCAGTGCACCGTGAACCGAGTCCATGGACCGGCCGATCGTGGACCAAGCTCAATAGAGGACCAGCCCGCCACGTGGCCTGTCCACACACCGACACGTGTCCGAGCCGGGCAGGCCCAACCCGGCCCAGATCCGGCCCTGCCCAAGCCCGCCGAGGCCCGATCGGTGTTGACCGTTGACCTAGGCCCACCTGTTAGCCGCTGGCCGAGTCCACCATCAGTGCTGACGTCTGCATGACGTCAGCATGACGTCATCTGTGTAATCCAGCCGCCGGACCCGCGCTGATGTCAGCATGACGTCAGCCTTGCGTCAGCCCTGCGCCAGCTCCACTGTGCCCGCATGCCACGTGGACTAACCGGAGCCCACCACGTGTCACGTCCAGGTTAATTCGCCCTTTTTCTTTTTTAGAAAATAGAATAAACTTCGAAAATTCATAACTTCTTCATACGAACTCCGAAAAATATGAACCAAGTGTCCAAATTTTCATAAAAATAAGCTCTACGTCATAGGCTTATGTATGAGTGCATTTAGAGTTATTGAATTTTATTGATCTTTGTGTTGACTCTATAGGAGCCGCTAACGCGGCTATTATGTCTCGTTTCAGAGGAGGAGCAGTTTGAGGAGGACGACTACGAGTACGAGGAGGAGCTCGGTGATGACTTCACAGGTGCCGCACCCCACCCAACCTCGTAGATCCTATTACACATGGCATAATATCTAGTTTGCTAGTGCTTTATTTTTGAATATCACCTGTTGATAGGTTGCATGGTAGATTTTCTTGATGAGCCTTTACCTTGTGTTCTGGGCATTCTCGTATGAGGTGCTTGTGGTGGGCACATTGTGAGGTATATGGTGATCCCGGGGGTGAGAGCCTTCGTGGAGCGAAGCCCCGGGTAGGAGGTGCTATTGTAGCATAGACTGTTGTAGTCCCTAAGAGAAGATAATCCTGTCTGATCCCCCTAGGACCTGATATCTCTTGAGGACCAGAACCTTGGGACTTAAGTGCTCACCACTCGCTCTTGTATGGGTTGGAGATGGATATATGACTAGCTAGGATGGTGCCACTACTACTAGGTTGTTAGCAGATAGTGTCGGGAGGTATGGGCATGGAGACCCACACCCTCCTTAGACAACATAGTGACCTCGGGGGCCCGGTACTATGTCTCACAGTCTCAGTGTGCCAGTGGTACCTATCCGGGATGTCCCAGTATTGAGTGGTATGGTGGCATCACACCAGTTAGAAAGCAGCTAGAATCAGCTTAGGCGGGGCACCGCCGATGATAGTGATCTTGTGGTTACGGGAGTACACACTCTGCAGAGTTTATGAATCTATATATGTAGTCCGTGAGCCACTGGTATGGCTTTTTCCTAAGACCCACGCTTCTTGAGAGTAGTGAGGTGAGTCCTTCTATTCTCCCTCTGATATTACCCTTCCGGCTGTGAGCCACTGAGACAGGCTCTGAGAGGGAGTTAGACCTGTCGACTGAGTACGAGAGGTTGAGATGTGTGTCATGGTGATGGAATGGGATGGATATGTGGATGAGATGGGTTAAAACTTGATGAATTATAGTATATAATATTGGTCACTACTTGCATAGGAAACTACAGCCATATATTAGGTCAATTTGATTATATCCTTTGCATCCCACCAAATACTACATAAGCCAAAGCAAAGCATAGGGTGGGCGATGTGGCCAGTAGAAACCGTACTAAAAATTATTTGGCAGGTGAGTCCGACTACGACTATGATGACTAGGAGGAGTAGACGTCTCGTTCCTATGCTCAGGCTTGTTTTTGGAGATTTATTGTACTTCCGCCTTCCGCAGCTAATCCAGACGCTACAGCTACTCTGATGATTACGCCAGTGTGGCGGCAAACTATTTATGTAATTTCCCCCTAATTGTACTCTTTTGTTTGAAGTATGGATTTTTGTATCAACTATTGCTGGATAATGTGATGGTTTGAGCTTCGAACTATTGTATTATTTGCCATTCTGTGTATTTTCCCTTCGTGGAAAATTGAGGATGTTTCATACGGTGCCTGATTTTATTTCCTGGTTCGCTACGAAGGTACCATACAACCTACCTCGTTCCAACTTTGAGATTCCACTTTGCTCTTAGGAGCGAGTAATGTAATGATCTACCTGGCCTCACCTTGCAGGCCCGCACGGATGCGGAAATGAGTGATGAATTGAAACAAGTTGGACACAGCTTTCGCACTATGGTCAATTCATTCACCGTTTATGATGTGAATGGCTATCGCTTTCGCACGAGAAGCTACGAGGTGAGTCGGCCCGCATGAAAGACCACGTGCACAGGAGTTCGTACGCCCGGCACCAATGATCGTGACTATTATGACATAGTCGAACAAATATACGAGCTCCACTTTGAGGGCTCCAAAGCTCTTGAGCCAGTGATATTCACATGCCACTGGTTTGATCCTAATGACACGAGAAAAACCGATGTGATTGGGCAAGTCAAAATTCAACAGGATTCCGTCTATACAGGAGAAGATGTCTATATTGTAGCTCAACAGGCCACACAAGTTTATTACCTCCCATGGGAGTGCCAAAAAGACAACGCCCTTAAGGGTTGGTACCTTGTGCACTTGGTATCGCCGCGCAGTAAAGCTCCTGTCCCAAACGATGATGATTACAACTTCACCCTTCGACAGATAGCGGAGAGTTTTATCAACCCGAGGGGGCTAGAAGGGCGTTTCGAGATAGACATTCATTCGCTGATGGGAATGGATGTAGACAATGACATCAATGAGGACGAGGGTGAAGTGGAGCAAGATCCTAAGGACGTAATGATGCTTGAGTGATGGAGGGCTCAGCGCGATAGAGTTGTTGAGGACAATAGAGATGGTGAGGACAATGGAGATGATGAGGACTTAAGAGAGCTCAACAATATTGATAGTGATGATGACAGTAGTGGTAGTGATGACGATGATCCAACCATTGTTATTCATGGAGATTATTTCTAATTCATGTAATACTATATTGTTCTTATTATTACTTTGCAATTATGTTTCATTCATTTTGTATGTCTTTACAAGTACTATATTTGTGCTAATTCGTTTAATCTTTGTCATTGCAGGCACAGGACAAAATGCCAAGCGGAGCTACGCAGCCGTGGCCGCAATGGGTGAATGCCAACCTGCGCTACTAGAGGACCATCGATGATGAGGAGCCGCCATTGCTGGAGTCATTGGCGAGTGCCCGCGGATGTCCCCCATCGACGAGGAGGCTGTTTGCCACCTTGACGCCCCAGCAGGACGAGGAGGAGGAGACGCCCGAGGTGACACCCACGCAGGTGGACCCCCACACAGCAGGGGGTCACGGCGACGAGGGGGAGATGATAGAGGTGACACTAGGGGAGACGGCTACGGCTTCCTCTAGTTTGACGAGGAAGCCATACTCGTACGGGGTCACGCACCTCTCTTCAGCGCCGCTCGTGCCAGACCAGCGTCTGGTCATCGAACCCGTCGGTGATGAGTAAGTCACATTCATGTTCTCATGACTTATTCATATGACATGTTGAAAATCAAACTTTAGACTAACAATTCTTCTTAATGATTCATGTAGCAACTAGACGCTTGTGAGCGGAGCTAGTTCACGCCATATCAATGGCATGCAGAGCCTCTTGCTTAAGAAGCACTACCCTGGCAGGGTCACCCATAAGGGGGTGATGGGGCCACCCTGGAAGTGGCCGTACTTCATGAGCGCCAATGACGATAACAGGGGCCCCTCTTGCGACCAGGATCAAAAGTGACTTCTGGGTGAGTCTTCATCGCAGTTGTGGTATGAAATAATGAAATAATGAAATGATACATGATGTATGTATGCAGTTGTGGTCCACGTGCGCGTTGGGGCAAGAGGAGAAGGCGGCGCGAGTGCAGGATAGGGTCTGCAAAGCCCAACTCAAGGAAATGTACCACGAGGCGCACCTCCAGGTCCTCATCACCTACCACGCCAACGTGCTTCTCAGAAATCTGATGAAGTCAGAAGCCAAGGATATGATCCTGTACCTCGAGACCGACCTCCCCAAGGAGGTGTACCTCCAGGTAAGTAGGAAACATCAATTTTGATTCATTCCATGAAAAATAAGTAGAAAACATTCATTCTGATACATCTTCTCACATGACAAATGCACGTTGTCATGCAGCACCCTCCTGAATGGTGCAAGTTGTAAATGGACTGCTCGGAGGACATTGTGGATGCGTGGCTCAAGCCTGAGGAATATGAGCTGTGTAGAAAGAAACAGGGGGAACGCTTGGCGATGCCAGGGCCAGCACACCACCAAGGAAGCCAGCCCCTCCTAAGGTCCATGAACAGATGGGTACACTTCTGTTGATATTTTTATTTATTTAGTTATTTTAGCTCTCAATTCTCATTACATGTAATCACCTTTGTGTTTTCCTCACAGACCCACACGCATGATGGCTAGGTGATCAATGAGTCCTGGGGTATGCCCTGGCTCACAAGGGCAAAGCGACTGATCCGACCAACGTCTACAACCCAGCAGACGGGCCCGAGGCATACACCAACCCGAACGCCTATGAGAAGATGGCCGAGTACACCACAGCGGCTCGCACACGCCATGGGGAGGACTTCGATCCGGCCACCCAGCCCCTGGATACGGACATCCTGATGAGGACGGAAGGAGGGAAGCCGCACGACCGATACCATATTGCCCACAGCGCAATTGACCCGGCCACCATTCCCACGCTCTGCCAGGTTCGAGAGGGGAGCAGCACGACCTCATCCGACATCCCCATATGACCTTGGTAGCCGAGCTCCGCGTAGATGTTGGCGACGGTTCAGGTAACTATAGTTTTATTCATCGTTCATTGGTTTTACATATGTACCTTTCCTTTTGCATTGTTTAAACATCACGGGTGTAATATTGCAGTCCGAGCTGGCCGAGTTATGGGCTGCGCAGGAGGCCACGCAAGAGGCCCATCAGTGGTTGCTGGCGGCCCAACAGCAGGCCCATCAGCAGGAGATGGAGCACCAGATGGAGGCTGTCCGATTGCACTCGCAGTGTCAGATGCAGGACTTTGCCGACTTCATTCAGAGCATTCAGATCCCTGGTGTTGTCTTGCCTCTGTTGCCTGCCTCATTGTTCGCTCCACCCCCTCTTCCTAGCCCCATAGGGACTCCGGTGAGTATATATGTTTGTCTATTGCTTTGGCTTGTGCGGCCATCCGGCAGGTACTAATGAGATTGCTTCTCCTTTGTGTAGCCACAGTAGGCGGGTTCGAACTCAACTCCTGGAGACGCCCCTTCTCCAGGCCATGGGTGGCTGGTTGGCCCGAGTCCACCTCACACATCGGCCGGTGGCGTTCCTCCTCCACCTCCACGGCAGGGGTGGTCTCCATGGTCAGGTGGCACTCCTCCTCCGTCTCAGCAGCACGGGTGGTCAGGTCGTGCTCCTCCTCCTCAGCAGCATGGGTGGTCAAGTGGCGCTTCTCCACGTCAGCAGCTCGGGGGCTGGACGTACTCCTTTATGCCGAGGGGTGGCAAGGTGTGGGCTCTTCACACTCTGCGGGGCATGGGGTCGGCGGGTCGCAGCACGAGCAGTGATGGACTAAGGCCTTTATGTTGGACATGTTGAACTTGTTATGGACCATTGATGGATGTTGAACTTGTTATGGATGTTGGACATGTTGGACTATTATTGGATTTATGACTATATATGTGGATTTGTGACTATATATGTGGATTTGTGTTATATATATGGATTTGTATTATATATGTGGATTTGTTCTATATATATGGATTTGTCTACTGTCATATGTATCAAAAAACAAAAAAAATAAAAAAATAGTTTTCCCCAGCTTTTGGCAAAGCTGGGCATAGTTTTGCCTAAACTCCAGCTTTGCCGCACTCGGCAAAGTTTTTTAAAATAAATTAAATTTCTTTGCCGAATGCCAGATCAGCACTCGGCGAAGATTTTTTCAATTACAAAAAAAGAAAAAAATTTTGACTGCTGGCGTGGAAGGCACTCGACAAAGGAAATAATTTAAAAAAATAAAAAAATCTTTGCCGCCTACTATGTCAGTAGTCGGCAAAATAGGCGTCAGATGACTGATGCCGTTAAACTTTGCGACTGCTGACACGTGCGTACATATGATTTTCTATATCATGGTGTAGCATCTTTGTTGGTGTGATGAGCGATTGTCAACATGTCCAATACTTGTGGTTGACGGTTGGTTCCGTGGTTCTATGATCCCCTGACGCAGGGTTATGTGTTAAAATATGTCTCTTGGCTAGTGATGTGCAGGTGTGGAGTCCGGAGGCGGTGGCAACAATCGGGAGAAGGTCAAGTAGGGTGTGCCGTGTTGACGGACCGGGTGCAGTGAAGGGCGTACGCGAGGCTTGGACCGATGGACCAGACGGCCAGGTGGCCAGTCGCGGTGGCTGACACTTGGGACATCGACGAGCGCAACTGTACATGGTGGGGGACGCGTACGCAGTACGCTACTCACGAGGAGGTTTGGTGGTTTATCCTCAAAACCATCGGTGGGGGAGCAAGAACTGGAAAAATCCGTCCATGATTTTCTGAGTTTTCTGGTATAGGAAGTGAGGCCCTAACCTCACCATGACCTCCGGGCTTCAGTTTGTTTTGTCTCAAAAATTTTTGTTTTGCCCTGTGTTGTGTTCCTGTTTCCCTCATCCTCGTTCTTGGCTACGATCTGAGTTTTCCGGAGTTATAGTTCATCTCAAGTGATGATTTTTGGGGAAGACATTCATAGTCAGGCGAATTTCATCTGTGTCAAGTTTGGTAGCCTTTCGCCTTGAGTTATATTGGATTTTATTAACTGTTGTGTCTGCAAGTTTTTCTGTTCCTTGCTCCCAGTCTGTTCTTGGGATACGAGGTCTGATTCCATGTGTGGAGGCAGTAGCGCAACTAGCACCAGTGCTTCTGTATTGAGCGAGCTCTTCTGAGCGACGCTTGTCCCTGAGATTCAAAGCAACCCCACATTCGTCCATTTCAAGCGCCGTGCCAAGTCGTTCCTGTTTGTTGTTTAATTCTCTTTCATTTTTCTCGACCCTGCTGTTTGTTCGATGGTGAGCAAACCCACTGCCCAGACTTGGCTCCACTCCCCTTGCACGGCCGTGTACAAGGCTCGGCCTTTGGTGGTCGTTGGACAGAGATCGAGCAAAGCTGCAGGTGCTAGCTGTTTAGCTGTTGGTTTTTGTGTTCATGAGGCATGGAAAAATAGCAGCTTTATTGCAGCGCCAGCGCTGAGCACCTGCGTGCCTGTACTGGTGCCAGTTCATATAGTTACGAATACAACAGCATCAAGTGACTTGGTTGTACGTGAATTGATTCTTCAAATTGTGCGAAGTCACTTTTCAGCTACAGTGCCAAAATTTATTGCTTGAGCTTTCAACGTGAATTGACTTTGAATCTTGATTAAAGGTCACGGCTTGTGAGTTGGTTGTTACTAGTTCGGTTTGTGCAGGAAGAAGGCAGGGTGTTGCATTTTGTTACTGGTAGGCCGTGCACCTTCGTGTGTCGAGCAAAATCCAGTTTAGTGATTTATTTTGCAGGGATCCAGTTCTCGCTGGTAAAATTAAGTGCTCCTTTTCTAGCCGTTACTCTGTCGGTTTGTTTTCAAGAATTTTCAGTTGAGCTAGAATTGCTAGTCCGAGATTTTGGTTCGCCCTTGGTTTGCGCGTTTGATCTCCAGTTCGATCTTCGTCTCTTGCATCGGCTTTGTGGTGTCCCGCTGTGTTCCTAGGAAACATCCACCCATTCATTTGGGTCGTGGATATCACGGTGTTGGTTTTGTGTGTTTGAGAGTGAAGTTGGGATAGTGGCCTAAATATTTTGAAAGAAAATTTACAGCTCCCATTCACCCCCCTCTGGTCGCCGATTTCGGTCCTTCAACATGGCAATCGGTAAAATCTTTGCCGACTGCCTTTGGTCTGGCTGTCGGCAAAGAACTCTTTGCCGTCAAATTCTTTGTCGAGTACCATTTGCCGACTGCCGACGTGAAAAGCAGTCGACAGAGGCTTTGCCGACTGCCTTTAGCCCTTTGCTGACTGCTTCCAACAGTCGGCTAAGAAGCTGAGTCCGACAGTGAAATAGGCCTCGTAAAGAACTCAATCCTACGTTCCTACTTGAAGCTGACCAATTAGGCCTTGTGGTTAGACTTGTGGAGTACACACTAACACGCATGGTATGAGTGCCTTTAGGATTTTTTTTTTATCGAGAAGGGCTTGAAGATTAGTGCGATCGACATCACAATATTCAGTAAAGAAGCTTGATCATGTTATTAACGGTACAGATAGCAAGTACGTAAATGACTATAGGGCTATGACGGTTCTTTGGCTGGACCTAGGATGTGTGGAGCAATGTTGCTGGTGCTTGGATTTGTTTTGTTTTTCCAAACATCTTCAAATATAAAATATATTCCATGTTTGTGAAATTTCAAAAATGATGTGCCATTCTTCGGATAGAGCAAATTTTAAAAATCACTCTATCCTAAAATGATTTTGGATAAAGTTGTACTCTGTTAAACAAAATCTATGAGTTAGGCCCACATGTTCTTGCATTGGTCACAACAACAAAAGAATTCATTAAGAAAACTAATAGAAAAATGATAGAACAACAAAACAAAAAACAATATATGGAGGCATTGTATTTTTCATATATGGAGACCTCTACCACACTAATCTTATGGGATTTATGGGATTATTATGGCTCTGGTAGTTGACGATTGCCAACTGCCAAGCTTCCAATTGCTGTTCTTCAGCATTGGCTGCCTGCTGTGCTGCTTCCTACACAGTGGCAACGCCATGGACGTTGCAACAGAGGGTAGAGGAAGGGGAAGGAATCTAAGGAAAGGCCAAATCAAAGACATGTTCCAGGCTGTGTAGCAAAGAGGGCTATAATTGCCTAAGTATGAAGAAGTGAACTTGGTAGACGTAGTCTATGTTCAGATGTGCAATGGCAGCGAAACTAATTCTGGTAACTGTTTGGAAGATGGTTTAAGAGCGTGTTCCACTCTCTGGAAGATGGTTTATGAGAAATTGTTGCATTATGCTTATATAATAGTTGTTCGACGGTGTAATCTCTCTCGGCCACTTGTTCTTGTCTGAGCCTGTACGGGGGAACGAAACATTTTGAGAAGCTAATGCTGCTGCTATTATCTGACGTAGTGCGTTGCCGCGGAATGTATACCAAGTTTCCAGCAAGTTTCGAGGAAGCCTGAGTGCAAAAGCAGCAACGATGTCCGGAACAAGAATGTTCGAGCCTGTAAATCTGAACTTTGAAATTGCACGTTCAAACTTGCTCCACAAAAGATTTGAACTTACCTTCCTCAAAAAAAAAAAAAAAAAAGCCCTACGCAGGGGGGCCCATTAGCCTAATTTTCGTTTCGTGATGGCCTAGTTGACTGATTTGGGCTGGGGCGTCATCGGCATCATGCTTGGACCGCGAAGGAAAGCGCCGGCCGGTTGGCATTCCTCTCCCACTCAGCTCACACTACGCACGCCTACTCGCCATCCTCTCCTGCTCCGAATTTTTTTTATTTTTAATTTGTTTTAAATTTTTTTTACAATTTTAATTTTTTGTTTCGAAATACGACAGAACTAGTCGTCCACAGTTAAAAAACGCTCACTGTGTGGGCGTTATATATGACTGGCACAGGGCCGGCCGCCGCCGGTGCCGGCTTTTGCGGGCGGCCGCCTGTAGCCCAAAAAATGCCCACTGCGTGGGCGTTTTTTTGGTGGCGAGGGGCCGCCTGCAAAAGTGCGCGCTGTTTTGCGGGTGGATCTCGGAGCAGCCAAAAAAGCCCATTGTGTGGGCGTTTTTTACGCGTCAGGGGGCCGCCGGCAAAACAGCCGCACCGGCCGCCCGCAAAACAGCCGCACCGTGCATTGATGCAGCCCACCGCAAAATAGGCTAAAACCAACAAAAAAAGGACGACAGTGGGACTCGAACCTGCACCATCTCATCACCAGCCCCGCTGCGCTAACCAATAGAGATGTGTAACTTTCTTGTAAAGAATGGTGCAGTTGTACTATTTAATAGGTGTAAAGAATGGGCAGTCCCGTCCAGAAGACAGTACCGTGCAGCCTCGCCTGTTTTGCAGACGGCCCCCTGGCGCGCAAAAAACGCCCACACAGTGGGCGTTTTTTGGCTGCTTCGAGGCCCGCCCCCAAAACAACGCGCACTTTTGCAGACGGCCCCTCGCCATAAAAAAACGCCCACGCAGTGGGCGTTTTTTGGGCTACAGGCGGCCGTCCGCAAAAGCCGGCACCGGCGGCGGCCGGCCCTGTGCCACGTCACATATAACGTCCACAAAGTGGGCGTTTTTTAACCGTGGACGACTAGTTCTGTCATATTTTGAAACAAAAAATTAAAATTATAAAAAAAAATTTAAAAAAAATTAAAAATACAAAATGCTCCTCCTGCTCCTGCCCACACAGACTCAGACTAGCCGCTGCTAGGGTTTAGCTTCTCCCCCTTCCGCTCGAAGGCCTGCGTCGTCTTCAGTAGCTGACGAGAGATCCGGCGCCGCCTCTTCAGCGCGGGACGCCGAACGCCCGCGATGTTCGATCCGGCAACCGGCCCCTTCGGTTGGCGGCGCTGAGTTCCGCGATGGAGGCCGCTCCCAAGCGGGTCCGCAGGGGCGGCGGCGGCGGCGGCTCGGCACCCGACCGGCTGAGCGCCCTGTCGGATGATCTCCTCCGCCGCGTCCTCTCTTTCCTCCCGTCCCGGTGTGCCGTGCAGACCTGCGTGCTGTCCAAGAGGTGGACAGGTTTGTGGCGTTCGGTGCCCGCCGTCCAACTCGACATCTACGATTTCGGAGGCTTTGGCGAGGGCAACAGGTGGAAAAGGATGAAGGATTTCGCCACCGAGTTTCTGATGCTCCGTAATACGGAGCGCTTGGACCTGTTCCAGCTAGTTGCTGATAATACTTGCCGTCTGCGTGGAGATTTGGAGAGATGGGCTCGCTGTGGCATCAATCACCAACGTCAGGTGCTTCAAATCCGTGCCAATATAATGTATTGGAAGGACCTCCGGATCTCTCGTCTTAGCTCTGCTTTCCGTCGCCTCAAAAAGCTGGAGCTTGGTCGTATGTCTTTGGACCATTCTTTTACAGACATACTCAATTTCGGGTGTCCAGTCCTTGAAGATTTGGTTCTGGACCATTGCTGCACTGAATTTGATGTTATTCAATCCAACACACTCAAGAACTTGTCAATTTGTAATGGTAGATTTGAATTGGTACTAGATGTGTTTGTCATAAAGGCACCTTGTCTTGCTTCCCTGTGCTTGGGCTTTCCTTACAAGAAGTACAAAAATGGTCTTTCACTAGAGGCAGGAAATTCCCTTGTGAGGGCATCAATTTTCATAGTTGATGGTGAAACATCTCAAAGAGGCCACACAATTCTTGTGGGCAGCCTATTCAATGTGACGAGTTTGGAGTTGGATGGTTTTACTGCAATGGTATGCCTTCTTTACTACACAACTCTCTATTTCATGCTTATATCTAATAAATCTGAAGGTTATTCAACGAACATCTTCATTAGTGCAAAACTTACTGAACTAGATCAGTTGATTATTGGCTCATGTCTTTTTTTATGTCTCTGTTTCAGACAATACTGGATAAGGAATTAGATAAGTTCCCAACATTTGACAACTTGAGAACCTTGTCACTCAATTGGTGTTTTCTTAGCGAACGAGATGTAGATAAATTCAAGGCTATTGGAAGATTTTTGCAGAAGTCTCCTAATCTTGAGAAGCTTACTTTGCGTAACTTTTGGGTAAGAGTTCTTAACATTCTTCATTATGTAATGTGAATATGTGCTAGTATTGACCTGCTTAAATGTCTCACATGATTATGGTTATGGCCTATGGATTATTCGAAGTACTCTGAAGGTACTATCAAGAAAGGGCCGACTTTCAAGCAACCCCGGCTTGAAAAGGTATGTCTTTCTTCGATGGAAAGATAGGATGAGCTTCCATATTTTCTTTGGAATTTTTTCTTATAAATTTAAATTGTGCTTAGTTGGTTTGCCATTATATTGCTTTGTTTAATTCTCACCACTAGGCACCCTCCCCATGTGCAATAAAAAAAGTTAAAAGATTCCATGCGAGAGCTTGGTACTTATATCATCTAATTTCATTTCTTCTCTGACGAAGCAACATGCTCATGCTTTGCTTTGCAATACTTGCACCCACACCCATTTAACACTTTCTGTCTTCAACTCCTAGATCATTGTCAGGAGCGTTGTGTATTTTTGTTTGTTTCTTGTTTTGCCTTCCAAGCTATATGTAGCACTAGCACCTGTGATCCAGGAGTTATAGAAGTGGTGGAACTGGCCAGTTATGCTACTGCTGCTGAATAGTGAATACAGAATTGCCACAATAAAAATTGAGTTCGGTTGTTTTGTTCAAGTTTTTACTTGTCTTGAAGATTACTGAAAGTTATATTGTTTTTTAATGAAAACAAAATTTAAGTAAAATTACAATAATCCATGATTTCAGAAATTTTATCTTGCTACTCAGCATGGCCTATGGGAAATATACAAAAATGCAACATAGCCATGCTGTGATAATTGCTATGCTATGCAAGTGATAGTGTTCAATTTACTTTTCACCTATTCTGTAACAGCTAGATTGAGAAAAGACCATGCATGTAAAACTGAGTGCATAAGTTTTTGTGGGACACACTCCCTCCATTCCAAATTGTAACTCATTTTGGTTTTTCAGTTAGAGAGTTACATATATATTACTACGCAGCTAGATGTACATTATGTTTATATACTTGGTAAAATCCTAGGTATCTTCAATGGCCAGAATGACTTACAATGGAACAGAGAGTACTGAGGTAGTGAGGCGATCCTAATACGAAGATTGAGTGTTCTCTTCAACTGTGTTAACTGCTTAGATCATGCAACTGCAGCAAAGTCCACAAAACATATATGCTCACTTTTTTGTGGCTGGAATTCTCTATACTGGTAATTCCTGTGGATGATTTAGCAAGTTGTGTATTTGTTTCAGGTGAAGCCAGTTGTAGGACCAATTGAATTTCCTATGCTTGGAAACCTGAGGACCTTATTTCTGGATAAATGTGATTTGCGTGACAACTTCCGGATATTACGGCATTTCCTGCGGAGCTGTCTGAATCTGGAAAAGCTCACTATACGGCTTTGTGAGGTAGTACTCAATATTCCTTCCAATCCACTCCTACTCTTGCTCAATTTAGCTTGATATGGTAACTTATGGATCCTCTATGATGGAAACAGCTCCCGGAAATTTTCACTGGAGGGAAAGGAGGCAAGGTGAAGATGACAAGAAATGGAGCCAAATCAAAGAAAACACATTCTGGGTTCTGAAACTTGGTGCGCATCCAATGTTGCAAGCTAAAATCTGCTGAGATCATATACAGAAAGGGTGTCAAAATCCAGGAATTGGTCAGTCTTTTACTGGATATCTCGGAGGGTGCACCGATGAATACTATAACTCTTACCAAGTATGAAGAAGCGATTGACTTTGACCCATCAGACTGACACTATGTGGCCTTTTCTGGTTAGTGACTAAAATGTACTAGCTTATTTTAAGACATTCTGTCCGCTGGCGTACCAATCTATGACCGAATGTAGATGGCCCAAAGGCGTGCTCTGACTGAGCCCATCTGTGTTGTTGGTGTCTTGTTTAATGGTTCTGAAAAGGAAGTATATTGTGCTGAAATATGACTATTTGAGTTAAAATCTGTGTGCCCTGAGAAGTGAGTATTGGTGTGTTTGATGAAAGTAAATTTATGTTATTATTATGGCTCTGGTAGGTGAGTGCCAAGCTTCCAATTGCTGGCATTGTCGGACGCAAGGTGAGATCGAGTAGCGGCAACGCGACTACAAACACTCTCGTCGGTCGTTACTCGTCGGGGCCATGCCACGTCAAAGACATGGAAATGAATCAAACGAAAGGTCAAGTCAAAGACATGTTTTAGGTATAAGAAACCTGAACCGTTTACACTTTACTGTATTCGAAGGTCAAGGTGAAACGTAGGATTGCTGAAACCATTTCTGAAGGAAGGTTACGGCAATACCCTGTAACTGGTTAGCTTCACGCTCATCTAGATAGAGGCTGTGCGCCAAAGAATAATTATGCAGAAGCGACCTTGGTAGGTGTAGTACGGTAGTAGTGCCATAGTCTATTATGTTTAGAAGATGTGCTATTTTGCTATAATAAGTGCAGACGTATGGGCAGTGAAACTAATTCTGCTTTTTTCCGATTAAGTGAAACTAATTCTGACTACTGTTTGGAAGCATGTTTGGGCTTGGGCTTTGTATGTGAATGTGGCACGTCTAAAAAAAGCCCACTCCGCTTTCTCTCTGTCTCTCTCCTTTTGTTTTTTTTTTAAAAGAAAGCCCACTCCGCTGGGACTAGTGTTCTCTCCGGAACTCGGAAGAAAGTTCTTCGTTTCCGCTCCGACGCCGCTCTTCCCCGTTCAAGGTTAGGGTTTGGCTTTAGGTTCTTCGGGTAGTGCGAGCTGCGAGGGTACATTTCGCCAATTTTAGGTGGAAATCGGCGGCGGTCGGAGTGATCCGGAGCTCCCGCTCCAGCTCAGTTCGGGGACGAGGGCTCTGATGTTCGAGCCGGCTTACGTCCCCGTCACTTCGCCGCGCTGAAGAAAACCGTGATGGCGGGCGCGGCCATCAAACGTGCCCGCGCCGGCGGCGGTTCGATCCGCGACCGGCTGAGCTCCCTGCCGGACGACCTCCTCCTCCGCGTGCTCTCCTTCCTCCCGGCGCAGCAGGTCGTGCGCACCACCGTGCTGTCCAAGAGATGGACGGATCTATGGCGTTCCGTGCCTGGCATCAACCTCAGTTTCTCCGATTTCCGAAGAAACTCTGAATTTGACTCGGCAGTTTGGGAAAGGATGGTTGATTTCGTCAACAACCTGCTGATGTTACACAGAGCTCCATGCCTGGATGCGTTCCGGTTGGTTGCAAGTGTCGTTAGTCACGATCGTCGTCGACACGTCGATAGATGGGTCCGTCGTGCCATTAAGGACAACCCCTTAATGCTCAAGATCTCTTTTGATAGATTCTTCACATCAGTTACCATATCTGTCTAGCCCTTGTCATCGCCTCAGAAGTTTGCATCTTAATGGTGTGTCCTTGGATCATTCCTTTGCGGAACGCCTCCATTCTTGGTGGCCAGAGCTAAAAGATCTTACTCTCACAAATTGCCGTACGGTGTTTTGTGGCATCGAATCTGACAAACTAGAGAATTTGGATGTCTTCTATTGTATAGATCAGCCTGTAGATGTGTTCGCTATCAGAGCTCCTCGTCTTGCATCGCTGTCTGTGCGGCTGGACATTCGTTTTTCATTAGATGCAGGGAATTCCCTAGTGAGGGCATCAATCTCTTGGAAACCTGGGAAATTCTCTCCACAGAGAGGAGCGATGCTTCTTGGCAGCCTCGTCAATGTAACGAGTTTCGAATGGGAAGGTTTTGAAGCAATGGTACACCTTTATTTGGAACCTTGTTTTGCTCCTTTAATATCTGTTCAGTATCATTTGAAGTTTTCTCCTTACTGGACAAAGGCAATTGATCATTAGCTCAATCTGGTTCTATTTCTCTATTTCAGGCAGTTCTTGATGGAGAATTTGATGATGTTCCTATATTTTACAACTTGAGAACCTTGTCTCTTGAAACATATTTTACCAGCATTAGCACAAGTGATGTGTGTGAATTGAAGGCTGTAGGGAGATTTCTACACAAGTCTCCTAATCTAGAGAAGCTTACTTTGAAGGATTTCAAGGTAGGAACACTTAATGTTTATCTACACTAGATATGTGACTCCTATTGATTTGCATAATTTAGTTTTTACTTTGAAGATTAATTAGAAGGTTTGAAGCAAAAGACCAACACCAGCTGGCTTACATAAATTAACTTGTTGTTTTGTTTGTGGCAGAGGCAGATGTCACACCTAACCCGGGTTTAGGGAAACATTCTTGACAATTACCATAACTGTAGATTTCTAATAGCAAAAGATGATTAATGTTATTTTGTTAGTTTTTGCATAACTTGATAAGTAACCAAAGAAATATGCTGTTATAAAGTTAATGTTGTTTTAAAAGAAGATGAACTGAAAAATCGACAAGAAAAACAAGAAGTTTGGAAACTTGCAATTTTACTGACAATGGAAAAATGGGAATACTTTAAAATAGGCTTAGGGGTACTCCTTGGTGGCTAGAACAACGGAAATCCTGATCATAAAATTACTTCACAGTTCACACTTTATTTGTGCCTACTTTAATAATTGGGTCATGCAGATAATACTAAACTTATAATTTCTGTTGTTTTTCCCTAGAATAACACAGTTAAGTTTGCTGACCAAATGGGCCAGTTTCACTCCAAGATCATCTTAGTTGGAAAAGTACTACTGGCATGCCTATTTCTCAGCCTCACATTTGTAGGTGTCAATGTGCACCTTATGTACAGAGTTAATTCTCTGAAGGTTTTTTAGAACCTTTTGCCAGATACAGTCAATTACTTTACATCTGAATATGCTGCAAGTTTTTGCTTATTTGTTGGCAGCAATCTAATGCACAGTAAAACTTCCTTTGTTAGCACGTGATGATGACGTTACTGTGTGTTTCTCTAGAAACTGTATCAGGCCTTCCTTAAATGACACAACAACAACAACATAGCCTTTTGTCCCAAGCAAGTTGGGGTAGGCTAGAGATGAAACCCAAAAGAGACAAATAATATTAATGCAATCTCAATTCTAAAACTGATAATTACATTAAAAAAATTCTAAAACTGATAGTGCATTGCTATAAACCAAAACCTATTTGCTTATCCCTTTTTTAATAGAATTTTCTGTGCAACTAGTTGTTATAGATGATTTAACGAATTGTATCTTGATTTCAGGTGGTGCCAGTTGTTGAACATGTTGATTTCCCTATACTCGAAAATCTGAGAACCTTGTGCCTGCATTTTTGTGATTTGCATGACAATTTGCAAATATTGCTTCATTGTATGTGGAATTCTCCTAATTTGGAAAAGCTTAAGATAACCAGTTGCAAGGTATGTCACTTTTCTCTTTGTGCACTGTAGCTCTTGCACATTTTATCTTAGTATTGGTAACATACACAGTTCCTTTATATCATGGAAGCAGCTCTCAAATGATTCGACGCAAGGGAAAGGAAGGGCCAAGTCGAAGAAGACGTATTCTCAATCTACAAACGAGCCACGCTTCCAGTGTCTGAAGCTTAGAGTATGCTGAGATTGCTTCCAGTGTCTGAAGCTTAGAGTATGCTGAAATCTCATGCTACGAAGAAGATGCTGGTGTTCCCGAACTGGTCAGCTTTTTGCTGAACTTTGCTGCTCCAACGATTACTATAAAAGACAAAGTCTAGGAATTTCCTACCATCCTGACTCTAGGTGGTCTTGTTATTTTTTTTTTCTGACAAACTTGCTAGCTGTAAACTCCTATCAGGGAATGAATCTACTTCTAGCGAACGCAATGTGCCAACATGCTCAGTGCTTGAATTGAACCAGTACTGATCTATTACTCGAAGTGCTGCCTGGTATTCTAGTTAGCCCCCTTGGTATACGGATGCCATCTGTTGCACATTTTTGTGCTTGTTCTTGGGAAGTTAAGCCGTGTGTACCAACAATGTTTCCGCGCTGCAGGTTCGCGTGTCGCTCTCCTCTGCCGTGATCGGCCGGTGCCCCTGATCCCTGACCGCCACCGCTGCTTCTGTTCCTTTTTTTTTTGACAACAGCTTCTGTTCCAGTTTGTACCTGTGGGTGTGGCTGCGGTGAAACGGGCCCGCGTTTGCAGTTTTTTTAGGAGCCAGATCGTACACGGCAGGGATATCTTGGTTGGCAATCAATCGATGTCTAGAGATACAGAGGAGATACGTATACGATTCTTGTTAGAGATCGATCTTCTCCACCGCTACGACCGCCGCTCTTCCAGTGGCTACGGTGAGTCGGTGAAACGTGACCGTTCGCAGTACTTGAGCCCGATCGTACACGACACGATGTCTTGTTCGGCAGCAAAATAGTTATCATTTTCGCTTTTAAAAAGTTAATATTTTTAAAATATCGGTAATTATATATTAAAATATATAAATAATTATGTTAAGTAATTAATATTATCGAAAAAATATTAAAGTGTAGTTTTTAATAAATTTATTTAAAGATAAAAATATTGTATGTATTTTATATAAATCTAATTAAAGTTAAAAAAATTTAACCGGTACGCATTCTATAACGTTATTTTTTTTAGACAGAAAGAGTATATATATATATATATATATATATATGGAAAATACTTTCTGCAAGTACGTGTTACTCCGGCCTTGTACCGTACACGCGAGCGCTCCCTGCTCCATTAAATCGGGTAGCGATACCTTATCGGATGGGTGGGTGGGCTGTGGACCCATTATAAGCATTCCCTAATAAATTCCCGTCCCCGTCCCGATATCCCAGCAGGCGGCAGCAGCGGCACCTTGGCTCCTCCGCGGTTGGCGGCCACCCCTTCCACGGCCTGCGGCGGCGGCAAATCTTTGGAATATCCCAACAGGTTTCGTTGATACGGAACGTCCTAATCAAATATGTTTATGCAGTTTGTTCGACGTTCTGGCTTGCGGATCTTCCAACCTCGTTGGCGACCGTCCCAACCCACGATGTCCTTCTGTGGCTGCGAGCGCGGTGGCCGTGTACGCCGGCGTGCTTCAGTTTCGTCCCCGTGTACGCCAACATGTATGTATTCGTACTCCGTATGGACATGTATGTATTCGTACTCCGTATGGACATGTATGGATCCATACTTCCAGTTTCATACTCATTATAAACATGTATGTAATGTATATATAGGGAAAATGCTTTCTACACGTACGTGTAGTTACTCCGGCCTCGTACCGTACACGCGAGCGCTCCCTGCTATATATATATATATAGGAGGTACGTAGGATTCCAAGTTTGTTAGAGATCGATCTTCTCCCCAGTTCGAAGTGGTTTTCATCCAATCCAAGTCCTGGAAATAATAACAGCCGGCCGGGAACCTCGTGATTCCTCCGATCACACAATACCAACACGACCGAACTCGATGACAAGCCCCATGCAAAAGGAGCCGCGCTGACGACGACGGAGGCACCGGCAACTTGGCCGCCGCCGGCGGGGACCGGCTGAGCGCGCTGCCGGACTGCCTCCTCCACGAGATCATGTCCCGCATGCAAGGCCGGCAGGTGGTGCAGACGTGCGTGCTGTCCACCCGATGGAGGCACCTCTGGCGCTCCGAGCCATGCATCGACGCTGACCATGATGAGTTCGGGGCTGCGGCCGTGGCCGCAAGCTACAAGGACAGAGAGGTGTGCTGGGAGAAGTTCGAAGACTTCATGTACGTTCCAAGTGTGTTTATTTAGATATTGCATGTTTTCATCATTACATATATAATGTAAGTGTTTTTTCGGATGTTGTATGTGTTTACAATGGTTTCAAGGTGTTTTGTGATCGTTTTAGATGCATGTTTCATTTATTTTCAAACGGATGTTGCAACTATTGAAATTAGATGTTTGAAAACTAGATAAGTGTTGCATCTCCCGTCTCACCTTTGTGCTGTCTCGCCTCGATGTCAGTCGTAGGAAAGCGGAGGTGGTCCCACTGGTGTGGATGCGCCCCATGTTCTTGTGGGCAGACGCAACATAAAAGACGTGGGAGGGCAGGCGCGGTGGGACACAGGACAGGGTGCAGCAGCGACAGTCAGGAGCTAACCACGGGCATATCAAACAATTCCTCAAATTGAGGTGTATATATATGTATATATATATATATATATATAAATATAGGAGGTACGTAGGATTCCAAGTTTGTTAGAGATCGATCTTCTCCCCAGTTCGCGGTGGTTTCCATCCAATCCAAGTCCTGGAAATAATAACAGCCGGCCGGGAACCTCGTGATTCCTCCGATCACACAATACCAACACGACCGAACTCGATGGAACAAGCCCTATGCAAGAGGAGCCGCGCTGACGACGACGGAGGCACCGGCAACTTGGCCGCCGCCGGCGGGGACCGGCTGAGCGCGCTGCCGGACTGCCTCCTCCACGAGATCATGTCCCGCATGCAGGGCCGGCAGGTGGTGCAGACGTGCGTGCTGTCCACCCGATGGAGGCACCTCTGGCGCTCCGTGCCATGCATCGACGCCGACCATGATGAGTTCGGGGCTGCGGCCGTGGCCGCAAACTACAAGGACAGAGAGGTGTGCTGGGAGACGTTCGAACTGCCGGTGGGGTAGCAAATCCACACGCCGCCACCGTTGCTCGGGTACGGACGGGCGCGCCGTCGCGGTCGGTAGGGACGGGCGCGCCGTCGTGGTCGGCCAAGCGAGCCAGACGCGGGCGCCCCATGGCCGTCACCGGCGCCCTTGGCACCGCCGCCCAGGCACGCGCAACTGGGCTCCTGGGGTGAGCGAGCCTTGCCGCCCGGCCTCCAGCGATGCGGGGCGCGAGCCCTAGTCGGCCGCGGCCAGCAGGAAGGCGCGGGGGCGCGGGGTCGGCCTCGACGCGTGGCCCCACCTAGGCAAGCGTGGGAGCCGGCGCTGCCTCCACTTCTCTCTTTTCTCTATGTTGTGCGCTGGACAGATGAGGAGAGAAAGAGAGTGAGGGAAGTTAGGGAATAGGGTTAGGGTTTTCACCCTCCCTATTTATATAGCCTTGGGGCAATCTAAACCGTCCATCGGGATGGATGACCAGGAATGGCCGAGGCCCAAAGGCCTAGTAGGCCGAGCGCCGCATGCAAGGCTACGGGAACTGGCCGTGGGCCGTTTTCGCGACCGGGCCGAATGGTTTGCCCTTGGCCTGGTATAACTAGTGCGATTTCTGAATTTTTTCTTTTTATTTCCAGAAACTTATTTATAGAATATTTGAATGAATTTGAATTGGATTTAAATGTAGATATCAAATGGAAATGTTAGCTATGTAACAAACATAGATATTGATTAGTTCTACGCACATGGTATTCGAAAATGTTTCCATTTCAGGTCATTTAATGGCTCAATTGACCAAGTTTGACCAAGTCAAAACTTGGATTTTAAAAAATGATAATTAGATTGCAGTTTTTAAAGCCCTAGATAGTTTCAACTCGAAAAGTCATAAATACCAAGATTGGTCCACTCATCAAGGTCTATATTTGATACATATGACATTTTTATATTTGACAAAGTGTTAGTAAAGTGTAGTTCTAAATCCACAAGTCTCACATATAGTTTTATAAAGTCTATGTGAGATTTAAGATTTTATAACTAGTGTTTACTAACACTTTCTTAAATGCAAAAATGATTTATGTAGAAAATATAGATCTTGATGTTTTCTACAAACATGGTATTTAAAATATTTTTATTTGAGGCCATTTAGTGTCTCATTTCACTAAGTTTGACTAAATTATTTTTAGGGACGGCTGATGATTGAGCCGTCCCTAAAAGTCAGCCCTATTTATAGAGGCGGTTGAAAACACCAGCCATCTTTACAGTGCTATTTGTAGGGACGGCTGGTTTGCTGGTGTCCGCGCATCCCACTATAAGAACGGCTGTATTGCCAGAGACCTGGCTCTTAGAAATCATTTTTCACGTAGTAGGACATGCTGCTGGCCTCGGTAACGTTTCCATTGCCCACTTGGACAAATTCCGGCTGCGCCTTACCGGCCACCATTCTGAGAGGAGACGAGGAGGAGTATACAGATGGATCAGCCGTAGCATAAAGTACGACGGCGGTGGCGGCATCAGTTCCACTAGATCCTGGCGGCTCAGAATGCTACATCTTGACAACGCCTCGCTTGATGCCCTTTTCTCCGAGCACGTCGGATCCGGGTGTCCAAACTTGGAGGATCTGGAGCTGACGGACTGCACGTTAGACTTCCATGCGATCAGCTCTGGCTCACTGAAGAACCTGGTCATGAAACAAAGCAGGAGGATATCAGGGTTAAGTGAGATCACGTCGCCCACGCTGAACAACTTGGTTATCGACGGTGGCGGCGACGTGGGCGAATATTGCCAGCTTGTTATCACGGCACCTGCTGCTGCTTCTGTGTTCCTGGGTGTCGAGGCAGCTTACGGCTTTTATGGTGGTTTTTTGGTGAGAAAGAGGACGGCCCATTCCAAGGTGTCCGTGTTCGTTTACCGGCGTGGATAATTGTCGATCATCTGAAGATGCTTGGTAGCGTGTCTGACGTGATGACAAACCTAGAGCTGACAGATGCCGAGGCGATGGTACGTTCCTATACACTATTTGTTTCTTTTTAACTTTGTCATGTTTCTGTTTCACTCTACTAGCACACGTTGGGTGTTTGTGTCATCTAATCTGATATATTCCAGGTGCCTGGTAAGTGGTCCGCAACATTCCCACAATTCAACAAGCTAAGGGCGTTAGAACTAAACCGATGTGACCTTAGTGATGGTTTCCAGACGTTGGGGCTCTTCCTTCGTAATTCACCCAACCTGGAGAGGCTCATTTTGCGGCATTGCAAGGTAGAGTATAGAGTATATATATATTGTACCTAAGCTTTTTAAAAACTCATGTTTACTTAGTTTTAAATTCTCTTGTGAATGTCGTTAACTTACGTGTTTCACGCTGCCAACGCAGTACTCAAATGACTGGAAGAATAAGAAAAGACCTTCCAAGTCGAAGAATACACAGCTTACTACCCCGTGCACCAACCTCGTCGATGCCCGGTGCAAGAACCTCAAGTTCACTGAAATAATATATCGAGACGAAGACATCCGCCAACTGATTGAGCTTTTGCTCTGCATTGCAGAGAATTTACCGAACAATTGCATAAAACTCATTAAAACTTAGTTATGTCATCCAAAGATTTAATGCGTACTTTTGTCACATTAAGGTTGTTTTGAATTCTGGGCTCACATGTCCTTCATTGATAACTGGATTCGAGACATATCCTGAGCAATTTTGTATTACGCCATTGGGCTAGCCGCACGTACCCACGCACGTCGATTGGGCGAGCGTTGCCCATGGTATAATCACCTCTCCTCGGGTGTCGTTGGCTAATCTAGCAATTGCCTCCACGTCCCCACCTCCTCTTCCCTCGTGCTCCTCCCTTCCCTAGCTGCTGAGCTCGGAGCATCCGCCTGCCCCACCTCACATGCAAGCTACGTCGAGCTACATTGCTGGGCCTAGCTGATGCTGACGCGACCACCCTGCAGCCAGGCGGGGCAGATCTGTGGCCCCATCGCTCACCTGCCCCTCCTCACCTATGCCCAGCCATGGTGACACCACACCAACATAGAGTAAGTAAAAGCGAGAGCAGATCGAGGCCTTGCCGACCGTTTCCACCACCGCTTGGCATGCCACCGCGGCCAGCTCTGCTCCATCGTCAAGATGGGGTCGTCGAGGTGGCACTGGTGCCATTGTGGCAAGCACACGTAGGATGCTGGCGCGAACGTGACAAGTTTTTGACTGTTGAAGTGTGACGACAATAGTTTAGATACCTAGATGTGAGCTTTTTCAGGTTTAGTACCCAGGTAAAAATGCTCCAGTAATAGTTAAGTACTAAGATGAGAGGTTTTTTAGTTTGAGCACCCAAATAAGAATGTGCTAATAGATTAAGTACTCACCTTGTATTTTACTCTAGAGTATATATATTGTACCTAAGCTTTTAAAACTCATGTTTACATAGTTTTAAATTCTCTTATGAATGTCGTTAACTTATGTAGTTTTACGCTGCCAACAAATACAATACTCAAATAACTCGAAGAATAAGAAAAGATCTTCCAAGTCGAAGAATACAGAGCTTACTACCCCGTACCCCAACCTTACCTCAAGTTCACTAAAATAATAATATATCGAGACGAAAACATCCACCACATTCAGCCCTGCATCCTTTACTGGACCGAAGGAGTACATAACTTTCTAGCATACATTATTGGAGGATATTTTTAGTGGACCTTCTTTTGAGATTACTAATGAGCTGCTGCTTGAGTGGTTTGAACTTAATAAAGACAAGGAAAAGGTGTACATTAATGCCCAAATTAATGATTTTTGAGGTGTACATCGTTGGTGCACTTTTGCTACATTTTCTTTTTATGTGATATTATTTGTCTATATTTGCATGCTATGTGAAATTATATGTAACAAGTTATCCAATTTTGCTACCATTTTTTTAGAAAAAACAGGGGTAAAATCACAATGTATGCTATTATACAGTACTTATTATTATTTATTATTTATACAATATACACGACGCTGTATCGTACGTCAATTCCTGGTGTACACGCTACGCCTAGTACCACGGAGGGCTTTTCTATCTGCGTCTCGTTTTCCTGTGTCCTCATTTCCCCACTCAGTCACTTACCGTCCAGGAAGGGGAAGGGTCCAGGCGTCCGGCCGTCCGGCACTTCAGCTTCTCCCTCTTGCTCCTGGTGGCTGCGTCTTCTCCGGTCGGGCTCTTGTCCGGCGAGCGTGAGGCTGTGACTCGGTAGGCCCCTTTTGGTCTTCTACACAGAGGAGGCACTCCATCTCCATGGAGCTGGAGGCCATTGGAAAGCGACCCCGTGCAAGCTGCGGCGGAAGCAGCTTGGCCAGCGACAGGCTGAGCTCACTGCCGGATTGCCTCATCCACGAGATCATGTCCTTCTTGAAGGCCCGGCAGGTGGTGCATACCTGCGTGCTGTCCACCAGGTGGAGGCACCTCTGGCGCTCTGTGCCATGCCTCGACATTGACCAGGAGGAGTTCAAGACCACAGGCCCGAACCGCGATATAGTGAAGGAATGGAACAACTTTGAGGACTTCACCGACCATCTGCTTGTCCCCAATAATATTTCCATTGCTCACTTGGATACATTCCGGCTGCAGCTTAGTAGCGCTCACACATATCCACACGATAAGGAAAACAAGCAGCCAGATGGATCCGCCGTGGCATAAAGTATAGTCGCCAAGATCCTGGCATTCAGCGTATGAAACTGAACTCTACCTCCTGGCGTCTCAAAAGACTGCACCTTTCCAATATACTTTTGGATGACAGTTTCATGAATCATATCAGTTCAGGGTGCCAATATCTGGAGGATTTGGAGCTGAAATATTGCAAATGTTCATTTCTTGAGATCACGTCCCACACACTGAAGAAGTTAATTCTGAAAAATTGTACATGCAGTGGACTTTCTGCAGTTACATCGTCCATGTTGAAGTGGTTGATTATTGATACTTGTCACAATGAATCTAACTGTCAGCTAGTTATCATGGCCCCTGCTGTTGCTTATCTACTACTCTCTGTCATGGTTTGGACCTTTCGTGGTGGTATCTTGTTAAACGGCATGCCATCCATTGCCAATGCATCGATTTATCTAAGGCATAACAATGAATGTGAAAGTAAATTCGTTGACGATCAGTTCAAGCTTCTGGATAGTGTGTCTAATGTGACAAGTTTATATTTGTCAGATTTCAAGGCAATGGTATAGCCTTTGGTCTTTTCTTACACTTCATTTTCACTCTATTCACATCGCAGTACTATTTTCTATACTCTCAACAAATTATATAATGCATTCCAGGTGATCGGTGAAGAATTCCCAGAATTCCAGAACCTTAGGACCTTGTTATTGGAGAAATGTGATCTTAGTGACAACTTCCAGACTTTGGGACACTATCTTCAGCATTCACCTAATTTGGAGAAGCTCACTTTGCGCTATTGCTAGGTATCTGTGCTTTGGCGTTGAATTTATTTTGACTAATTTTTTATCTCACTATCATAAATATTTTGTGATGCCAACAGTACCCAAGAGATTATAAGAAAAAGAAAGGGAAGGCCAAGTCGAACCAGTTTGATGTCCAGTGCAAGAACCTCAAGCTTACTGAAATTATCTACAAAGATGGCGATGTCCAAAAGATTTGTTTAGCATTTTTGATGATCTGCCCAAGAATAACATAAAATTCACCAAGGTTGATCCAGATCATCATTAGCCAAGGCTATCTGTGTCGCATGTCACGCTGTGGTTTCTATGAACTTTGCTTGCATGCCTCCGCTGTGTTTCGATGTCTTTAGTTAATGTGTGTTGGGCATGTACTCATTTCTAGATAATTTAGCTGTATGAGGTATGGTACTGATTTGGTATTGTTTGCACCTCAAGTCCTTGTGTGCTGTAAGTTTACTTGCTTCAAAAAGTGAACAGAAAGTTGCATGTTTGTTTCGTTTCTTTGAGTATCTGAATTCTAGTTTGGCAGATGCAGGCCTTTTCGAAAATGAATCTTTGAGTTCATTTCGTCTTTCTGTTCTGCATTCACTAGTCTATGAGTCTAAATACCAATCTGTTACACTTACACTTCGCAATGATTCAAGATGAATTATCAAGTATATAGATATATTAACATTTTGATCATGAAGAACCATGGTTGATCTATCCATCAGCCATATATTGGTTCTCCCATCAACAATCACCTATTCACCTGTAAGTGAAGACCCTTACTCTGCCTTCGAGCTATATACATGAACTAGCATTTGTAAGCTCTGCATCTGGCATGCAATTTCCCTCCAGTTTTCATTCCTGCCAAATTAGGCCCATATACGATCTCCATTGCTACGAGATTTTAACCGCTATGCTTCCCGTACGTCCCCAACGAATCCTTGCATTGGGTCGTTGGGTGGACCGCTTCCTTTGAGTTTGAGATGCCCCTCAGCGATCAGCGCACAGGCCAACTCGAGGAGGGGAGCATGGTGTTCATGGAATTCAAGCTCAATCAGCTTCAGATTCTCGCACAAGCTCTATCCAAGAATATGCAGTTGCTTAGCATTAAGGCTGGGAATGTTTCAAGGAAGCACCTGAGCACGTTTTTTTTTTTTTTTTGACAACACGTGGTGTTGGACATGATCTTGATTAACACCCGTGATCAACTTAGACAAACGTGCTCAGGTGGTGTACAAATAACAGTCCAAGGGAACCTTGCAAGTTTTTGAAAAGGACAACATGTCCAGGTGGTGTACAAATAAGAAACATGAGGGAGTAGTTAGCCCAGCCCACAATAAAAAATAATCTAAATCTTATTGTAGAAAACATTGACATCCTAGGAAAATTTACTACTGTGTGCGTATATAGGTCTTGTAATGTAGCTCGTAGCCAACAAAACATTTAGGAGAAAGAACTGTGACATGGGTAATAGGTAAAAATGCAATGTTCTAGTTGACCGCTCTGCCAGTGTTAAATTCATACAACAACCAAACAATGTATCTAATTATAATAGGTAGAAACACATACAGGGAAATGTCAATTTTAGCATTTCTATTTGGCCTGACCAATGCTCTAAGAAAAAAGAAATGGATAACTCAACAATTAATCACCTATTCACCTGTAAGTGAAGATCACTGCTCTGTCTTCTTTGAGCTATATACATGAACAGCATCTGTAAGCTCTGCATTGGCGTGCATAACTGTAGCTTGTAAATGGCCTCCTGTTTTCATTCCCTCCAGGATTCAGCCTATGGGATCTTCATTTAGTCATTTGTACGAGATTTTAACTGCTACACTTCAGGTACGTCCCCAACAGATCCTTCGATCGGGTGAACCCACTTCGTTTGGGTTGGAGATGGCCCTCGGCGCACTGGCATGTGGTGTTGTTGGATGGCTAACAGCCATAAGCAACTAAACCAGAGCCACATAGTAGTCAAAAAAAAAAAAAAAAATTAACAGAGCCACATAAGATACTTGGTTGTCGCCAACGGAAGCACCCAAGGTCCCAAGCACCTCATTTGGACCAGCCCCACAGTGTTTATACTCCGTATATATCAATTATCAAGAGAATATGGCCTTTAGAGAGAAGATACCCTACGTGAAGGGGAAAAAAGTGCTAACTGTCTGCAAACTGAACCATAACTGGCCCAAACTAATATCTGACGGTAGTTGCACTGATGTGTATGGGAATGCATACCAAGTTTGCAGCAAGTTTCGAGGAAGCCCCGTGTACAAAAGAAACAACAGTGTCCAGGAAAAAAAATGTTCGAGCCTATAGATTTGAACTTTGAAAACGAGCACCATAATAAAGATATGAATCTGCGCTGGTCCGTCAGCATAATCATGAACGCTGGACCTTTTCTCGCGCTATGCCATTTCAAGATGGCCCAGTTCCCGTGGGCTTCCACTAGGACTGGTAGTTCCAAGTATCTAGGGTTTCGCAGCTTCTCCGCGTTCCGCTCGAAGCCTCCAATGCTCTGCTGCTCTCTCTACTCCAATTTTTGGGCAATTTTCATTTTCACCAGCTTACGGATGGCGTTTTCTAGAATCTCATTCTTAAAACGTGCCTTACAGAATCAGTAGGTTTGCTTGTTCGCGTCTTTGATTTTTGCCACATTTGCCTACGTGGCATGCCAGGTCAAGCTGACACGCTGTTTCGAGGCAACGAGGGCGCAGGAAATGACCACGGTGCCCCTGGCTTTTCCTTCACTTGGACGCGCTGATCCTAGCCCCGCCCTAGCTCCCTTCATTCCCCTTCCCGACCATGCCTATCTCCTCCCCCACCCGCCGTCGCTGCCTCCTTCAACACGCCGCCGTCCGCCTGCTCCTCCCCAACCCACGACTCCACGGGCAGGCCGACCTGATGTCCATCCATCAGAGACTACACGAAGGTATGTGGCCCGCTCCTTCCGCCTTGGGACCTGGATCCCGCTCGTCGATTAGGGTTAGGCTTACAGGCCACTAACTTCGTCCTTTGCCGCTTCATTTGTGCATGGTTAGACGCTTGATGTAGTAGATCTCCACCTCCGGTTTCGCAATGTCTAGTGGTGATGGCACTTGCCCGCCTTGGTAAGCACTTTACCACCCTAGTGATGTAGTTTTCAATCTACAGTTGCTCATGTTTTTTTGATGTTTATGATGATGCCAGGATCTGGTAGTGCATTTAGGCTAGTTGTTAAGGTTGATCAGTATGTTCATGAGACTGAATATGGTGAATATGGGGGGTCAGCTGACATTGCAGCGCAACAGCATGAGATGTGGCTTGATATAAACAGTCAGTACTCTCTTATCTCAATTCCATGAAGATTTAATGACAAAGACTATTTGGGGCCCCTCTCAAACACTTGCAGTCTAGGTTCTTAATGTGGATACTGGCTCTAAGTGGAAACTTAGGAGGGATGAGCATGTGCAGCAGATGATTAAGGACAGGTTGGATGACAGGGTTGCTTATCTTTCAGTCAAAGTTATGAGAAAAGATGCATATAATGACAATGCTAGCTCTGTTGCTTCTAGAGGTAGATGTGTTTCTGGGGTGACTAATGATGCTAGCTCCACCGATGATGTTGAAGGTGTTGGTGATACTTGCAGCACCCCACCTTCCCCTGCTGAACAGCCTATACAGGTAGTTGATTGGACCACTCTAACCATCCAAGAGGGCCCTAATGATGATGGTACTGCTACACACCTTGCTGATGAGGATCTGGTATATGATGCCTTAGGATTCAATCAAGGTGAGGTAGTACATGAAGAAGATGGTCTAGAAGAGGTGCCCATTGCAGCTATGTCAAGAGAGATGTAGGAAGAAATGGCTGATGCAGCTATTGACGTTGATGACATAGCTGATGAAGAGCCAATGCAAGAATGGGACAGGGACAATCCTGACATGAGTGTAGGCACTTGTTATCCCAGTATGGAGGAGTTTCAGTTAGCAGTTAGACAATATGCTATAAAAGGAGTTTGAGCTTGTTATGCACCATTCAGACACAGACAGGTACAGGGTGAAGTTTGGTGCTCTTGGCTGCCCATGGAAACTGAGGGGTAAAACACAACACGATGGCAGTGTCAGGGTACATTTTCTGATTTTAAGCTATTGTAGTTGTCATTTTTCTTCAATTAGGAGTTCCTGCATTGCATTTTCTGGTGTATTGTACTAATATGTTGCTGGTTTTTTAAATGCAGATTCAAATTAATTCGTTTGAGCATTTGTGTGCATCCACACAAAGGGTAGAAAACCCCACTATGGCAAATATAAGTTGGGTGGCAAAGAGAGCTCCACAGTTCCTCAAGAAGAAGGCTTCAATGGGGGCTACAGTAATGCAAGCGGAGTTCAAATTAAAATATGGGCTTGAGATTCAGTACATGACTATGTACAATGGTTTAAAGAGAGCAGCTAACAAGCTTTTTGGTAAGTGGGATGATTCTTTTGATTGGTTGTATAGATTCAAGGCTGAAATAGAACTGAGATCACCTGGTAGTGTTGTAGAGATATACACTGTCACTGATGAAGAAGGCAACATTAGGTTTAGTAGATTCTTCTGTGCATTCAAAGCAAGCATAGATGATTTCTTGAATGGCTAGAGGCCTTATATCAGTGTAGACTCCACAACACTGAATGGCAATTAGTGTGGCCACATGCCTGCAACCTTAGCTCTAGATGGTCATAACTGGATGTTTCCAGTGGCATTTGGCTTCTTTGATGGAGAGACAAAAGATAATTGGGCATGGTTTATGGAACAACTTAGGAAAGAAATTGGTCCCATGGAGCACTTAGCAATCTGTACAGATGCATGCAAGGGGTTGGAGTCAGCTGTTAAACTTGTGTTTCCACAAGCAGAGATGAGAGAATGTTTTAGGCATTTGATGGATAACATGAAGAAGTACTATAGTGGTGAAGTGTATGCAAAGAACATGTGGCCTGCAGCTAGAGCATACTCTCCACATAAGTACAATTATTTCTTTGACAAGGTGATTGCAGCAAGTCCATCAGTGCAGAAATGGATTAAAGGCCACCATCCATTTCTTTGGGCAAGAAGCAAGTTTTCTGTTGACATCAAGTGTGACTACATAAACAACAATCTTGCAGAATCATAGAATTCTTGGATCAAAGATAAAAAAGACCTTCCTTTGCACTGCATGGAAGATGCTATTAGAGAGAAGATAATGATCTTGTTTGCCAAAAGGAGGAAAATTTCAGAAGCATTGGCACCTGGTATATTACCTGCTATCATCCATTAGCTCAATGCAGCCTCTAGGGGACTCGGTCACATGCATGTTTCCAAAGGCCATCCTACTGAAGCTGAAGTCACAGAGGTGTACAAAGATGAAGAAGTTAGAAGGCATGTTGTGTATGTACCTTAGCATATTTGCACTTACAGGCAGTGGCAAGTAACTGGTAAACCATGTCCACATGCTTTGACTGTGATCACTAGCATGAGGAACCCTGACATGGGGTCATTTGTGGATAACTGCTACTCAGTTGCCAAGTTTCAAGCAGCTTATGCAGGGATAATTCCAAGCATCACTGATAGGAACCGGTGGCCTGAGGTAAACAAGGGATACAAAGTCAAGCCTCCACTCCAGAAAAAGAAAGAACCAGGAAGGCAAAGGAAGAATAGGCTCAAACCTAAAAGTGAGACAGGAAGTAAATCAACTAGGCAAGTGAAGTGCCCTAAATTTAATGAGTACGGTCACAGGGAGGGAAGCTGGAAGTGTACCTATGCTGGAACAAAGAAAAGGAAGAGAACTAAGAAAAAGACAGTCAAAGTGGGAAGGAAGAAGGCCAATACTAGTAGTGATGAACCAGTTGTCACTCCAAGGACAAGAATAGCATTGGCAAGGGAAGCAGCGGCAAATGCTAAGAGGGAGGCCCTTGAACTAGAAATAAAGGCAGCAGCAGCAAGAGCAGCAGCAGAAGTAGCAGCAAGGGAGGAGCTTGAAGCTGCGAGAGAGGAAATTAAAGCAGCAACGGAAGAAGAAGGATCCCTACAACTGATGGCTTTAGAAGCTGTTCCACCAGGAACACTAGTTAGAAGGTACTCATCTCATCTTGTATAATTTTGTTCATCTTGTATCAATTAGTACTCATCTAATAAAATAATTTTTTTCTATAATAGGGCACTCTTTCCTGAGGAAGGCATGTCGCAAGATGAACTCTAGCCACTCCAGCCTGCACCAGCAAAGAAAATCACACCTAAGAGGAAAATGTTGACAATAAAAAAGAAGAAAAGTCTCGTAGCTAAGAAGAATGGAGTGGATCGCAAGGGAAAGGGCAAGGGCAAGGCCTGATCTTTTGTGATGTATTGCCCACAAATCTATCTTGTAATGCCCTTATTTTGTGATCTGAAACAAAGCTGAGATGTAATGGCAGACTTATAGCCACTATTTGCATGTCCAGAGCATGCCCTTATGTAATGGCAGACAATATGCTACTATTTCGATGCCAGGAACAACTTAGGCCTTGTGGCTATGTTAGGAACATCTTTATTATTATATAATGGCAAACAATTAGCCCATATTAGTTGTTGCAGTTCCTCATTTGTTGCTTTGACAGTTTACATATGCAAAATGTACATTTCCAATTTGTTATTCAAAGTTTCAACCAACTTGCACATTGAAATAGAAAGTTCATTGTCATACAAGCCAGAGGCACCTTAGTCATTTCCTGCACCCTCGTTGCCTCGAAACAGCATGTCAGCTTGACCTGGCATGCCACGAAGGCAAATGTGGCAAAAGTAAAAGACACGAACAAGCAAACCTGCTGATTTTGTAAGGCGCGTTTTAAGAATGAGATTCTATAGAGCGCTATCCGTAGGCCCGGTGAAAATGAAAATTGCCCCCAATTTTCGATCCGAATCGGCGGCGGCCGGAGCGGTTCGTGGCTCAGCTTGGGAGGGAAGGCTTCTGATGTGGCTTCGCTGTTCTGAAAAAGACCGGCGATGGCCGGACGGTCCAGCGCGGGCGGCGGCTCGCCCCCTGACCGGCTGAGCGCTCTGCCGGACGAGCTCCTCCTCAGCGTCCTCTCCTTCCTCCCGGCTCAAGAGGTCGTGCAGACAACCGTGCTGTCCAAGAGGTGGACGGATCTGTGGCGGTACGTGCCCTGCATCAAGATTCACTTCTACGATTTCCGAACCCGCTCTGAGGACCGGGCGGAGACCATGCAAAGGGTGGAAGATTTCACCAACAACCTGCTCATGTTACACAAAGCTCCGTGCCTAGATGCGTTCCGGCTGAACTTAGATATGCACTGGCCGTATGAAAAGTTGGTCGACGACAATCGTCGTCGACATGTTGACAGATGGGTCCGTCATGCCATTACGGACGACCCTTCGGTGATCGAGGTCTCTGTTCCGCGTGATACATGTCAGTTGAGTTATTCATATCAGTTACCACATCTGGGCTTCAGCCCTTCTCGTCGCCTGAGAAGGTTGCATCTTAGCGGTGTGTCCTTAGATCATTCCTTTATGGAGCATCTCCATTTTTGGTGGCCAGACCTAAAAGATCTTAGTCTCAGATATTGTCAAACTGAGTTTAGCAGCGTTGAATCCGACAAACTAGAGAATTTAATTGTTCACTATTGTCGAGAACAACTTCCAGATCTGTTTACTATCAGAGCTCCTCGTCTTGCTTCCTTGTCTGTGCACCTGGAAACACCTTTTTGGTTAGATGTGAAATCCCTTGTGACAGCATCAACCTCTGTGAACCATGATAAATTCTCTCCGGTGCGTGGAATAATGATTCTTCGCGGCCTCTCTAATGTAACGAGTTTACAATTGGAAGGTTTTCCAGCAATGGTACGTCTTCTTTACTTAAAAGTTTTTTTCTCCATTAATATCTTTTCAGTTTCATTTCAGATCATTCCCTACCAAACTAAAATAATTGATCATGAGTTCAATCTGGTTTCTGTTTTTTCTATTTCAGGCAGCTCTAAAAAACTTGATTTTGTTCCTATATTTCAAAACTTGAGAACCTTGTCTCTTGAATCATGTTTCATCATCGGCACTAGTGATGTGTGTGAATTCAAGGATCTAGGTAGATTTCTACAGAAGTCCCCTTATCTGGAGAAGCTAACTTTGAAGCATTTCAAGGTAGGAATACTTAATGTTTTACACTGCATGTGATTCCTATTGATTTGCATAATTTAGTTTTTACTGTGAAGATTAATTAGAATGTTCCAATATAATGAAGCAAAAGACCAACACCAGCTGGCTTACATAAATTTACTTGTTATTTTTTTTTTGTGTGGCAATGGCGGATGTCACACTTGACCCAGGGTTAGGGAAACATTCTTGACTGTTACAGTCATCGTAGATTTGTAACAGAAAAAAGTTGAAAATGTTATTTTGTTAGTTTTTGCCTAACTTGATAAGTAATCAAAGAAATATGTTGTTATAAGGATAAAGTGATTTTTTAAAAACAAAACTGGAACTTTGACCAGAAAAACCAGAAATTTTGGAAACTTGCCATGTTACTAACAAAAGGGAAAATAGGAATACTATACAGCGTGCGAGTGGTGATGTTTTAGTTATGTTTCATCAGTTATGTAGGCTAGGGGTACTCTTGCTGGCTCAAAAACAGAAATCTTGATCATATAATTTATCCATACTCCTTATTTGTGTGTACTCTAAGAATAGGGTCATGCAGATAATACTAAACTTATAATTTCTGTTGTTTTCACATGAAATAATACATTGAAGTTTCCTAGCCAAATGGACGAGTTTCACTTCAAGATCAGCTGAGTTGGAAAAATAATACTGGCATGCCTACTTGTCTGCCTCACATTTGTAGGTGGCAATGTGCACCTTATGTATAGAGTTAATTCTCTGAAGGTTTTTAGAACCTTTTGCCAGATACAGTTGACTATATTTCACATGTAAATGTGCTGCAAGTTTTGTTTATTTGTTGGCAGCGATCTAATGCACAGCACAACTTCCTTTATTAGTACATGATGATGTTGTTACTGTGTGTCTCTGAACACTGTACCAGGCCTTCGTTAAAAGAAAATTAACATTAATGCAATCCCAATTCTAAAACTGGTAGTGCATTGCTCTAAACCAAAACCTATTTGCTTTTCCTCTTCTATAGCATTCTGGATGATTTAATGAATTGTATCTTTATTTCAGGTGGTGCCAGTTGTTGAAAATGCTGATTTCCCCATACTCAAAAACCTAAGAACCTTGTGCCTGCATTTTTGCGATTTGTATGACAATTTCCAGATATTGCTTCAATGTCTGCAGAACTCTCCTTTTTTGGAAAAGCTCAAGATAACCAGTTGCAAGGTATGTCTCTTTTCTCTTAGCACACTGTAGCTTTTGCACATTTTATTTTGGTACAAGTAACATACACAAGTCCTTTATATTATGGAAACAGCTCTCAAATGATTCCATGGGAGGAAAGGGGAAGGCCAAGACAAAGAAGACAAATTCGCAGTCTACAAACCTGGCATGCTTCCGGCGTCTGAAGCTAGAGTATGCTGAAATCATACACTGCGATGAAGATGCTGGTGTTCATGAACTGGTCAGCTTTTTACTTGATGTTGCTGCACCAACGATTACTATAAAAGTTACAAAGTCTATGGATTGCGTACCAGCCTGACCCTTAGGTGGTCTTGTTATCTTGTATCTGACAAACTTGCTAGCTTTAAAACTCCTGTCAGGCAATGAATCGACTTCTAGCCGAACACAACATGCGAGTGTTGAACCAGTGCTGATCTGTTGCCAGAAGTGCTGCCTGATATTTCTAGAATGCAGAATGTGAGAATCTGTTTGTCATCTGAAATGCATTGTTATTTCTGAAATTCTGGTTAGCTCCGTTGGTATACGGATGCCATCTGTTGCACCTTTTTCAGCGTGTTGTTGGAAAGCTAAGCCAGTCATGTGTCGCTCCTCCTCTGTGCCAGCCTTCATCGGCCGGTCCCCCCTGATTGCGACCGTGCTTCTCTTCTAGTGTCGCTGTCTGGTTGAATCCATTTTTGTTGTTTTGCTCACTTGGGATGTTTTTCTTATGTTGTTCTTGGAAATTTCATCCCAGCTAGTGGTTTTATCGGCTGATAAATTGGCTGATGTTGTTTTGTTGTAACAAAGAAATATTATGCCATGGCTGATAATGTGTATAGTGGAATGATACGTCTTGAGAAGCATACCAAGTTCCAACGAGCTTTTTTTTATTTATTTTGTTTAGAGAAAGATGTTGCTAAGCCTCCAGCCTCAGAGAAGGCTTGAAGCATGCAGCGCGGCGGGTTTGAGCTCGGGCGGGTGGCTTCCTCATCTGAGAGCATACCAACTGAGCCGACGATCAGTCCGCATTTCCAACGAGCTTTGAGGAAGGCCCGTTGCAAAAGCAGTAACAGTGTGCAGGACAAGAATGTTCGAGCCCGTAAATTTCAACTTTAAATTTGCACATTCAAACGAGCTTCACGAAAGATCTGAACCTGTGCAGGGGCCATCAGCCTAATCATGAACGATGGACCTTTATCGTGCCATTCTGTGCCGTGATGGGTTTCTAGGCATGGTGCCTGCGGATTGCATTGGGATTCTAGGCATGTCTCCCACTCAAATTCTCAGAGTACGCTTTCTTTCTTAAAAAGACACGCGCGCCTATCAGACTCAGAATAGCCGCTTGGGTTAGCTTCTCCCCCTTCCGCTCCGTGCTGCGTCAGCCGACGAGAGATCCGCTGCCGCATCTTCATCGCCTCGCAACCAGCTCCTTCAGTTTGCCGCGCTGAATTCCGCGATGGCGATGGAGGCCGCTCCCAAGCGAGTCCGCAGGGGAGGCGGCGGTTCGGCACCCGACAGGCTGAGCGCCCTGTCGGACGACCTCCTCCGCCGCGTCGTCTCTTTCCTCCCGTCCCGGTGTGCCGTGCGGACCACCATGCTGTCCAAGAGGTGGGTAGATCTGTGGCGTTCGGTGCCTGCCGTCCAGCTCAGCCTCTCCGATTTCGGATGCGTTGGCGCGAACAAGAGGTGGAGAAGGATGAGGGATTTCGCCACCGAGTTTCTAATACTCCGCAATACGGACGTGTTCCGGCTAGCTGTTGATTTGACTTGCGATCCGCCGCGTGGAGATTATCAGAGATGGGCTCGCTGTGGCATCGAGTACCAACCTCTGCTCCTCCAAATCTGTGCTGGTTATTTGGATTGGAACGACGTGCGGATCTGTCGTCGTAGCTCGGCCTTCTGTCGCCTCAAAAGGCTGGAGCTTTCTAGTGTGACTTTGGACCATTCTTTTACCGACACACACTATTCTGGTTGCCCAGTCCTTGAAGATTTGGTTCTTGACCGTTGCCGCAATGAATTTGATGGTATTCGATCTAACACACTTAGGAACTTGTCAGTTCTTTATTGTTCAAGTCGAGTTCCAGATGTGTTGGTCGTCAGGGCACCTTGTCTTGCTTCCCTGTGCTTTCCTTCCACTACGACAATGGTCTTTCACTAGAGGCAGGAAATTCCCTTGCAAGGGCTTCTGTACGTGGTGCTGTAATGTCTCAAAGAGGCCAGACAAGTCTTGTGGGCAGCCTATTCAATGTGACGAGTTTGGAGTTGCATGGTATTAGAGCAATGATATGCCTTCAATACCACATAACTCTCTCTTTCACGCTTGTCTAAGAAATCTGAAGGTTTTGCCATGAACATCTTCATTCTGTGCAATACCCATTGAACAAAATCAATTGACTATTATCTCTCTGTTTCAGGCCATACTGGATAAGGAATTAGATAAGTTCCCAACATTTGACAACTTGAGAACCTTGTCCCTCAATTGGTGTTTTCTTAGCGAACGAGATGTAGATAAATTCAAGGCTATTGGAAGATTTTTGCAGAAGTCTCCTAATCTTGAGAAGCTTACTTTGCGTAACTTTTGGGTAAGAGTTCTTAACATTCTTCGTTATGTAATATGAATATGTGCTAGTATTGACCTGCTTAAATGTCTCACATGATTATGGACTATGGAATATTAAAAGTACTTTGAAGGTACTGTCAGGGAAGATCGGATGAGCGACCAACCCAGGCTTAAAAAGGTACGCCTTTCTTCCATGGACAGATAGGATGAACTTCTAAATCAATTTTATTTTTAGTTCAACATTTCTTAAGTTGTTAGGCTATATTACAACTGACCCCTAGTATGGTGCATTTGTGATTAGTTGGTTTTACCCTTATATTGTTTGTGTTGTTTTACTTCTCACCACTAAAAAGTGAAAAGCTTCCTTTCTAGAGCTTGGTGTTCATATGCCAGTATACATATATATCAGAGCTCTGATCTAATGTCATCTCTTCTCTGATGAAGCAACATGTCCAAGCTTTGTCTTTGCAATATCGCACCCAATTAACATTTTCTGTCTTGAACTCTTGATCATTTGTCAAGAATGTTGTAGTTGCTCCTTATTTTTTTTTTCGTTTCTTGTTTTGCTTTCCATATTATATGTGGCACTAGCACCTGTGATCCAGGGGTTAGAAAAGTGGTGGAACTGGCCAGTTATGTTACTGCAGAATAACAGAATTGCCGCATAGAACTTGAGTTAGGTTATTTTGGTCAGGTTTTACATGTGTTGAGGATTACTGGAAGAACTGTACATTGAATTAAAAGAAATGAAAGACAAAATTTAAGTAAAATTACAAGAATCCATAATCTCAGAAATTTTAGCTTGCTACTGACTATAATGGGAAATATAGGAACCTGCAACATAGCTTGTGATTTTTGCTACACGAGTGGTGCTATTCAGTTTACTTTTCACCTGTTGTCTGCTGGATTGAGAAAAGGCAGCTCTAATAAACGTAAGATAAATTACTTAACTTTCATCTGTGGCAACTGCAAACGAATGCCATGCATGTAAAACCGAGCGCATAAGTTTTCTTGCGACATACATACTCCCTCTGTTTCAAATTGTAAGTTCTGGTTTTTTTAGTTACACTAGGTAAGTGCCCGTGCATTGCACCGGGAAAAAAATAATGTCCAGCTAACATTGAGAAAAAAACTAATTTTTTGATGAAAAAGTGACTTATATATATACTTGGGTGATATTCAATTGGTGCCACCGAAAATACACTCAACCAAAAAATTTCCATTCAAATTCAACTTGGTTGTTCTTTTGCTGCATCATACATGTCCAATGTGAGTGTTCATTTAAATAGCTCTAACTATATATGCATGGTTTTTTAGAAAATGAGGAAATTTCAGACTCTGGTAACATGTTTTTTCTCATATGACAAGGAACAAATCAATTTGCTCGTAATAATGAGAAGAAATTCACTGCTACTATAAATTAATAGCACAGTGATGCATCTAAAGGTTAGTTATATGGTACAAAACATCTAAAGATTTTGAAGCCCTAGATGTGGCATCTGACTTCTGGCAGTCGAAACATGCAGATGGCTGAAATTGTAGTTAAAAATATCCTGCATGTAAGTTAATTTTAGAGGACAAAATACAGGAATATAGAGAGGAGTACATGGATCCCAAGCACTGAAAAGGTCTATAAAATTATTTACCCATAAACCACTAAAGTTACCTTTCAAAGCACGTTGCAGCACACAGCAAAGTCAGATAATCTCAAAGTGAGATTGTCTCAACCTGCACCAGATATAAATTCTATTTCAGCTTACTGGAAAGGAGCATCGCTGATTTAAAATTATGAGTGGCATACAACATCAGTAGCATTCCTTTTTAGGTGTAGAGAAAAAGTAGCGGTTTCATTAATGCCAAAATGGAGGGGGTCAAACACTGGCCACAAGGGAAACAGATTATTGCACACTTCTGAGGTCATGGTTTCACAAGCAACTGCAGAGGCGCAGAGCAAAGAAATAATTAATAAAAACACAGTCCAGTTCCACCCAATACGAAGGAAGTTAATACTTAATAAAATCCTAGTTATGCTTCAGCCTTACTATTTAGCCAACTTCCCTACACAGAGCCTGAACCGATAGCCTTGTTTTTTGCCTGTAAACATTGTCCATGCTTCATTTAGTTGTCAACATAAATAGCCAATTGTCAACTGAGCTGTTAACTAAAGAGAATCATACATAATTTTTTGTACCCTATGACAACGTTAGTTGTTCTAGAACATAAAAGGTCAAATGTCCAGAGATTAGCATTTGCTAGACACCTAGATATGCATCAAAAGTCAGAACGACTTACAACTTATAACAGAGTGAGTATCATATTAGTTTCCAGACCAGATATGCTGAGGTTCACCATGAGGTTTATGAGTTGAAAAATACCATCAATGTACCCTACATGTCTTCTCTTGCAATAAAGCTTCTTAAGTAATATTATGAGAGCTGTGACCAACTGATTTCAGTTTCTGTAGTACTTTGTAGGAAATTTGTAAGCTGGTAGCACTAGTAACTATATGATTTCAATTAAGAAGGGCCAAACACTTGGTCTTAACATGCCCCTCTTGTCGGCCCTAGTTTCTGAAAGTGTTGCATGTCCTCTGTAACTTTCTTTTCAAGAGGATGATGCCATGATTTTTCTCACTGTTTGTGCGCATCTCTTTGAACCTTGCTCATCCTAATACCAAAAGTAAGTATTTCATAAGTTTTCCTAACTGCTTAGATCATGCAACTGCAGCTAGACAAAACATATATATTCACTTTTGTTGCAGGAATTATCTACACTGGTAATTCCTGTGGACGACTTAGCTAGTTGTCTTTGTTTCAGGTGAAGCCAGTTGTAGGACCAATTGAATTCCCTATGCATGGGAACCTGAGGACCTTATTTCTGGATGAATGTGATTTGCGGGACAACTTCCGGATATTGCGCCATTTTCTGCGGAGCTGTCCAAATTTGAAAAAGCTCACTATACGGCTTTGTGAGGTAGTACTCAATATCCTTCCAGTGCACTCCTACTCTTGCTCAATTTAGCTTGATACGGGTAACTAATGTATCCCCTATGATGGAAACTGCTCCTGAAAGCTTCGACAGGAGGGAAAGGAGCCAAGCTCAAGACAACAGGAAAATGAGCGAAATCAAAGAAAACACATTCTGGGTTCCGGAACTTGGTGCGCATAAATCTAAAATCTAAGTCATATACACTGGTAATTCCTGTGGATGACTTAGCTAGTTGTCTTTGTTTCAGGTGATTCCTGTGGAATTACTATGTCGCAAGCTAAATAAAATCTACTGAGATCATATACAAAAAGGGTGTCAAAACCCATGAATTGGTCGGTCTTTTGCTGGACATCTCGGAGGGCACACCGATGAATACTATAACCTGTACCAAAGTAGTTCATTTACAGTATGTTTCCTGTCTCATATGTGCTTTCTGTTCTTCTTAGTTTTTACCTTCTTCCCATTCATGTATCTAAAAAGATCTCTACTCTTCACAGCTCTGGTAACGAACCAATGGATGTGGATGTGGCAGAGAGGTTACTACACAACCTGCAAATCTGAAGCTTTGTTTTGTTTTGTTTATGCCTGATCCTTAGCTGCCCTTGTTTTGGGATAACCTGCAGAATTGAAGTATTTGAAGCAATTCTCGGTCAGCATGTGTTGGCAAACCATGTAGATCGAATGTCAATTGATGAAATCAAGCAGATGATAAATAGGGAGTCAACTGCACCTTACACCAGAAGCCATGTAGAGTTTATTTTGGAGGTATGAAAAAACAAAGCTGGTGTTCTTTCAGGCTTTTTACGTTGTAATTTTTACGATTTTGGAACACACCATTATTATTCAAGAAACTATGTCACTACCATTATAATTTTACACATGTTTAAAATACGCCATTATATACGTTTGAAGATGAATTGGCCCACTGACAGACGTATGAAGGGTACCGTATATCTGTATGGACAAGTTTGCCCTTTTTTACTCTCTCTCACAGTCACTGACCCATTAGGCCCACTCCTCAGCCTTCCACGTAACCTTTCTCACCTCTCTGTCTTCTTCTTTCTCTGGAGAGATGTCATGGCCATGGATAAAGAACGCAAATGCACACTGCATGCGCTTCATCCATTCTTTATAAGTTGACTTGTTCATGGAGGCATCATGGAGGCACACATGCACGACGGAGGAGCCGTGGAGGCGTTGGGGCAGGCGCTGTGTCGTCTTGCTCATGTCCTTCGGATCCGGTGCTTCCGAACAACTTCCTTTGGCCACAACGTCGGGTCAGAACAGCAAACGTAGCGCCAGGCCGTGCGGCGCGAGTACCTAGAGGGGCCGGGCTGGGGCATGCAGCAGTTGCCGGCACTGCCTACGCAGCTGTCGATGGAGGAGCGAGGTGTGGGTGCCGGTGCCGCTAGCTTGAGTGCACGTGCTCGCCCGGCGGCGGCTCGCTGGACCGACGTCGATGCGGCAGCCTGCCCACGCGCTAGCTCGGCAGCGGGGCGGCAAAGCCGGTTGCCTGCTCACCCGATGGCGTGACAGGGACGCGGCATCTCCGGCGACCATGGACAGCGGCCATTCTGGCTCGAACTGGAGTGCGCGAGGGAGAGCAGAGGGTCGCGGAGCTGCTGGTGACGGCTGCGACTGCGCGACAGGTTGGCAGCAAGAGTTGGGGCCGAGCTCCTCGATGGCGTCTTTGGACATCAGCAACTCAGGCCAGAGGAAGGGGGTGACATAGGACAGGAAGGAGATGACAAATTGGACCCACCTGTAAGTGAGGGAGTGGAGGGGTATTTTGGTCTATACGAATCTACTTAGCAGCATTATAGACCTGTATGTGGGCCTAGGTCACAGCAGGCGTACATAGTGGTGTATCTCAAACTTTAGTAAAATTATAATGGTTCTGGCATAGTTTCTTGAGTAGTAATGGTGTATTTCAAAAACATGAAAATTGTAATGGTGTGTATCCAATTAACCCTTTTAATAAATAGCTAAGCATGTGGATTGCATTGAAATTTTGTTTCCTTGTTCTCTCAGAGGATGCAAGATGCAAACAGGGTAATGATACAAGATGGTATTGTTCGAATCATATAACTACCATTCTACCTGGACGTTTACCTACGGATCCCCTGGTCATGCTGTGTCATGGTGGCTGTCTGAATCCAGTTGAAGCTCTGTAACTAACTTAATTGTTGAAGTAGGATTGAGACAATCATTGGTTCCCTTGGTACTTTTAGACTTTTAGCCCATGTGAGGTGATGCGATGTATCGCTTATCTGACCTAGTGATATCTACTACATGAATAAGCAATGAACCTATCGGCCTGACACTATGGGTTGGTGACTAATATTATGTAGCCTTAGACTATTATCAGCCGTTCTGTCCACTGGTGAATAATGACCAAATCTAGATAACTTCAGGCGTGCTCAGATGTTGGTTTTGTCTTGTTGAATGGTTTTGAAAGGGAGTGCTGTACTGAAATGCGACTATGTGAGTTAATATGTGTGCGCTGAGAAGTGTGTAATGATATGTTTGATGAAGGTTAGTAAATTTATGTGATTATTAAGGCTATGATAGATGATGAGTGCCAAGCTTCGGACATGTTCGGGTCCATTAGCACTAAAGAATATTTCATCCTAAATTATAAGATGTTTGACTTTCTTAACCAAGTTTGATTACTCGTCTTATTCAAAAAATTTGTTAAACATGTTGATTTCCCTATACTCAAAAACATGAGAACCTTGTGCCTGCATTTTTGCAATTTGAATGACAATATCCAGATATTACTTCATTGTCGGTGGAGTTATCCTAATTTGGAAACGCTCAAGATATTGCGTGTTTTGATGCGACGAGTTTAACTTGTAACGAAGTGTTTGGTTCAGCATTCTGTAACGTCGAATACTCCAGGGTAAGCAATCCCGTTACACACATTCCGTTCGGTGCATTTAATTTTGTGTAACTTGTTACCACGGCGGGACCCGCATTGTAGAACACCCGGAATGCCTTGGGCAGTTGGGCTTTTTTTATCTGCGTGACTGCGCTTCGTTTTTCTGTATCCTTCGTTGGTGCTAGGACCTAGCATCGACCACCGCCGATCACCTGAGAAGGTGTCGACCAGTGTCACTAATGACCGGCAGCATTGGCTGCCGACCAGGTTCGAGACGAGCAGCACCTGCTCGACCTCCCTCTCAACTCCTCTTGAGGCCCTCGAGTGGAGAAAAGCTGAGCTCTGTCTTCTCACACACTTGCACACTCATAGGCATCAGCATTGGCCAGCTGCCTGGACGAAATGTGAGGGGCAAGAGCTTCACTGAGCACAACAAACACACACTCTACTCAAGGTTTCAGTTCCTAAAATCTGAGCCTCCCAGAATGGTTTAGCCTACTGAACTGCCTCTTCCATTGCCATGGATCGAATATATATACAACCCGGGGTCTCAGCCAGACACAGCCAGTCGGTGGGTACACCAACCACCTACCTCTACAGTACATGACTTTAACCAGCCCCAACTACTCCTAGACATGACTAGACCCCACTACCTATCGACGTACCTCTACCTTTACAAGGGATGGCCTAAAGCCATGCTGATGTAGTGCGCAGGGCATGAGCAGCATGTGCCGTCCTTTTTCCTGCCCCTCGACCGCCTGCAGGGAGAAACTCGAGGGGGATCAGGAGATTAAGTGTAACATTCTTCCCCTAATCCTGCTGTTAACCCTTAATCTCAACCATGCCAATCCTCTGCCTCAGTCCCTAAGACGCCCGAGTGACTTGGCATGCCGCGGGGGCTACCGTGATGTATTCCGCCTCGAAGGTCGACAGCGCCACTGTCTTCTACTTCAGCGACTGCCAGGAGATTGGCGCCGCCGAGTACACCCAAGGTACTCTGCCGCCCATCCACATCGCCCATCTTGTCCACGTCGTTGAACACCGTGAGCCCTTGCTCATCTTCATCGGACTTGAACGACGCCTCGCTGAACGCCGTCAGCCGCTGCCCGCCGCGCTTGGGCAAGACGACTGCCTGATCAAGTGTCCCCTTGATGTAGTGCCGCAGCCACTTCACCGCCATCCAATGGTCCTGCCACGGATCCTCCATGACCTGTTGTCCGATCAATAGCTTGATCTGCTCCTCCATCGTCATCGGCATAGACTTATAGTCCGCCATGCCAGCCTGCTCCAGCAGCCTCTGCTGCCCCAGCATGATGAGGTCCCTCCCCTGCTCCACCTCAATGCCGAGGTAGCAGGAGAGCACGCCGAGATTGCTCGTCTCGAATCGTACTGCCATCTCACGCTTGAACGCGACGATGTCCACCGCCCGTGCCCCCGTGTCGTCATACACCCCGACGATGTCCGGTTCCTTCCCCCGTCGTCGGGTGTACAAGGCGTGCTCTTCCAGCATCGCCTTCCGCCACTCCGCGACTGCAAACGTGGCTGGCTTCTCCACTGGTGTGTCTAGAGGCGGGGTCGTTCGAAGCGCAGAATCTTCGTCAGTCGAGGCCACCACGACTGTAGTCGAGGTCCTCCACCCTGTGTTCGAGGCCTCCTGCCCTATGATCGAGGGCCCTACCGCGGTCGAGGCCCCCCCGGCCCGCACTTGATCCCCCGGTCCCGTGGACAGGGCTGTCCGACCCACGGTCAAAGCCTGCCGTGCTGCGGTCATGGTCGAGGCTTTCCATCTCGCGGTCGAGGCCGCCCGACGCGCGGTCGTGGCCTCCCGACTCGCGGTCGGGACTCCACCTCCCTGTCACGCAGTCGAGGCTCCTCCTCCCACGGTCGCGTGCCCTTGCCCCGTGCTCGAGGCCTACTGGCCTGTGCTCGAGGTCTCCAGGCCCGCTGTGGAGATCGCCTGACTCTTTGTCGGGCCACTCCCGCCCGCAGTCAAGGCCTCCTATCCCAGGTTCGAAACCTCCAGACAAGGGGTCAAAGCATCTTGTCCCGGGATTGAGGCCCTCCGTCTCGCGATCGAGGTTCACCGTCCCGCGGTCGAGGCCCCCGTGAGCCTCCATCATGGCCCCACAGATGCGAGAGCCACCCCGGCCCTCAGACAAAGCCGCGCGACCCTCGGTTGTGGCCTCTCGGCCCACGATCATGGCCTCCCACCCATGGTCGAGGTGGCTCACGGCTCCACGCTCCTCCAGGCCACTCCGTACATCGGACGCGACCGTGCGACCCTCGACGCCGCCCCAGCCCTCGGTCGAGGCCCAACGACCCTCGAGCGCGGACTCGCAAAACTCTGTCGGGGCCCCACGAACCTCGAGGCCATCCCGGCCTTCGGACTCGACCGCGGCCCCGTGAAACTCGGCCATGGTCGCGGCCCCATGACCCTCGAGGCTGCTCCAGCTTGCGGTCGGAGCCCCGCGTCCCTCGAGGCCACCCCGCTCTGCAGACGAGGCCTGGCCACCCCTCGAGGTCGAGGCGTCTTCTCGGGGTGTGGTCGGACGAGGTGGAGCACGGTCGAGGTTGGGGGTCCCTGCCCTGGGTGGACTGGGCAGCTCCTCCACCCCAGCCACCGCAGAGTCCCCTCCTTCCCTCGCCGTGAACTCCACCGCCACAACTTTCTCGGCCGCCAGTGTTCCCCTGGCCTCGCCACCACCGGAACCGGAGCAAAGAGCAGGCGAGCCTTTCGCTGCTGGGCTTGGATCCTCCACCTCTGCAGCCGCAGGCTCTTCCCTCGCCCCTAGCCTGTCCCATGCCGCCTCATCGGAGATGACTTCCCAGGACACCACCACCTGCTCCAGCATGTTGACTGTGCCAAGATGGGCCCGCGCGAGTGGCTCGTCGAGATGGATATCCTGCGGCGCAGTCCCTTGCTCTGCCCCTGCCTTCTCTGCTTCGCCGTCCTCCAGCGCATAGCACACCCCCATCAACAACGCGTGCTCGTCGTCACTGTCGTCCTGAGCTAGGTGGGCCTCCTCCTTCTCTGGCTTCTTCTCCAGGCACTCCCGCGCCCAATGCCCACCTTTCTACAACGCCGGCACGCGTTTGGGTCGGTGTTGCGCTTCTTGCCTTGCGGCGCCTTTCCGCGCCGCTTGTTGCCATGGTCACCATCACGGCCAGAGGAGCCTTCCCCGGACCGCCGCTGCTTCATGCGTGCAGTCCACTCCTCCTCGGTCAGCAGCACTTTGCTGTTGTCCTCCCACTCTGGCGCCGCCAAACTGCGACCCTCCATTGCCCGCAGCCGCCCCACCACATCCTCGAGCGTCAGCGTGGACAAGTCCAGTATCGTCTCGATGGACAGGGCAAGCTGGGCGTACTTGGGAGGCACCACACATAGGAGCTTGCTGACGAGATCCTCATCCTCCAGCGGCTTGCCGAAGGTGGCCAGCTGAGCGGCGAGCGACTAGAGCCGCAGGGCGAAGTCCTCCACCGACTCCCCAGACTTAAACCGGATGTCGTTGAACTCCCGACGTAGCTGCTGAATCTTGGCCCGCTTGGCTCGATCTGAGCCGATGCGGAATGACTCTAGCATCTCTCACGGCTCCTTCGCCGTCTTCTTGGCCCCGAGCGCCTCGTGGAACTCGCTCGGAGTGGACGCCATGAGCGCCTCCATGATGCCCACCTCCGCATCCTCTCCGGCGTCACCAGTCTCCATGGCCGCCCACCACTTCTGGGCGCACAACTTCCACTTCATCTGCACGGCCCACTCGCTGTAGTTGGTGCGGGTGAGCATCGGCCAGGAGTTGCTCCCGCCGTACTCCCTAACCACGCGCACCTCTACCGGCTGGAGCTGCCTCTCTGCATCTCTGTCGTTGCCCGGCAAAGCTCCAGTGGCATCCGCCATCGTCGGCTGCTAAGCCCGAACGATGTGTACGGCTCTCATACCATGTGTTGGTGCTAGGACCTAGCACCGACCACCGCCGACCACCTGAGAAGGTGCCGACCAGTGGCACTGATGATCGGCAGCGTTGGCTGTCGACCAGGTTCAAGGCGAGCAGCACCTGCTCGACCTCCCCCCTCAACTCCTCTCGAGGCCCTCGACTGGAGAAGAGCTGAGCTCTGTCTTCCCACACACTCGCACACCCACAAGCACCGGCGTTGGCCAGCTGCCTGGACGAAATGTGAGGGGCAAGAGCTTCACTGAGCACAACAAACACACATGCACTCTACTCAAGGTTTCAGTTCCTAAAACCTGAGCCTCTTCCATTGCCATGGATCGAATATTTATACAAGCTGGTGTCTCAGCCAGACATAGCCAGTCGGTGGGTACACCAACCACCTACCTCTATAGTACAAGGCTTTAACCAGCCCCAACTACTCCTAGACATGACTAGAACAGCCCACTACCTGCCGGCGTACCTCTACCTTTACAGGGGATGGCCTAAAGCCATGCTGATGCAGTGCGCAGGGCATGGGCAGCATGTGCTATCTTTTTTCCTGCCCCTCGACCGCCTGCAGGGAGAAACTTGAGGGGACAGCAGATTAAGTCTAACATCCTCCTCTTCTTCTGCGTGACTCACTGTCCAGAAAGGGGAAGGGTCCAGCGGTCCAGGCATCCAGCACTTCAGCTTCTCCCTCTTGCTCCTCGTAGGTGCGTCTTCTCCGGTCGGCCTCCTGATCGGCGAGTGTGAGGCTGTGGCACTCGGTAGGTTCCTTTCCCGATCCCTCGCAATTTGTTTTGCTCTAAAAAACCCTCATTTTTGTGCTTTTTAATCTTTATATATGATAGATCTACTTATCTAATAGTACAGCAATGCTAAATCACGCCTTCGAAATCATCATCATGTATTTGTGTATCATCTTCTAATCCACTACTACTAGAGCATACCATCTTCAGATTGAAGTGGATTTTTTGTAAATGGAATTGCACAAACGAGGATTTTTCACTTTTACTATGTTCGTCTTTTGGTCTTCTACACAGAGGAAGGCACTCCATGGAGCTCGAGGCCATTGGAAAGCGACCCCAAGGCAGCAGCAGCTTGGCCAGCGACAGGCTGAGCTCCCTGCCGTATTGCCTCATCCACGACATCATGTCCTTCTTGAAGGCCCGGCAGGTGGTGCAGACCTGCGTGCTGTCCACCAGATGGAGGCACCTCTGGCGCTCTGTGCCATGCCTCGACATTGACGAGAAGGAGTTCAAGACCGCAGGCCCGAACCGCAATACAAAGAAGGAATGGAACGAGTTTGAGGACTTCACCGATCACCTGCTTATCCCGAATAATATTTCCATTGCGCATTTGGATACGTTTCGGCTGCAGGTTAGTGACACTCACACATATCCATACGAAAAGGGTGAACGGGCAGCCACATGGATCCGCCATGGCATCAAGAACAGTGGCCGCCAGGACCCTAGCATTCAGCGTAAGGAATTGAACTCTACCGCCTGGTGCCTCAAAAGACTACACCTTTGCAATATAGATTTGGATGACAATTTCATGAAGCATGTCAGTTCAGGGTGCCAATATCTGGAGGATATGGAGCTGAAAGGTTGCCGCTGTACCTTTCATGAGATCACATCCCACACACTGAAGAACTTGACTCTGAAGGGTTGCAGATGCAGTGTACTTTCTGTGATTACATTACCCATGCTGAATAGCTTAATTATTAATGAAGGTCTGGTCACATTTGAGTCTCCGCTAACGTTGCTTATCTGCTCCTGGACGTGAGTGCTTGTTTCTTTCAAGGCGGTGTTTCATTTGATGAGATGTCATCTCTTGCCAAGGCTTCCTTTTTTCTAAAGAACAGTATAGAAAGTGAACTAAGCAAGGACCAATTCAAGCTTCTTTGTGGTGTGTCTAATGTGACAAATTTGATGTTGTCAGGTTTTCAAACAATGGTTTGCCTTCTGTCTTCATTGTTATTTCCTTACTGCTCTTATATAGTGGTGCCACTTTCGTTAATCCAAACGAATTATACAATATATTCCAGGTGATCGGTGAAGAATTCCCAGAATGCCAGAATCTTAGGACCTTGTTATTGGAGAAATGTGACCTTAGTGATAACTTCCAGACATTGGGGCACTTCAGCATTCACCTAATTTGGAGAAGCTCACTTTGGGCCATTTCAAGGTATACTGTTCTTTGGCATTGAACTTATTATGATCTGACTAAAATTTTAGTTCATTATTGTGCATCTTTTGTGATGACAACAGTTCTCAAATGGTTTCTAAGAAAAAGAAAGGAAAGGTCAAGTCAAACAAGGGGTATCTGAACCAGTTTGATGTCCGGTGCAAGAACCTCAAGCTTACTGAAATTATCTACAAAGATCACGATGATGAAAAGCTGGGGAAGCTTTGGTCTAGCATTTCTGGTGATTTGCGCCCAAGAATAACATAAAGAGTTAAATACATTGTAGTGCCATGAACTTGTGGTGTTGTGTCAACTGAGTCCATAAACTAGCAAATCAAGTATCTATACCCTCAAACTTGCGAACACGTTCACTCTGAGTCCAAAACCTGAAACCAGACTGGTTTTGCCATGCTATTTATCAAAAACACCCCTCCCCAATCTCTCCTCCCCTATCCCCACTCCGCGGCCACGGCTCCTCGTGCGCGCGCCGCCGCAGGTGAGCGTCGCTCTGCCTCTCACACGCGCCGCCGCGGGGCGCGCCGCCGCGTGTGGGCACCGCTCTGCCTCGCACGCGCCGCTCTGCACACGGCGTCGAGGCCGAGTCCCGGTGAGATGTGGCCCTAATCAGTCACATCTTTGAGGGCCACGGCGGACAGCAGCTCACCGAAGCCCTGCTCAACGGCCACGGAGAATGAACCAACCACTTGGCCCTCACCTGAGCTCGATTTGTGGCGCCTGATGGTTGTCGGCACGCTGCGGCGATGCTTTTGCGGAAGGAATCGGGTAGAGGTGCGGAGGAGCTGCGTGTTGTTTTAAATAGCCCGCTATAGGGCCGCTATAAACCGCTATAGCCTTTTTGAGTCAAGGTGGCGCTATTTGTATTCATGGACAATTTAGCCGCTATAGCCCGCTATTAGCTCCGCTATAGCTGTTTTAGCAATAAACCGCTAAACACATTTAGCCGGCTATTTAAAACTATGGAGCTACGGCGAGGGCGGAGCTCTGCGCAATAGCGGCTATGGTGCCTGCGCGATGAAGAAGGATGGGGCGATGGGGAGAGAGAGAGGAAGGAGGCGGCTTCCCGACGTTCGCGCACTCGGTGGCCGGCGCCCGACCCTGGAGGCGAGCCGTGACCCCGGTGGCCGGCCCTGCCTCTACTACGAGATTGAGGCCCGGGTGCACTAGTAGATGGAGGAGGTCGCCATGGAGCTGCCATCCTAGGCTTGTACGCCGGATTCTCGCCACAACTGCTCGTTAGCGCCGCCATGGCCACCTCTCCGCCCTCGACGCCGCGCATTCCGGTGGCCGGGGTGCGGATGCTGTCGCGGGTGAGGGCCACCAGTTGACATGGGAGATGGCTGCAGGGCTGTTTTTGTAAAACTGCACGCCACGTCAGCAAAAACCAGGTTGGTTTCAGGTTCATGGCCCAGTTGACACAACGCTATAAGTTTATGGCCCTACAACGCATTTAACTCTAACATCTCACCAAGGTTGATCCAGATCATCCTTAGCCCAGGCTATTGGTGTCACTTGTCATGCTGTGGTTTCTATGAACTTTGCTTGCATGCGTCCACTGTGTTTCGATGTCTTTAGTTAAAGTGTTCTTTTGGACTCATTTCTAGATAATTTAGTTGTATGAGGCATGGTACTTATTTTGTGTTGTCTGCACTTCAAAGTGAACACTAAGCTTACTTGCTTCAAAGTGAACAGAAAGTTGTGTTTGCTTCGTTTCTCTGTGTATCTGAATTCAAATTTGGCATATGCAGGCCTTTTCGAAAATGAATCTTTGATTTCATTTTGTCTTTCTGTTTGCATGCATTCACTAATCTATGAAGCTAAATACCAATCTGTTACACTTATACTTCGCAATGACAATGATTCGAGATGAACTGTGAAGTATATAGATATATTAAGATTTGGTCCTGATGAACCATGGTTGATCTACCCATCAGCCATATATTGGTGCTCTCATCGACCATCACCTAACCTATGAAGAAGGCCACTTCTCTGCCTTGGAGGTACATGAACTAGCTTTTGTAAGCTCTGCATTTCGCATGCAAATTCCCATCCAGTTTCCATTCCTGCCAGGAGTTTTTTTAAACTATTCCTGCCAGGATTTGGTCCATACGATCTTCATTGCTACTCCCCAACGAATCCTTGGATTGTGTATTGTGTCAGTGGGTAAACCACTTCCATAAGGTATTTATTGAGCGACACTTCTCTATCATAGAGGGCATTTCTTCTCTTGTTCACTCTTCGTCGTCTGCTGTAAGGAAGGCTTGTTCAGCGCATCTCTTTCCAATGCTGAAGCCCAAAGCAATACTTCCAGTAGCGTGCAGTCCCAACGGCCATTTCCTCTTTGGCCTACGGATGTTCTCCCTATATCAATTAATGATGCGAATAATGCATGAATGTCGTTAGGATTATTTCATTGAGTGCGCCTCCAATTACCTCGTGGCTTCAGCTTTAATTCTGGTTATCCCGTCACTAATAATACTAGCTATCTTGCCATCTATCTGCACTCCCTCTTTTTCAAATTTTGCCAACAAATGATCAACCTCCTCCTTTGTCTTCGCATCAACATCTGCTTTAGCTCCAGCTCCATTGCTGGATCCATCCTGGTAGGATTCATTAGAGAATTATGCATGTTTTTTTTTTTGAGCAACAAGAATTATGCATGGTTGAGGTAGTATTCATGCATATTAATGCTAACGAGCGAGAGAGCATGGCTGCAATTGGCAATCAAACTTTCAAAAGTTTGACCACTACTAGTATGGCTAAAGTTATCAAGACTGACTTACATGAAACTTATATTGCTAGAGATGTACTTGTTTTTGGAAAGCTTCAGCAAAATTTATAACATATACGTTGTGTACTTAATGTGCGGGGCAGGGCAGCACCAGGGCTAGGGGCCATGGCACCTCCACCCACTGTAAATTGCTTCAGTAAAAACTAAGGACCAACACTTTCTTTCAAGCAAAAAGTACAAACAGCACATAATCCTGGCACTCATTGTGCATATCTAAGTGACAAACAGAACCCCTTTGCTAACAAGGGCCTGAACTAGGCCTATAATTGTTATTGTCCGGGGAAAAAGGCCCATAGCGCATGCACATATAATTTCTTACCATAGATACAGTTTGATCGGAGCCTACTGATTATTTCGGTGATACTAGATAATTTAACTTAAAAACAGTTCAGAAGCATCATGAGGAAAACCAGTAAATACATCCATAGTTCTTTTTCTATCTGTTTCTCTAACTATCCATGATCCATGAGTTTGTTAAATTTGTGAAATATAAGGATCTCAAAAAACTCAAAAAAAGATTGAGGCCACAAAATCGAAGAAGCAACCGGGGACGCCCTAGCTCCCCTCCAGATTATTTCGGCGTGCCGCTGCCATGGTCCTACATTTTCTGTCCAGGACTCCTCTGCGGCATCTGGTCCCCCGTGATACGCCGCCGGCGGACTCTCCGCCTGCCACCTCTCAGGTAATAGTCCCCTCTGTTTCGATTCGATCCAGCCCCTGCAATTTTCCGCTCTCCGACTACTTAGCTAGCTAGTTCTGACGAACCCATCGTATATCACCACCAGCTGTAGGACGATCAAACTATTGTTATTATACTAACAGATTAGATATTAGAGTAAATTTCAGGAAACCTCATGTTTTACACTTTTTCCTAATGGTGTGTGTAAGTGTTTCATAAAATCCCACCCCTTATTCAAATTTCAATTAATCTTAGCATATCTGAAACAATAAACGAAGAGTTCAATTAATAGCCTTAATTAAGAAATCAATTATTAAAATTTCAATATACACTACATTTCAAATTTTGTTAAATTTTTGTTCAACATGGTTAGGGGGTGGCTGGGGTTTTGTGAAAAAAAAAAATAGAACCATAATTACTAGAGTTATGTGCCGTCAGTCTTAATACCTGGGGTTTTACATATGCAACTTTGACAATAAAATATGGGGTTTTTATGGTAGAGTTCCACAGGCTAGAGCAGTCACCGTGGGGTGGTAAATTTTTGGAAGTTTGTATGGATCCTGAAAGGATTGTAGTTTGCCAAATTGCAGCCATGCATGCTCTCTCGTTATGCATAGCTGTAGCTTGTGCATTTTACTGTTAACTATATTTCTCTAACTAATCCTAACAGGGTGGATCCGGCAATGGAGCAAGAACTGGTGTTGCTAGGACAAAGACGAAGGAGGCTGAACATTTTTTTTTTCAAAAGGACGGCAAAAGCTTTGCCGTGATTTCTATTAGACGAATAAAGAAAAAAAGAAGACAAGTGCCCTGCCCAGTTTTTGAAGTGAAAACTGAGCAAAAACCACACATACAATTGTGGAGGATACACTACTCCATCTGCACACTTAGGTACCGGATTAACTCAACTCGCGCTACAAAAAGCGCCAACTCAACTCTACTCAACTCTATGTTTGGTCGGATTGGGACATCGACACAAGCCTCTAACCACTAGAACTCGATTCGATTGGGTCCACGAGCCTGCACTTTAAACCACTAGGAGCTCCACAACTGAGACAACGAGCAACTAAAAACTAGCAAAACAACTATAAAACCTAAACATCTAAAAACAAACTAAGCCTACTCCACCACTGACACCAACCACGAACACGTTGGCGGAAACAACGAACTAGCACTGTCCAAGACATTCCAACCGAGTCGATTACCACAACGACGCCTTCAAGAAGGTTACGACCCCAAGCGCCGCCGTCGTCCGTCCATGCAGGACTAGGTTCTCACCCATAGTGTGATGGGGACACGACACCCTCAACAGGGGAACAGCACCCACAAGTGTCGCCGTCGCCAGGCCTTCGCCCAAAGAAACCCTAGCACAGACGTCGGTCAAGAAGACGGGTCCCCGCCAGCCACCAAGACGTCGCTACCGGTCATCCAAAAGAAGTCTCACCAGGGTCGACGCGCCAGCTATGCGAGTAACTGCAAAGCTGCGCCAGCACCCTGCCAGACCCCGCGCCGAACACCAGCCATCAGCCACCGTGCACGTCCACCAACCGCCCGCTGAAGCCGTAGCTGCCGGTGGCCACCGCTACCGGCCGAGCTCCCGTCGCAGGCACCGCCACGCCCTAAAGGTACCGGATCTGGAGCATAGCCCCGGACCAGCACCCCCGTGGACGCCATGGCCTCCGTCTTCATAACGACCGCCCCACGACGGCGGTCGGAGGCATGGGGAGGGACGGCATAGATGAAGACCGTCCCCCAACGCCACCACAACCCCAGCCACCGCCACGAAACGGCCACCATGGAGAGGAGGCGGGGGACGAGCAGAGGGGGAGGGAACCCCTCCGTTGCCCCCCACACCCAAAAGGGCAGCAGCCCCGCGACGCCCTGTCAGCAATCTCCACCGGAGAGGAGCAACCACCACCATGGCCGGCACAGGTAGCAGCACCGCCACGGTACCGCAAACCTTCCAAGACCATAGCCGACCACACCACTATGGCGCCACCGAAGAGCCGCTCCTCCACCACCGAGCCCCCCACCCCACAGCAGCCAGCAGCGGCCGGCGTGGCCACCCAGCAGCTACCGAGCGGCACCGGGGGGGGAGTGGGGCGGAGCTGCTGTCGGAGGACGACGAGCGCCGGGCCGCTAGCAGCCCACCCACCACCACCCGAACCGCCACAGGACGTTGGTGCCGCCGGCCACCACCTCTGCAGGGGCACCAGATCCGGGCCAAGGAAGGCCGGATCCGACCCCCAAGGAGCCCGAACCGGCGACCAGAGCAGTCACCGACCCGCTGCTCGATGAAGAGGCCCAACGTCGGCCGCCAGCCGCACCACCACCACCAGTAAGACCCCCGAGCCCCACCGCTGCAAGGGAGGAAGGACAAGAGGTCGCCCCCCCGGATCCGGCGCCCCAACCTAGCTCCGGCCAGGGGGACAACGGATCCGTTCGCGGGAGCCCCGCCGCTGCTCCACCGCCTCACCAACGCCCCGCCAACGAGCCGGATGGAAACGCCCCGCCGCCGCCTTTCTCGCTGTCGGCCGGAAGCCCGGCGCCCAGCTCGGGCGGCGGCGAGACCGGAGGGGAGGGTGGGAGGCGCAGTGGCGGTGCTAGGGTATGGCACCCGCTCGAGCCGCCCCCAGGAGGAGCGACGCGGGGGGGAGGCTGAACATATATTGGCAGACTTAGAAAAAGAGGGAGTGGAGATAGATGGCAAGATGGCTAGTATTATTGATGATGAGGTAGCTAGAATTAAACCTGAAGCTGTGAGGTAATTAATATAGAAGGCGCTACAGCTTATTTGATTTTAACTAAATGGAACGATCCCAACGACCATGCATTGTGTGCATCCTTTTCGTAGGGAGAACATCAATGAGTTAAAATTGATTTTGGAGTCGGTACGGGACACTCTTGCATGTATTGGTGTTGGTTTCCTGATCGGAGCAAAATTGTATGAAGCTCACTTTGGGGCATTGCAAGGTATGCTGTGCTTTGGCATTGAACTCATGATCTGACTAAATTTCTAGTTCACTATCATACATCATTTTTTATGTCAACAATTCCCAAAAAGTCCTAAGGAAATGCCAAGATGAACAAGGGTGTCTGAACCAGTTTACCAGCCGGTGCAAGAACCTTAAGCGTACTGAAATTATCTGTGAAGATGATAATGTCCAAAAGATGGTGGAGCTTTTGTTGAGCATTTCAGGGACCTGCCCAAGAATAACATAAAATTCACCAATGTTGACCCGGAGCATTTCAGGGACCATTCTTATATAATCAGATTCTCTTGTTCCTAGAAAAAAAAAACCAACAATCCGAGAATATGCCGCTGCGGTGGCAAAGTGTTAGCGCCTAGTCTAGGAATACCTGAGAACGTGGTGTTGGATGGCTAACAGCCTTGTTCAACTAAAACAGAGACACATAAGATCTGTTTAGTGAGAATTGGCGAGGAAGAAGTCAAAGATTGTTTTTATGTTTTATTTATGTTTTTACTCACCTCCAAACCAGATACAATCCTAGTCAGAGACGCCGTTTCTAATATCTCAAAACTGTCATACATACAATGAGTTATATATCCCATATAAATTATAACAACAGAGCACCCATAGATAATCACCACAGTTACATGATATATGACAAGAAACACAATATAGCACGAGAATCATTAGGTCAATTTTGTATAGTATAGTTACCTAAAAATATTTTACCAATATTACCTACTTGGTTTTGCATACCATAAACAGAGTGAAACCACAAGCCCTAACTAAATAAACTAAGTACGCCTACTCCTGGCCAGTTCCTCATGGAGGGCACTTCTTCTCTTTTTCTCTTCGTCGTCTGTTGTAAGAACTAAGGAAGGCATGTTCAGCGCATTGCATTCCCACGATGAAACCAAAAGCAATACATGCAAGTTTGTGCAGTAATATCCAATTCCTTTTTGGCTGACCGATGTTCTCCCTATAAAAAAGGATGCGTGAATAATGCATGAATGTTAGGATTATCTCATTTGAGTAAAAATCAAATAAGTTGTAACGCCTCCAATTTACCTCGCAGCTTCAGCTTTAGTTCTAGTTATCCCGTCATCGATAATACTAGCTATCTTGCCATCTATCTGCACTCCCTCTTTTTCTAAATTTGCCAACAAGTGATCAACCTCCTCCTTCGTCTTCTTATCAACATCTGCTTTAGCTCTAGTTCCATTGCTGGATCCATCCTGGTAGGATTAATTAGAGAATCATGAGAGAGTAATATAAGTTAATGTTAACGAGAGAGCATGGCTACAATTGGTTAACAATAGCATAAAAACAGTTTGATCTTGAGGCCTACTGATTATTTCGATGATACAAGATAATTTGTTGGCATAAAAACAGTTATCCATGCATGTAATCTTTTGAGGTTGGTCAGAAACCGGGGCTGATTTGCTAACATAAGCATTATGAGGAAAAAAAAATGTAAATTCAGATTTCAGCTATACGCGAGTTTGTTAAATTTTTCAAATGTAAGGATTAAAAAACTCATTAATCATCTTAGCAAACTCATCACATATAACACCAGATGTAGAGAGAGATTGATCTAGTTTTACCTTAGATGTAAATGTAGCTGGAAGTGGATTGAAGTTGACATCTTGAATCTTCTTGAGAGATCCTCATTGATCCACCACAAAGCATGTTAGTGCATAATCGAGATCGGCAGCAGCTTGGGCCTTCGCCCTCTCCTCTAGCATCTTGCGAATCTCCTCAGAAAGTTGACCGGCCGAAGGCTTTCCGTCGGCCATATTAGTATATCTATTTTGGCTACGCTCCCAAAAGAGTAGTCAAAAAATTTGTTCCGACAGAGGCTAGATCGTCCAGAGGCCACAAATGACATAGCGCATACGAAGGTAGGTCCAAATGGCGAAGCTAACCTGGTCGAGGAGGCAATTAGACGCTCATTATTCGCCTAAAGAGGCAAGGCCACCTAGGATGTCCGCAAATCCTGTCGAGGAACATGCAAGACAAGTAGACAATAAGGGGTTGAAAAGGATAAAGAGTGAAAAGTAGATTACAATATAATAATAGATAATGAATTGGTTAAAGACCCCTTCAATAAGCCGTATATACCCCATATCTTTACTTAAAAAACCCACTTGTTATCGTCTGATTAGCGCAAATCGCCCCGCCTTAGTCTAATCGCCCCGCTAATCATCTCTGCCTCGGTCTCTCTCTGCGTCGTCGAACTCTCTCTCTTCGCGGAACCGCCGCCCACCTCCACCTCCAAGATTCGGCCTGCCCCGTGCCATCTCTCTCTATCGTGGAACCGCCGTACGCACAAACGCCCAGGTCTGAAGCTCGCCCGTGTGCGTCCACCGCCGGCCGGCTCCAACCTCCGCGCACACCGCGGACGATACTCGCATGCCGGGCACTTCTCGCTCGCTCGCGCGCTTGCGGTTGACCCCCGCCCCGCTCTACTCCCTCCGTTATAAATTATAGTTCGTTTTGACTTCTTTTACATATATTTTGCTATATATTTAAATAAATAATATATCTAGATATATAACAAAATACATATATCAAAAAAGCCAAAGTAAAGTATAATTTAAAACGGAGGGACTATTGCAGAACCGCCGCCCACCACGCTCGTTGTATATTGGGAAACCGCCGCCCACCCCGCTAGCTCTATTCCGCGGAACCGCCGCCGTCAAGGCGCCCGAGCTCCGCAGCTCGCTCTGAGGCGGCTCCTCCTCGACCTCGCCCTCGCTGTCCTTGCCGCCTGCCTCGGTGCGGACCGCCGCTCTGCTCTCTCGGCGGAACAGCGACCCAGCGGCGAAGGTCACAGCGGCCTCCTTGCGCCCTCGCCGTCCACACCGCTTGCCTCCGTGCGCCGCACATGTCGACGCGACCGTGCACGGCGACCACTCGGAGGAGGACACAGCGGCGTCCCTGCGCTCTCGCTGGACGGTGACCCAGCGACGGAGGACACGGCTGCGTCCCTGAGCCCTCGCTGGACAGCGTCCCCGCGCCGCTCCGAGCTTC
>CM041640.1:12716467-12823840 GCA_023333625.1 Bothriochloa decipiens | reverse complement strand
GGCTATTTATGCATTCTACTTTTGTCCTTAAAAGTGGAGTGTGACAATTAATAACATTAATTAAGAAATCAATCACTAAATTTTTAATATACACTATATATATTTTAAATTTTCATTAATATTTTTCTCGGCATGTTTATTAGTGGACGGGCAAACTTTTTTAGAACAATAATTGTTGGGATTTTGTTTATGAAACCATAATTGCTAGGTTTATGTGTCATCATTCATAGAATACCTAGGTTTGCTCCGTCTCTGTTATGTCTAGCTATGCTTCATGCTCTACTTCGCTTAATTGGTACGTCCAATTGTTAGTTAGTGTCATCGCAATTGTTTGATTCTATGTAGCAGATACTTTGTCGCTGCCGCTACGGATACTTGGCTGTTGGCGCTCTTTTTAGTGGATGCTTTGTCATCATTGCTGCTTGAGCGGATATTTTGCCGATATTGTCGCTCTTGCCTCTGCTCTCATGCATATACTTTGTTGGGAGCACGTGATGGCCCCCCTCAACTTGCGGTTACTTCGTCGTTGCTCTACTGCAGATGCTTTGTCGCGATTATCGTCTCTAGCAGATGTTTTGACATCGTGCTACCAATGTTCGTCTCGTCTCCTTTTGATGGATATACACTCCCTGTGTCCCCAATTAAATGCGGTTTGGGCTTCGTAGGCACCTGAAGGAATAATCTCTGAATCTAGACACACTCAACATTTACATACACAAAAGCTGTTGTGAATCTTGACAGTCATAACCATGGCTAGAACAACTAATTATAATTAGGGACAGAGAGAGTACTTTGCAACCACAACTTCATAGTCTCCTTTTGATGGATACTTTGCAACCACAGCTTCATCAACAGTGTGGGCAACTTGGCGTTGTGTTTCTTCCTTCTACATACTGGTTCAATCGGTTAGCAAGGTATGAGGCAGAGGGTCCTTTCCCCATGCTTATTGTTGGCTCACTAGAGCAGTCACGTGGGGTGGTTAAATTTTTTTGGATGGTAGATAGTATGTATTCTGAAATGATTATCATTAGCCAAATTGCAGCCATGATCTCTTATTAGCATCCACTAACATGCATGCATAGCTGATCTAGCTTGTGCATTTTACTGTCAACTATATTTCTCTAACTAATCCTGTCAGGGTGGATCCGGCAATGGAGCTAGAGCTGATGTTGCGAGGACGAAGATGAAAGAGGCTGAACATATATTGGCAAATTTAGAAAAAGAGGGAGTGAAGATAGATGGCAAGATAGCTAGTATTATTGATGATCAGTTAGCAAGAATTAAAGCCGAAGCAGCGAGGTAATTATTAAGAGGCGCTACAGCTTATTTGATTTAACTAAGTGATAGGATCCTAACATTCATAGACTCTGCACATCCTTTTCGTAGGCAGAAGATCAATGAGCCAATAAGGATTGGGGCGGTGGTACTGGACACCGTTGCATGGACTGCTAGTGGTTTCATGATGGGAGTGGTATGTTACGAATTTATGGTCACTGCGATAGTTGGCATATTAGCAGTATCATGCCTGCAAAGTTTAGAGCGTCTCGCTAGCGCTGCCAAGGAGAAAGAAAATAAATAATACAAGTAAACACTTGCTGCATGGTGTAAGAAAGAAAGGGGACCAATTTAGCGAGTTTGTTTTTGGCTTTCTCTCTCATCTGTATAGAATAAAATTTAATTTGTACTACTTATTTAGATCTTGTTGGAGACAACCTTAATTATAGAATGAAACTCTTCTGCGCTGTTTCTAAAATATAAGTGTGTTTGTAGCTGAGCCTGCAGATTGATTACTCTTTGGTATTTGAATCTGGTGTGTTGATTAGTGTTTGGAAAATAATCTACTGTGCACGATGATTACCTATGGATGCTCTTTTGTGATAATTAATGGTATGCCACCTAATCGAATGGTGATTTTGTGGTATTTGTGGTTTCACTCGCATACACTGTTTGCAGAAAATCATACATTGTTAGTGTTGTCATACGTTGGAAAGTCCAAATTCTCCTACAGGCTTTCGGCCCCTGGGCTCTGTTCTCCTCTGGATACAGGCTTCGCCCCTGGGCTCTGTTCTCCTGTTGGTATTCATTTTCAGTATTAGTTTCTCAGCTGAGCCTGCAAATGAGCAATTCGGATCTTAAAAGAAAGGTGAGAAAGAGAACAATGTACTGACACGAGCATGATCGGTTCTGTTCCACGAGATCATTTGATAATTTTGAATTTCAAATACAGAAATCCAAGCATAATTTTTATTGATTAAATGGTTTCAAATAAAAAAATATCAACTATAAATTTGTATATCTTTATGAGATTTACATCTTTGTTTTTGTTGTTTCTCCATCCGTGGTAATTTGAAAATTTTGAATTTCAATATCTGAAGATTTCAAACTAAGTTTAGCACCATATAGTTTACTTCAAATAAAAAGGTAGTTTTTTTGCAAATGGACTTATATTAATTTTTGGTACCGTACATCCCCAAATTACATTTGAAAAAACATAAGTGAAATATAAAATACATAATATTGTACCAATGCTTCAAAACCAGTCCAAAATGCATCTAAATTACTAAAGAATATTGGTAGCTGCATTGTCAAATATGACATAGGATGTAGAATAATCATGTCGTTGTCCTAAATTGACCCGAAAGATTTAGAGGTGGAATTGGAGGAACAAAGGGACATTAGAGGGAGGAATGGCAACCCAAAGGCTGGACATGCCTAGAGACACGGGGGATAGGGCAGCAGCAAGCTACTGCCGGCCTAGCGATTTGTGGCTAGCGTGGCTTGGGCATTTAATTTGGAGCGGGCGGTAGACGGCATGGGGTGGCGTCCGCAAGAGGAGCGGCGGCAGCATGGGCGAGTTAGGGCGGGTGAGGGAGGTGCTGACGTGGGGCAAGGAGAAAGATTGGGGAAGAGTTATGTTTATTTATTACTTATAATCCCAAAATATACATCTCCCTTTATGTTTAAATGGGGTACTCGGCTTGACTTGAGTAACATGGATCTTGCAATGCGCTACATCGACATTATAATACTGTAAAAATCAATTTCTAGAGACAACTCTAGCACCAACTACCTCTCAAAGATAGAAGCATTTTTAGAAGTGGCTGTAAATCTTGTGTCTAAAAAATCGTCATCTAGAGGCAGATTCTGATTGTGCTCCTATACAGAAAAAAAGTCCTCGATTGCTTAAAAAATCACTTCTATAGTAATGCAAGACTTTTTGTCTTATAGATGCAAGAGATGGACTTGCTAGGCTAATATGGACTTGCTAGGAACCCGAAACACAGCGCACGCCATTTCACTCTAACGGACGCCTGGGTGCCTAACGGCCGTCTGGGCCGTGATGTACACATACGTAGCCGTCTTATACGCATAAGAAAACACTTTGGTGATGGCCATAGTTTAGTCATGGAAACCCAATCTTCGGCGACGGTTTCTTTAAAGTGTCATTTGTAAACATGTGTGACACGACTTCCGCGGCGGTGGCGTTTTGGTCACAGATTCGTCACAAAACTGAAATAGTGACAAATTTTGCACCTATTATGACAAAACACTTTATCATGGTAGGTCATATCTCTACTAGTGAATAATCAACACCTCAAATGAAGATCAAAGAGAAGTGTGAAAAATTCTAAAAGTCAAGAAAAATCTCAAGGCATCAACAAAAAGAAGCTCGGACTAATAAATATGGAAGAAAAAAAAGCAACAGAGCTCTCTAGTGGTGCACTAGAGGAAGCACTAGGGATTAAATGTATGTGTAGTCCAGAGAGGTCCCAATCCTATGGACAACACATTGGATTTTTTCAGATGTGCTACCAATGAAATCACTAGATAAATGAGGCTTCCATTGTCAAAAATTTCTAGTTCATGTTGCAAGGCTACTAGAGCTATCTTGTGTTCATTGCTTTTGCAGCCCGAGCTTCTAACGACTAGTTGGGTTGTTTGATGCTACATGTACCCTCACACCTGTCTATTTGGAGCATGTTAGAGCTTGAGGGTGGTATAGTTAAGTTGGGGTTCATCCAACTACGCTCTATCCACCATATGCGCTTAAGAGAAAATAAGGCGATTAGCAAAAGCGCTTGGATTAGTGCTTAGGCTAAATAGAGGGTATTTTAGTGCTTGTTGTAGATTCAGGCCTATTTTTTAGTGAGGATTCCATTCCTCCTTGCTATTGGTGCTTGCACGTAAAGTGTTATACTCATCGAGACCTGAAAGTCTTGCTAATAAACCCTCCAATTGAGTTCATGGAGTGGTTAGCAGTGGTGTATGTGGGATGTGAGGCCCTTAGGGTTTTGGTTAAAGCTCACCTAAGGAGACAACAAGGGTGCAGTCTAGGAGCGGCCACATCAAGACTCACTTGTATGTGGGGGAAGGTTCGTGGGCTACCCATAGAGTTATTTGACTGCAAAGCTTGTTGGTCCCTACGAGGGGCTCTAATAAGGACGTAGCAGATCATGGAGGCGCTATTGCGAATGCTAAGTTCCACTATAGCGGCAATGATAATTATAAAGAAATTTAAGCATATATAACATGAATAATAGGTATCAGTAGATCTTTATTATTTAAATATATTGAAATGACTGATGTCTCACATACTTAAATTGAGTAAAAAAAGTGTTCCACACAACTTATATAGAAGTCATCTATAGAAGTCATCGAATATCAGAGTTTACAAAGAAATATATTATGAAAACCATAAATAGTTTATAAGACCATCATTCATTATCATTGTTAAAAAGTAGCAATATCATCATTCTCATGCATGGTCACTTAAACCATATGCATATCGTAAGTGAGCTTGAATTATTTATTGGAAGCATACCATATACTACACTATTGCGCCCGCTACGAAGAACTGCGGACTGCTGTAACGGCCTGCTAACTCTCAATTAGCGTCCACTGAGTTTCAACTTGCTAAATCTAGTCCGCTACCATCGTAATGGTAGCAGTAGGAGACCACTACCGCTATTGTGATCACTGCAACTGCTATTTGGTACCTTGTTGAGTTGTTGTGTGCGGGTGTTTGCCTACCTATTCATTCCTTGGAGTGTGCTTTGCGTCTCTAGTTAGTCTAGATTGCTAGGTTAGTTTGTAGGGTTACAACTTACAATACAAAGTTCTTTTTCCGTTCACTACATCAAACTGGAATAGCCTTGACGGCCAGCAATTTCGTTGGCAGCCAAAATCAAACCGCCAAGAAAAATACAATTTCCTTGGCTATGCTGTTGGGCACTCAAGGAAACATATATACCTTGACGGTCTACGTAAACCGCCAAGAAATTTTGGTGTTTCCTTGGAGATTTCCACAAACAGCCAAGGAAATGACTTGAGTATAATTTTAAACAGTCAAAGAAACCATTATTTTCTTGAGTGTTATTCTAAACCGTCAAGGAAAAATACCTATTTACTTAGGTGTTATTATAAACCATCAAGTAAATTATCATTTCTTTGGGGTTATTGAATTTTCTTGGAGGTTGGCACTCAAGGAAATGTTTATAATAATTTTGGTGACTCTAACAGAAAAAATTAATAATATCTTAGTGGCATAAAAAAATCCTAAAATTTTGCATGAGATCATTAAGATAATGGCACCAATGGATGTACTATGTTGGCTTTAAATTTTCAAGTTATATTAACAAAGTTTTACTATACATTATTCACAATCACAAATGGATCATAAATCTCTTGCATAGTTACATAACTATGTGAGAGATGTATCCATTGGTGAACAAAGTATAGTCTCAGTTTGTTAAGATGATTTGATTTTTTTTAAGGGAAGCTTATAGATCCACATCATGAACCCTACCTATTCTCAGAAATTTTAGACTACTTTATGATAATTATTGATTCTTTTTGTCAGAGTCATCAAAATAGTACTTTGAGTAATGTTTAGATGAACACTTTATTTTCCATCGATTTTCAAGATGTGTGCTCCAATAGAACACTCCTTATAATATATTATTTGTTTCTAATTTTTGGACATTGTTAGATAGGACGTTTAGTTCAAGTTATAGTGATTTTCCAAATGCACGTGAAAAGTCATTTAAGCTATAGAAAATAGTAAATCAGCTCTAAAATTAATGAAACTCCTAATCTACAACATATATATTTGTAGGTTATTTCTTGTAAAATATTTAGGTTATAAAATACATTTTTAGGTTGATTCACATGGTGCCTTATCTATTTACTCCATAATAATAAAAATAATCAATAAATCATTATATTTTATTAAAGGGCTAAGCAATTTCGGATTCAGCCCATCACGGATTCGACCCATCTCAGCCCACGTCGGAGCTTACTCGGTTTTCACCGTTGGATCTGATTGGAACGGCCAAGATATGGAGAATGCTGAATAAAAGACGCGCTCTCTTCTCCTCGTTGTGCATCCTTGGTCTTTCTTTTCTCCCTCACGCAGCCCCCCCACAACTCCTCCCCTCGGCGGCGCAAGCAGCTACGGCCGTAGGGAACAAGCCCCCAGCGGCGTGCCCCTCCGATGGCGCCCCTCCCACCCATGAGCTCGCACACGACCGTGGCTGCCCGACGAGCTCGGAGGGGCATGGCACAGGCGCGGGCGCCCCCTCGGCTGCGTGCGGCGGCTTGGCCTGCTCGCTTTCCCCATGGCCCTCAACTCCACCGTCCGCGCGGTCAGCTCCTCCAGTGACAGTGGCGAGAGGTTCCCATTCAGCTGCGGATCTCGCCGACCACCTCCTCCATGAAGCTAAATCTGAGCCCACTGGCTCGATCTGCGTGTCCTGGTCCGCGACGCCCCTACAGGACCAAGCTTCGATTCACGTCCGAGGTTCCGGAGTCAAACTTGTGCCAGGCCTGCCGGCTGGACTAGGACTTGCGGTACCAGCGACGGGCAGCGCCCCTCTAGGACTTGCGGCACCAGCGATGTCTATATATGATTTATCACGTGTCAATTGAATATAATGACTAGAATATAAATTTATTGATTATTGTAATTTTTTTATTGCCATCATAGATTTCCTTGGGAGCCGGCCCTCATGTAAATCAGAATCAATTTCCTTGGAGGTGAAGGACAGCCATCTAGAGTATTTCCTTGGGTGTTTCTAACCCTCGTGAAAATTAATTTACTTGACGGCTGTCGACGCTCAAGCAAACTATTTTCCTTGACGGTCGTAATGTTTCCTTGGCACTCTAACAAATTAAGGCCAGATCATAGTTTCCTTGGCGGCTAGCCCCCAAGAAAATCATCCTTGAGTGCTAAAACCGCCAAGAAAACTAATTTCCCTTGGCTTTTATCCTTGAGTGCGTTTGCTTGACGGTTTATGGTCAAGGATTATTTTCTTGGCGATTTTACCCCTTTTCTTAACGGTTTTTGACCGTTAAGGCTATTCCAGTTTGGTGTAGTGGTTAGAGATAGCAACATTTAAAAAAAATCATGTGCTTATGTAGATAAAACTTGTGTAGACATGTTTAAGTGATCCAATTCACTCCGCTAGGACATATTTTTGAACTTAATTTTATAAGCGATTGATGTTCGTTGTATTTAAAGTTTGATAAAATTTTATCCTAAATTATATGTGTTTTGTCAGAAGAGTGAGTTCGTTATGCCTAGAATAAATAAAGAAATAAATAAATAAAAACACAAAACAACACAAAGTATATATAGATAGATACTTTCAGATTATATTAATCGGCCAAGGGTAGAAACATATGTGTATCCCCGTAGATCGAGATGAGCACACATCCATGGGGGTACGTAGGAACGTGGCATCCATAGGGGTACCTTTATTGGATCAAAAGAAACAAAAAAGAGCACAAACTGGCACATACTACCGACTTTGATACGACTCGTGTGAGATGGTCGTATCTTATTGAATCTATCCACATACCGCCACAGCTCATGGCCTTTTAAGCAGGTGCATGATGACTCAGCAGCAGCAACGGAAGCCATACGGGCACTGCCGTTGCAGAAACGATCGCATTCATAGCTGCAGCGTTCCATGTCGATTTTCATACCTTCGCCGGTAAAAACTGGTTACAAATACGTAGCACAGAACGTGTTAAAAAAAAATTTTCGTTCATTTCCGGGAAAATAATAATTTAAATTAATCTAGGAAATTAATTTACCATCGTTCATGGTGTCACAAACGGAAGACATGCATCCCAAGTTGCAGTGCTGAATAGCATCCGGTTCACCTGTTCTTGACGCTAGGGCTGAGAGCGTAGTCCGGCTTGGGACGGTTGGCCGGCCTGCGCGCATCACCTAGCGGTGGTGATTGCTGCAGCTTAGTTTTTTATTTTATTTTTGTTTTGCTGCTCTTTTCCCTCATGATTTTGACGCACGCCCCTTGGTTTCTTCCTCAGATCCGGCGAAATAGGGCAGGTCAGCGCTCATCCACCAGCAAGCTCTATAATTTGTCTCGATCTTGTTTCAGAGTAGATAAAGAAGGAATCATGAATTTATTGTCGTCATAGTTATTGGTTTAACTTGAGGAGTTATAGTTGCCTTATTGAGGTAATCTGATTTGGATTTGAATTTCTAATTTGAGCAATAATAGTTGCCTTATTGAGATAATCTGATTTGATTTGGATTTCTAATTTGAGCGGTTATAGTTGTCATGTTGAGATAATTTGATTTGGATTCCTATCCTATTTGGGATAGGAGACATGAAGATTTGAACGGTGTCGGCGTTGGACGGCTGGAGGCCTGAAATTTTATCTATGACACAGTCCTGCACGGATATAAGTGACGGATTAAAAAATGTGATGGAAGAAGCAGACAAAAATTTTCACGATTAGATATTAGGTAGGTAAAGATTATTCATATTGTATATACGTTTAAATTATTTCTATGAAATTATCATATGCCGCTAGTGGAACTTAGCGTCCGTAATAGTGCTTCCATGATCCGCTACCTAGATAACAATCTACTCCAAATAGCCGGTGTGAGAGTATATGTAGCCCCAAACAACCCAACTAGCCGTTAGAAGTTCATGTTACAAATTTGCCAATATATGTTCGGCCTCCTTCATCTTTGTCCTACAACATCAGTTTTAGCTCCATTGCGGGATCCACCCTGATCGACAGGATTAGTTTGAGAAATATAGTTGAGAGTAAAATGCACAATCTAAAACAGCTGTGCATGCATGTTAGTGGCTGCTAACGAGAGAGGATAGCTGCAATTTGGCCAACGATAGTTCCTTGGTGTGTGCTTTCACCTCACTACCCTAGACTACTTCTCTCCCGTCGGCTGGTACCTTCCCTTCTGTGACAACCCAAAAATTCGAGCTATAAAATTTTTCGACAAAACCCTGAGTGATGAGCGTGACATGCCATCATCTACCCTTTAATCTTGCATTAACCCCATCATGTCATGCAAAGCATTCACGTGTTTATAAATTAATTAAGATCTCATGTCAATGATCTATGTTTCATATGTTACATGTCAATGTTGCAATAGCTTTGTTTCAAATATTTCAATAGTTCATACATCATGTTGCATTAAAGGGTGATTTGGATTTTATTTGGTTAATGTGTTGAATAATAAAAATGACAATATAATATTTATTTTGACAAATAAATATTAAGGGAATAATACCCTAACATTATTTAGGCCATGTATGCTCACTATTTTGTTGCTCATAGTTAGCACATCACAAATATATATATATGTATATATATAAATGTATTTGGAAATGGAAAAAGAAAAAAAAGAAAAGGAAAAAGGAAAGAGGCCTCTGGCCCGAGCAAGCAACTAGCCTAGCCCTGCCGGCCCGCTCGCTCTCCCTCGCGCTCGCCGCACCAGCCCAGCATGCGGCCCAGCAAGCTAGGCCACCAGCCCGCTCGCTCGCTAGCGCGCTCGCCCACGCAACCGCGCGCTGCGCGGCCCAGCAAGGCCACGGGCCCAGCAAGGACCCGCGTTCGCCCGCGCGCCACGCCGTCGCCCCACACCCTCTGACGAGTGGACCCTGCAGTGGAACCCACCTATCATCGCGCTGCTGAGGTCACCCGACCGGATTGCTTTCCCCTCCGCGCGCTGCGCGCGCTCGCGTCAACGCTGTCCCCCGCGTCGCCGGGAAGCAAGCCACGCCGGCCGCTCGATCCACACCTCCGCTCCATCGACGCATCCCCGCTCGGCACCTCGGCCGACTAGCCCTGCACACAGCACCCACGGCAGCGAGCAAGATTCCCCACGCGCGTGCACATGCGCCGCCGCCGCGGTGAACTACGCTGCTGTAAAGAGTTTCGCCACCCAGCCCCAGCTAGCCTCCTCTCGCTGCCCCATGGACCCAGACCGAGCCCCAGTTGCTGACCTGGACCGCCCCGTGGCCGCTTGATCAAGCTTCCATGCCGATCACCGTCCGCTAGCCACCTACCTCCGCCATTCTCCCTATAAGAGCACGACCCCAGCACCCTAGGGCTCCCCATCCACCGCCACCACTCTGGTGGTGCCCAATTTCAACCCTAGCTGCTCAATTTGGGGAAAGAAGGGAGGTGGGAGGAGAAGGAGGCAGGGAAGAGGAAGCCATCCGCCGCCGGAGTTGGAGAAGAAGGCTGCCGCCGTCAACCCGGAGCCACTGCTGCTGCATCAGGAGCAGGAAGGAGGAGCTGTACCGCGAGCCCGAGCCACTTGGACTTTGTACCGTGACTCCATCCGCTGCAACCGCCGGTGAGCGCCGCCGTTTTCCCCTCTTCCAACCTCCGCCCCTGTTGCTGGCCATGGCGCTCCACCTTGGGAGCGCGTAGGCCGAGACCTCCACCAGTCTCCCTCTGGACACACCCACACACACACACATGGACTGGCCCAGCCCTTGGACCATGGCATCAGGCGGATGCCGGACCAGAGCACCGCCTTGCCAGCCACCGCGCGCAGAGCGCCACCGTGGCGAAGCCACCCTGCCACCTCACCGTTGCGCCTCGCCCGCCATTGACCTCGGATCCGCGCTCGCCTTAATGAGATGGACTCTATGCGCCCCTTGGCTCCGCATTTGCCTCACGGAAGCACCGACCCCGAGCCGTCTTGCCGTTGCCTTGCCAGTGCACTGCCGCTCCAGAGCGCCGCCGTTCGCCTTGTCTTTTCGCCGCCTCCGACCGCCTCGAAGGACAAGAATGCGATGAAAGCTCTACCGTGACATGCTGCATCGACTGGACAAGATGATGGACGCCGTGGACCCTCTCAGAGTGCCATAGCCATGCACCGTGGACACGCCGGAGCTCCGTCGTGGGAGTTGCTGCCTGCGCGGACTCCGCCATGGCTTTTGGTCACCGTCGGCGCTTTGGGCAGGTGCTGCGTGACTCCAATTGCGCATCTACACCATGAATTGGAGCTGGAGTGACTCGATGTGAAGAGTGCACCGAGCGCCGCCGTCGCCGAGCCGCCGTCCGCCGTGGAGTTCGTCACCGGAGGCCAAGTCACCGCCTTGAAGCCCATCATCGTCACCGCCGTGAAGTCCTGAAGCTGATGGGCAGGTTAATGGCGCCGGAGGACCACCGTGGCATTGGGAATCGAGGTTTCCCTGCTGTCGGCGAGCCACGCCTTCGGGCCGAAGGAGAAAGAGGAAGGGGATGAACTCGGCCGGAGGAAGATGGACGCGGTGTACGTGAACCCAGTGACTGCCGGTGGGACCAAGAGAAGTCGGTGCACCGTGAACCGGTCCGTGGACCGTATGGATTCAGACTCGGATCAAATGAACGTGGTTCACGTAGGCCTGAGCCGCTGATAGAGGACCCCAAAGGAGTCGATGTACCATGGACCGGGAGCCGTGGACTGAACCCGTTTGGAATCCAGTGAGATGACGTGGCCGCACTAGAGCGTGCCATGTGGTGGGCCTGGCCCGGCCCACTCGGCCCATTAACGGCCCGTTAACGGTCCAGTGGGGCCTACCAGACCGTTGACCGTTGACCGCTAACTGCTGACGTCAGCAGTGACGTCACCCCGGACCCACCTGTCAGACCCTGTTGACCCGGTCAACGCTGACGTCAGCATGACGTCATCCGCCACGTCAGCATCTGTGTTGACCCAGTTGACCCGCGCGTGACACGTGGCCTAATCAGAAGCTGCCACGTGTCAGCACCAGAAAAATCATAACTAATTCATACGAGCTCCGAAAAATGCGATCCACATATCCAAATTTTCTATAAATCGAGCCCTATCCATCTAAGCTATGTTTGAGTGCATTTGGATCTTCTATTTTGCATTTGTTCTTTGTGCTAATCTATAGGGGGTCGCTGCCACGACCATTAATTCTCGTTAAAGGCTCGAGCGAGGGCAAGTCTGATGACAGTGACTTCCAGGAGAAGTTTGACAGCTATGTTAGTGAAGGTGCCACACCTCACCCAACCACGTAGATCCCAATACGCATGGCAAATGTAGTATGGCTAGTACTTTAAATTCCTGGTTCTATAATGTTTTGCCTATACTAGGAGCACCTGACCTAGAGGGAGGAATCAAGGGTTACGTGGTCACTCACCTGGAGATCCCTGCAAGTCAGACCCTATTTTCAGTACCAGCTCTCCTAGAGATGATAGTCGAGGACTCAATCGATGAAGGAATCCAGTCTGTGTCACTCAAGGCTCTGCGTGAAGTGATGAAGATCGCTTATGAGCACCTTCGCAACACAGAGTTCCGTATTCTTCCTCAGGCCCTGAACTCTCTCCTCACACCCAAGTAGCAGGACGACCAGGTCAGGCCGGTCATCCTAGCTAAGACCAGTCTTTGCAGCCGTGCCTCTGTCGCTCACCTCTTCGAGCAGAATCGCTACATAGAACACTTGGAGAAGAAGAGGCGTCTCAATCGTAACACCCTGATGGAGTACCAGGAGTTCTACGAGAAGGAAGCTGAGGAGAAAGAAGGACTTGAGGCTACCGTCGCCCAGCTAAAGGACAAGCTCGCACGTCAGGCAAGGGCTCACAAAGCCAAAGTTGCTGACCTGTGAGACAAGGTTGAGGACATTGGGCTCCAGAACTACTACCTCGATGCAAGAGTTCTCCAGTTGGAAGGAGAGAAGATTGACAGGGATAAGGAGATTAGAGAACTATAGAAGAGAAGACGGGAAGATGGTAAGAGCAACTTCACCATGCAATGTGAGGAGTCAATGCTCGTCAAAGCCCTAAAGAAAGCAGAAGCAAAAGCGCAGTGCAACCAAGGCCATCTGATTGCCCTGATGATTCAGAACGAGACCTTGGTGGACAGGTACAAGAGGCTCAAGACAGCTTGGAAGAACACCGATGAGAGACGCTGCCAGGAGTACGTTGAGTTGTGAGACCGACTTCCTTTGTTAGCCAGACGCAAGGACCCCTTCAAGGAAACTTTCCAGATTGGCCAGACTCTCTTGAGGCACGACCACTGTCCAGTACCCACCAACCTTCCGCTTACCAAGGAGTTCGGAGAAGCTCAGGCTTACGTGAAGCGCCTTCACATGTCATAGGAGGAGCTGATGGTACTTGGCAGCCGCTTTCACCTAGCAGTGTACAACACACCGATGTACGAGTCAGAGTAGTGTGGACCCTGCATGGCCACGTTATGAGATAGAGTTAAGCTAGTTTTATATCCATGAGTTCTGATGTATCAACCCTGATGTACCCTCCATGAGTTATCATCTCGTAGTATGAGTTTCACACGTCATCTAGCGTAGCTGCTAGAGATGATGCCATGTAATGCAAACCATGTAATGAATGCTCGATCTTATCGCATTTTATGGCTCTTATTGCTTCTTTGTATGAGTGTTGGATGGATTAAATGTTTTCCTTAAATTGTTGAAATCATTTAATTATATTGAATCAATAAAGTACTAAACCGTTGTCGACCCGTGTCGCAGATGTCTACACATCGCTCCGCACGTCTAGGCAACCGTCCGCCTCCACCCGAGCCCGAGCTTGGGCGTGGAAGACGCTATGGACGTAGGGGTGGTCGTGTTCCGCCCATCGACCTCAACCAGGGTGGGAACGACCACGAGCAGACCCCGCCAGCTGGAGGAGCCGCTGGAGGAGGTGATGCCAATGGCAATGGGCCACCACCTTAGCTGAACCCTCCTCCGCAGCCGATCCCGCCACCACCGCCGCCGCTGAACCTGGCGGAAGTGATGGCGCAATAGACACAGCTGCTTGCAGCATTGGTCAATGGAGCCAATCACTGCTTTGGAGGAAACCCGAATGACTTCCAGAGGAAACTTGAGGGTTTTCTAAAACTCAGGCCACCCACTTTTGATGGCACCTACAAGGAACCACTGGAAGCTGATGATTGGCTTTGTGAGATTGAGAAGAAGCTGGAGCTTACCACTTGTACCCCTGAGGAGCGAGTCAGAATCGCTGCTCACCACCTCACTGGAGCTGCACGCTCCTGGTGGGATAGCTACCGCCAAGCTCATGAGGACCCTGACCACATCACCTGGGATGAGTTCGCAGATGAGTTCATTAAGTACCATGTACCTGAGGGAGTCATGGAGCAGAAAGAGGAGGAATTCCACAACCTCACCCAGAAGGGATGTGACATCTGCAAGTACACCAACACCTTCACCAATTTGCTACGCTATGCACCCCTACATGTTGCAGCATCTAAAAAGGAGAAGATTACTCAGTACAGAAAAGGTCTGAACCCCAAGATCAAGGTGGCCCTAGGAGGCACCAAGAGTCACACCCTTCGGACATGATCGATTGCTGCATACAGATCGAGAAAGACCAGAAGGAGGTAGGAGAAATGTCCAGAAGGGAGAAGAAGAGGTCCGAGGGCTCTTACCGTGACCATGAGCACAAGAGGTTCCATCGGGACAGGTTGTCTAGCCACCCTCACTACGGCAAGGACCCTACACATGGCTCGGGTAAGAGTGGTGGTGCCTACTCTGCTGAAAACTTCCGCTCTTCTCGTGACCATCGCTCCCCCGACCGTCACTCTCATGACCACCGCTCTCGTGACAGCTCTGGGAAGGATCGCTACCCCATGAGCATTCTTCATAGCCACGTCACAGGTTCGATCACTCTACACCTGCTCATGCTGTGCCAAACTTAGGAAACTAGAAGGCCGCTGCGCCAACCTCCATAGGCAGTGTGCCGTTCACTTGCTTTGGTTGTGGCAAACCGGGACACAAAGTGTATGACTATCCTGAGAAGACACCCGTACCTGCTGTACCCAAGTCTCTGTACCATGGATCTGCAAGCCGCAGTCGCCTCACACACATGAACGCAGAAGAAGCTCAAGTTGCCCCAGATGTTGTGTACGGTATGTTTCTTGTTAATGGCATTAAAACATCCGTTCTGTTTGACTTTGGAGCTACATGTTCATACATCTCATCCAAGTTTGCACGAGAAAATAAGATACCTACCACTCCACGTCTGGAGCCTATAGTCACCAGTTCTCCTCTTGGTGAGATGAGAAGCACCCATATCTGTAAGGGAGTGAAGCTTTCTATCGAGGGTATAACCTTCCGAGCTAACCTTACCCTTCTACCATCAAATGGTTTGGATGTTATCCTGGGCATGGATTGGCATTCCAAGCATAAGGGTTTGATCTCCTGTTCACCCAGATATGTCCAGATAACTCACCCCTTAGGCCAAGCAGTTAGATGTGCACCTCTGAAGGATAAGTCTGTATCTGTGCTATGTGCTCTGAACGCACTCAATATTTAGGAAGAATCTCTGAAAGAGGAGAAGACTCTCGCTGATGTCCCCATTGTCCAAGAATATGAGAATGTGTTTCTAGAAGAGTTGCCAAGCATGCCGCCTGATCGTGATGTTGAGTTCATAATTGACCTCGTGCCAGGAACCGGTCCTATTTCTAAGTGACCGTACCGCATGTCAGTTCATGAACTGGAAGAGCTCAAGAAGCAGCTAAAAGAGCTTTTTGATAAGGGCTTTATTAGGCCTAGTGCTTCTCCCTGGGGATCACCTATTCTGTTTGTGAAAAAGAAGGATGGCTCAATGAGGATGTGTGTTGACTACCGCAATCTCAACGCTTTTACCATCAAGAACAAGTATCCTCTGCCAAGGATCGATGACTTGCTTGATTAGCTTCATGGTGCTAAGTACTTCTAGAAGATTGATCTCAGATCTGGTTATCATCAAATGAAGATTCATGAGGAAGACATCCCCAAGATAGCTTTTGTCACTCGCTATGGGCAGTATGAGTTTACTATTATATCCTTCGGTCTCACGAATGCCCCTGCCTACTTCATGAACATGATGAACAAGGTGTTTATGGATGACCTTGATCATTTTGTGGTAGTCTTCATTGATGACATTCTGGTTTATTCATCCACAGTCGAAGAGCATGAAGCACACCTGAGAATAGTGCTCGAGAAGTTGTCTCAACACCAGCTCTATGCCAAGTTTAGCAAATATGAGTTCTGGCTTGAAGAAGTTGCTTTCCTTGGTCATGTACTCTCAGCAGATGGAGTTGCTATAGATCCTGCAAAGATAGAGGCTGTGAAAGAATAGGAGCAACCTCGCAATGTGTTCAAGATTAGGAGTTTCTTGGGATGGCGGGATACTATCGTCGATTCATTGAGAACTTTTTGAAGATAGCTCATCCTATGACGAATCTCTTGAAGAAGACCAATGAGTTTGAATGGACACCCGACTGTGAGCACAGTTTCCAAACTCTGAAGGAGAAGCTCACTACCACGACTGTCCTAGCCTTACCTGATATCACTAATGACTTTGTCGTCTATTGTGATGCCTCTCGCCAAGGACTAGGTTGTGTGCTGATGCAGAATGGGAAAGTTATTTCTTATGGTTCCCGACAGCTGAAGGAGCACGAGCAACGATACCCCACTCATGATCTCGAGTTAGCCGCCGTTGTGCACGCTCTGAAGATCTGAAGACATTATCTCATTGGCAACAAGTGTGATATATACACCGATCATAAGAGCCTGAAGTATTTCTTCACTCAGGAAGATTTGAATATGAGACAGCACAGATGGCTAGAGCTAATCAAGGACTACGACATGGAGATTCACTATCCTCTAGGAAAAGCGAATGTAGTCACAGATGCTCTTAGTCGCAAGACTTATTTTCATGCTCTGTTCACCTCAACCCTGCCACCTGAATTGAGAAAGGAAATTGAAGATCTCCAGCTCGAGATAGTACCCCATGGTCTGTTGCATGAACTTCACATCGAGTATAACCTCACCAAGTGAATTTGTGAAGCTCAGAAGACCTGCAAAGAAGTGGAGTACATACGTGGGTTGATGAAACTAGGCTACAGCCCAGAATTCAGAGAAGATGAGCATGGAACCATCTAGTTCAAAGACAGAATTTGTGTGCCCAGCAATCCTGCTTTGCGTAAGGAAATTCTGTTAGAAGCACACGACTCTAAGTATTGCATCCGTCCTGGTGGTGCAAAAATGTATCAAGACATGAAGAAGCATTTCTAGTGGAAAGGCATGAAGACAGACATTGCCAGACATGTGGCTGAATGTGACATATGCAACAGAGTCAAGGCCGAACACAGAAGATCCGCTGGATTACTCAAACCACTCGATGTTCCTGAATGGAAGTGGGAGCGTATATCCATGGATTTCATCATGGGTTTACCTCGATCACCAGCTGGTAATGACTCCATTTGGGTGATTGTGGATCATCTGACTAAAGTCACCCACTTTGTGACTGTCAAAACCACCATTAGCGCTAAGAAGCTCAGATATCTACATCGAGGAGATATTGAGGCTCCATAGAGCTCCAAAGAGTATTGTGTCAGATTGTGGACCTCAATTCATGTCCTGATTCTGGCAAGCTCTCCACGAGTCCATTGGGACTAACCTTGATTACAGCACTGCTTACCACCCTCAAACAGATGGTCAGACAGAAAGGTTGAATTAGATTATTGAGGATATGCTTCGTGCCAGTGTTCGCAAATATGGAATAGATTGGGAGAAATGTTTGTCTTTCGCTGAGTTCTCTTACAACAATAGCTACCAGGCAAGTATCAAGATGTCACCCTTTCAAGCTCTTTATGGCAAGCCATGCAGAACCCCGTTGATGTGGGACCACCCAGGTGAGAGAGCCGTCTTTGGCCCCGCCAAGATCAAGGAAGCCAAAGAAGGGGTTGCTCAAGTTAGAGAGAACTTGAGGATCACTCAAAGCCGACAGAAAAGCTACGCTGATAAAAGGCATCTAGACCTTGAATTCAAAGTTGGGGACTTTGTCTATCTCAAGGTGTCTCCACTTCATGGTACTATCAGATTCCACCTGAGAGGGAAGCTAGCTCTAAGATATGTTGGACCGTATTGTATCTGTCAGAGAGTTGGAAAGCTTGCATACAAGCTTGAACTTACCCCACAGTTAACAGGAGTGCACCCTGTGTTTCATGTATCCCAGCTACGCAAGTGTTTAAGGGTACCAGAAGAAGAAGCAGTTACCACTGATGTGCTTGATATCCAAGATACTCTAGAGTACAAAGAGCACCCCATCAAGATTTTGGGTCATGACACCAAAGAGACCCAAAGCAAGTCTATCCCTATGTGCAAGGTTCAATGGAGCAATCACACTGAGCGTGAAGCAACATGGGAAGATGAGAATCAACTGCAGCTGCAGTATCCTTACCTATTTGAAGGGTATGTCACCTCTTAAATCTCGGGGACGAGATTCCAATGAGGGGGAGGACTGTAACAACCCAAAAATTCAAGCTACAAAATTTTTCAACAAAACCCTGAGTGATGAGTGTGACATGCCATCATCTACCCTTTAACCTTGCATTAACCCCATCATGTCATGCAAAGCATTCACGTGTTTATAAATTAATTAAGATCTCATGTCAATGACCTATGTTTCATATGTTACATGTCAATGTTGCAATAGCTTTGTTTCAAATGTTTCAATAGTTCATACATCATGTTGCATTAAAGGGTGATTTGGATTTTATTTGGTTTATGTGTTGAATAATAAAAATGACAATATAATATTTATTTTGACAAATAAATATTAAGGGAATAATATCCTAATATTATTTGGGCCATGTATGCTCACTATTTTGTTGCTCATACTTAGCACATCACAAATATATATATGTATATATATAAATGTATTTGAAAATGGAAAAAGAAAAGAAAAAGAAAAGAAAAAAGGAAAGAGCCTCTGGCCCGAGCAAGCAACCAGCCAGCCCCGCCGGCCCGCTCGATCTCCCTCGCGCTCGCTGCACTAGCCCAGCATGCGGCCCAGCAAGCTAGGCCGCCAGCCCGCTCGCTCGCCAGCGCACGCGCCCGCGCAACCGCACGCTGCGCGGCCCAGCAAGGCCACAGGCCCAGCAAGGACCCGCGTCCGTCCACGCGCCACGCTGTCGCCTCGCAGCCACTAACGAGTGGACCCTGCAGTGGAACCCACCTATCATCGCGCTGCTGAGGTCACCCGACCGGATTGCTTTCCCCTCCGTGCACCACGCGCGCTCATGTCAGCGCTGTCCCCCATGTCGCCCCGAAGCAAGCCACGTTGGCCGCTCGATCCACACCTCCGCTCCATCGACGCACGCCCGCTCGCCACCTCGGCCAACTAGCCCTGCACACAGCACCCACGGCCGTGAGCAAGAGTCCCCGCGTACGTGCACATGCGCTGCCGCCACGGTGAACTACGCCGCTGTAAAGAGTTTCACCACCCAGCCCCGGCTAGCCTGCTCTCGCTGCTCCATGAACCCAGATCGAGCCCCAGTTGCTGACCTGGACTGCCCCGTGGCCGCTTGATCAACCTTCCATGCTGATCACCGTCCGTCGGCCACCTACCTCTGCCATTCTCCCTATAAGAGCACAACCCCAACACCCTAGGGCTCCCCATCCGCCGCCACCACTCTGATGGTGCCCAATTTCAACCCTAGCCGCTCAATTTGGGGAAAGAAGGGAGGTGGGAGTAGAAGGAGGCGGGGAAGAGGAAGCCATCCGTCGCCGGAGTTGGAGAAGAAGGCTGCCGCCGTCAACCCGAAGCCACTGCTGCTGCGTCGGGAGCAGGAAGGAGGAGTTGTACCGCGAGCCTGAGCTGCTTTGACTTCGTACCGCGACTCCATCCGCTGCAACCGCTGGTCAGCGCCACTGTTTTCCCCTCTTCCAACCTCCGCCCGTGCTACTGGCCATGGCGCTCCACCTTGGGAGCGCGTAGGCCGAGACCTCCACCGGTCTCCCTCTAGACACACTCGCACACACACACATGGACTGGCCCAGCCCTTGGACCACAGCATCAGGCGGATGCCGAACCAGAGCGCTGCTTTGCCAGCTGCCGCGCGCAGAGCGCCACCGCGACGAAGCCACCCTGCCACCTCACCATTGCGCCTCGCCTTCCATTGACCTCGGATCCGTGCTCGCCTTAATGAGATGGACACTGTGCACCCCTTGGCTCCGCGTTTGCCTCACCGAAGCACCGACCTCGAGCTGCCTTGCCGTTGCCTTGCCAGTGCGCTGCCGCTCCAGAGCGCCGCCGTTCGTCATTGTCTTTTTGCCGCCTCCGACCGCCTCGAAGGACAAGAATGCGATGACAAGCTCTGCTGTGACGTGCTGCACCGACTGGACAAGATGATGGAGGCCGTGGACCCTCTCGGAGTGCCGTAGCCGTGCACCGTGGACACGTCGGAGCTCCATCGTGGGAGTTGCTGCCCGCACGGACTCCGCCATGGCTTTTGGTCACCGCCGGCGCTTTGGGCAGGTGTTGCGTGACTCCAATTATGCATCTACGCCACGAATTAGAGCTGGAGTGACTCGATGTGAAGAGTACACCGAGCGCCGCCGCCGCTGAGCCGCCGTCCGCCGTGGAGTTCGTCACCGGAGGCCAAGTCGCTGCCTTGAAGCCTATCATCGTGACCGCCATGAAGTCCCGAAGCTGATGGGCAGGTTAATGGTGCCGGAGGACCATCGTGACATCGAGAATCGAGGTTTCCCCGCCGTCGGTGAGCCACGCCATTGGGCCAAAGGAGAAAGAGGAAGGGGATGAACTCGGCCGAAGGAAGATGGACGCGGTGTACGTGAACCCAGTGACTGCCGGTGGGACAAAGAGAAGTCGGTGCACCGTGAACAGGTCCATCGACCGTATGGATTCAAACTCGGATCAAGTGAACGCGGTTCACGTAGGCCTGAGCCGCTGACAGAGGACCCCAAAGGAGTCGATGTACCATGGACCGGGAGCCGTGGACTGAACCCGTTTGGAATCCAGTGAGATGATGTGGCCGCACCAGAGCGTGCCACGTGGTGGGCCTAGCCCGGCCCACTTGGCCCATTAACGGCCCGTTAACGGCCCAGTGGGGCCCACCAGACTGTTGACCGTTGACCGCTGACTGCTGACATCAGCAGTGATGTCACCCCGGACCCACCTGTCAGACCCTGTTGACCCAGTCAACGCTGACATCAGCATGACGTCATCCGCCACGTTAGCATCTGTGTTGACCTAGTTGACCCACGCGTGACACGTGGCCTAATCAGAAGCTACCACGTGTCAGCACCAGAAAAATCAGCCCTTTTTCTTTTTTCAGAAAATGGTTAAGTCTTTGAAAAATCATAACTAATTCATACGAGCTCCGAAAATTGCGATCCACATTTCCAAATTTTCTATAAATCGAGCCCTATCCATCTAAGCTATATTTGAGTGCATTTGGATCTTCTATTTTGCATTTGTTCTTTATGCTAATCTATAGGGGTCGCTTCCATGACCATTAATTCTCGTTACAGGCTCGAGCGAGGACAAGTCTGATGACAGTGACTACCAGGAGAAGTCCGACAGCTATGTCAGTGAAGGTGCCACACCTCACCCAACCACGTAGATCCCATTACGCATGGCAAATGTAGTATGGCTAGTGCTTTAAATTCTTGTTGCTATAATGTTTTGCCTGAACTAGGATTGCATGATAGATTATTATTTGATGAGCCCTACCTTGTTGTAAACTTTCACCTACTTACCCGCTGTTATGATAGTCACTTGCTTATCTGCTATATTTATATATATATATTTCACTCGCTTATATTTTGATGCGACGTGATGAACCCCGGGAGGGCCTGGAGGGTGCCAGGCTGGAGATGTGTGAGTTGATAGATCAGATGGGCATGTGAGCTGATGATGCTATATCTGGGTTTGGGGTGAAGCTTACAGCAGGGAGTAGGGTGAGGGTTGAGTCGATCAAGCTAGGATCTATGACGAGCTTTTGGAGCAAGTCTTGCCAGGGAATGGATCTAGACATTCCCATGAGAGGAGCCTGTGGCGGGCTAACTGAGATGTGATGGTGGTCTTTGGGTGTGATCCTCTGAGAGGTGGCGCCCAGGACGAAGGTGCCGCGGTAGCACGTCAAAGATAAACCCTGATGAAGATATCCCGGTTTGGTCTCACTTAGGAACTGCTGCGCTGGTATCCGGACCTTAGGAATCTCTTGCTTTCCACTCGCTCTCCATGGTGGGAGATGGCTGAACCACTGGATAGATCGATGCCACTACTGCTAGGCGAGTAGTGATAGGAAGGTATATGCATGGGATGGAGCTAACACCCTACCGAGACGATCATGGCACCACCTTCGGGAGTGGGTACATGGCATGGCATCCTCTACGGGAGCGGATACATGCTCTCTTCATAGTTCCAGCGATCCAGAGCTAGATGGTAGAGTGGCATCGTTCTATGGCAGTAGGCGCCTAGAATCTGCCTAGGTGGTTGCAAGCACCGATGATGGTTATCTAGTGGATTAGTGAAACCTCTGCAGAGTGTATGGTTGATCGATCGATACATAAGCCAATTCGTTGGCTATGGACCTTTCCTTAGGAGGATGCACCGGACTAGTGAGTGGAGTGTTCTACCTTCCCCCTGAGTATGTTTTCTGGTCGTGAGCCAGGTTGAGGGCTGCAGGCCGCTGAGGCAAGCCAAGAGGGAGTTGGCTTGTCGACTTGAGTCTGAGATGGTGTTGGCAGAGATGGGATGGTAAGTAAGAGAAGGATGGTGATGGATGTGTGGGATGGGAATGTGTTTAAAAACTTGATAAATATATTGGTATTTATACTTGATTAATGCATAGGAAACTCCAGCCTTATAGGTTCCTTTTGATATATCTATTTTTCATCCAACTTCCACAAAGCAATGCATAGGATGGGAGTGTGGCCAGTACAAATCGTACTAAAAATTTGGTTTCAGGTTCAAGGAGTGAGTACTCTTCTGCGGAGTACAGCGATTGAGGGTTTCGTGCCTACGCTCAAGTTGGATTGAAGATGATAGCTTTCGCACCCCAAGCTTTTATTGTTATGCTACATGAACTCTGATTCCGCCAAATGGTGATGTAATAAGTTATTGTAAACCTCTCTATTGCACTCTTTTGTTCGATGTATGGATTATGGTATTCAATTGTTATCGGGTAATGTGATTTAAATGGTCATATTACACTTCGGCTCTATGGATTTCCCTTCGCAGAAATCGAGGTCGTTTCACCTTCGGCTCTGCATCTCTGTCAGAGACCCGTGACCATCCGTCGCGTGCACAAAATCCCCGTCCAGAAAAGTCTCTCCCGTCAATTGGCACTGTCAAGGGGAGCCGGTCCAGCAATCATGGCCTGTTCGCGCATTGCAAGCAGCCATCAGGCCCACACAACAGAGGAAAAGTGATGCACCGTGCGTGAGGGGTGAATTATTCATGGCTGCGCCCACAACTTCACTTTCCCTAAACTTCCCCTCTTCAACCCTAGCACATCAATCCATCCGACGCCACCCCCATCCGTCCCCCCCACCGCCGCTCCACATCAATCTGGCTAGCCAAGCACCTGCCCTTCACCTCACCGTGCCATAGTCATATGCCGTCCCCAGCGCCTCTCCTGCTCCTCTCCGCACCATAGCCATCAGCCGTCGTGCTGGAGTCATCAGGTGCCACCACGACAATCTACCGCCATCACCCAAACCACCATTGCCACCACTACCAATCTCTCTCCCTCTGTTCCTTCTCTCACCGTACTGAAATGGCAAGCAGGTTCGGATTTCCCATTTGTCCTCTGCCTCTAAATTCATCCCCACCACCAAAGAAGTGCTTCGGATCTAAATACCCATGAGTGTGTAGTTTTTCCATGTCGTTTTTCCTCTAACTGGTCATCCCTGATGGTAACCGTCATGGATGATCTTTAGACTTTCGCTGATGGATCCGACTGTCACGGAAAAACTTGGCTGGGGTAGTGGCTTTATAGTTAGTCTAGCTTGCTAGGTTAGTTTATAGGGTTAGAACTTATGGTGCAACGTTTTTCTTTATGTTAGAGATAGCAACACTTAAAAAAAAATCATGTGAACATGTAGATAAAATTTGTGAGACATATTTAAGTGATCTGATTCACTCCGCTAGGACATATTTTCGAACTTAATAATTTAGAAGTGATTGATGTTTGTAGTGCTTAAAGTGTGACAAAAATAGAAACATGAAACAACACGAGGTATATATAGATAGATACTTTCAGATTATATTGATCGGCCAAGGTGGAAACATATGTATCCCGGTAGGGATACAGATGAGCACATCCATGCGGGTATGTGTAGGAACATGGCATCCATAGCCATAGGGACCTTTATTGGATCAAAAGAAAGAAAAAAGAGCACAAACTGGCACACCGGACGCTACTGACTTTCAGATGGTCGTATCTTATTCAGTCCATCCACGTACGACCACAGTGACACGTACAGGTACAGCGCCTGTTAAGCAGGTGCATGATTACTCAGCAACAACGGAAGCCATGCGGGCACTGCCACCGTTGCAGAAACGGTCGCATTCATCGCTGCAGCGTTCCATGTCGATTTTCATACCTTCGCCGATAAAAACTGGTCAGCACAGAACGTGTTAAAAAACAAATTTCGTTCGTTTTCCCGGCAAATAATTTAAATTAATCTAGGAAATTAATTTACCATCGTTCATGGTGTCACAAACGAAAGACTTGCATCCCAAGTTGCAGTACTGAATAACATCCGGTTCACCTGCATTATGCGCACCACATAGCTATAGTATATATGCACAAAATTATCTTATCAAGTTCTCTTTTTTTGTAACACAGTTATCTAGTTCTCTTTGTTAAACAAGATGGAAACTCTTTACCGGACTCGGGAAGATGATTGAATTTGGGATAGTCCCTTGGGCATGAACTGCCAGATACAATTTTACAACCGCACGATTCTGCACAGACTGGTCGGGAGCCCTTGAGACGGCAAAAGTTGTAGCAGTTTCTCTTCCAAGTGTTCTTGCAGCAACTCTTGCCCTCTACATGGACCTGTTCCAGGACTAGCCCCACTACTAGCAGCCACACGATTACACTCTTAAGACCCTTGCTTATGGCCATGTCTAGCTGCTGTGGCTTTGCTGCAAAACGTAGAAATGTCTTGGGTTTGGATGAAGAGACTAGCGTAGCATGGCTCCTATTTATAGATCGATGGAGAGATGGGTTGGCATCCGTGCGTAAATCTTGATACTTGAGTGTGGCATGGCCCTACGTGATACACTACAACAGTTTCCTACGTGCGTCCTATGTGATACACGACAGCAATGTTATACGTGTGTGCAGTATTAAAGCGGCTAGGCCCGGCGGTCGCTAAGCATATCCACAAAAGCAAAATTGTTTTTCTCGTTGGATCGCAGTTCTACGGTTCTCCTCCGCTCCACCGATTTCTTCTTATTAAAGCGGCTAGGCTTAGCGGCCGCTCAACATCACGACAGAAAAATTGTTTTGTCTCGTTGGATATTAATTCTATGGTTCGAGCGGCGACGCTTGCGCCAGGGCCGGCCTCGCGTGGCAAGGAGGGGACGGGATGTGTCAGGTCTAGGGGGGGCTGCCAGGGCCGTGCATAGTAGGCGCGCCACGAGGCTAAGATCGGAGCCCCGCCACTACCCCTATCTAGGTTTGTGTTCGCAGGTCGCACAGCCTCGCACACTCGTTTGCGAACGAAGAGGTTTTCCATCTAAGAATCTTAACTCTCCTAGCTTGACTAACTATTTGCAAACTCAACTAGGACTCGATATAGTAATAGATGATGACGACGGTGGGCCCGATGGCAGCGGCGGCGACAACACCCTCTTTGTGCCCTAGGGCTTGCCGCGGGGGTCACCCGACTCGGCGGTAGTGGTGCTTCCTCCTTGGCCCCTAGTAGGCCGGTTTATTCCGCCATGGTTGCGGCCTGTATTAGACGTGTGACACTAGGCTAAGATGAAGATCGAAGAATCAACACCTCAAAAGAAGATCAACGAGAAGTGTGGAAGATTCTAAAAGTTAATAAAAAGCTCAAGACATCAACGAAAAGAACCTCGGACTAACAAACGTGAATACAAAACTCTCATGCATAGAGCATCAAGGCTTCCGGCCCGCATGACATACTTCCTGTGTAGTCACTAGAGTTTAGCACCATATAAAGTCAGTACACGGTCAAGAGAAGAAGAAAAAAAGCAACAGAGCTCTGCAGTGGAGCACTCAGATTGAATGTACGTGTAGTCCAGAGAGGTCCCAATCCTATGGACGACACACTAGATTTGTCAGATGAGCTACCGATGAAATCGCGATCACTAGATAAATGAGGCTTCCATTGTCAACAATTGCTAGTTCCTGTTGCAAGGCCTCCGTTTTCTCTACTGTGGCAACTAGGCTACCTCGTGTTCACAGCTTTTGTAGCATGAGCTTCGTCTAACGGCTAGTTGGGTTGTTTGGGGGCTACATATACTCTCACACACGGCTATTTGGAGCGGATTGTTGTCGAGGTAGCGGATCATGGAAGCACTATTGCGGATGCTAAGTTCCACTAGCAGCATATGATAATTTCATAGAAATATAAGAGTATATACAATGTGAATAATATGTTTAAATAGCCATTTAAATATATTGAAAGAATTGATGTCTCACATACTTAAATTAAGTGAGTGTCTAGACATCTGGCGATAGATTTTCCAACAAGAAATTTGTCACCTTTTTGTCAAACCAGCAACTGATACATCAACAGCCAAAAAACGACAGATTTACGAAACAAAAATCTGTCAGACTTTCAATAACCGTTAGCAATAGCACAGATCCAAAACCTAATAACAGTCAAAACCCAATAACACGCTACACACTGCATTGCTCTCCGTGCCTCCAGGTGCCATTGGCCTCCTTGCTCTACTGCTGGCACACTCGAGCCTCCCATGCCCGTTTAGTAGTTGCAGGTATTAACAACAGTCAAATACGACAGCAAGTAGAGGGGAGAGGGCGAGAGGCACAAAAAGACACATGCACCCACACACATAAAGAAATGGCTTGAAGGCAAACCTATTGCACAAAATGCTGACGAGTATAAGTCAATGGTCCAAAAAGCTAAGAACTCATGTGAGGATGACAGTTTACAGTTTTATGGCGGTGATGATTTGATTGCAGTAGTACCATTGCATTATAAGGTGGAGAATAAATTGTAGTTAACAAAAAAGTACAGGAATTTACTAACCAAACAACTGTTAGAGAGGCATTCATTCATTGTATTGTGTTTGCACCCAAAAATCGCTCATACTAGCTCATCGTCCCGCAGATTACGGGCAACAACAGAAAAGGCTCCGTGCCATTCATTGGTTCAATTTTGTGTCTCTGTGCACTTGGTGTTGCAGCATAGAAAGTTGCAGTCTTCCTCCCAGCACCCATTGTTTGAAAAAACATGAAAAAACATGCAAAATGACAACATTAATATGCATGCAGCATACATGCAGGGGCAAAGTTGGACAAAAGACATTACTGAGATAATTCACCATAGATTGCAACATAGAGTAATATGGAGTAATAAATGTCTAAACATATATTTGGAACCAGCAACACAACTAGGACCACCAAACCACCAAGGACAAAGCAAAGTGCAGACAAAAATGGAAGCAATGTACACAACATCTACTGAAAGGAAAAGGGAAAAAGGAAATCTAAAGAATCATAGACTCCCAATTACACGAATAAAGAATCAAACTGTGAATCAAATTCAGTTACCTCTCGCACTGAGGTGCCATGTTCTAATGACAAAAATATAACAACTTGCAAGTCATCGATTATATCAGCACATTAACCTGAAAGACTACATGCAGGCCATGCTCAGACAGATGAACTCCACAAGAAAGTAGATGCATAATCAACTATAAATATCAATGTGAAGACTACCTACAGGTCATGCTTAAATACACACTCACACTCTCTTTCCAATAACAGCAACATACACACACTCACACTCAGATAAAAGAACCTATGCAAAAATACACTCATATGGTAGAGATAAAAAAACTCAACTCAGCCAATCAACTCAACTCAGCTCAACTAAATTGGCCAAGATAACTCAACTAAATTGGCCATGACAACTCAAAAGAACAACACAAACACACACTCAGACGGCAGAGCACTAAAATACCTAAATTCAACTCAAATCAGCTCAATGCAATTAGCCAAGAAAGATCAACTCAACTGAAATAAATTGGCCATGATAACTCAACACAAATAAGTGACAGCAGCAACAGAGCTGAAGATGATAGAAAAAATAACCACACACACATAACCACAACCACAGCCCGTCCTTACCACGGTGCACCGCCCATCCCCACCCCAGCATGGTCCCCGCACAAGATGCACCCCCTCGCCGGCCGCAGCTGCTGCCTGACTAGCCACTGGCACCACCCGGCTGCGCCCATCGGGCTCCTTGGCCACGCGCGCTACCTTGCCGGCGACAACAACAGCACAGCGACAGCCACGGCGACGACAACAACAACACAGCACAAACACAGCCACGGTGACAGCATAGCCACAGCCATGGCGACGAGAAAAACATAGCACAACCACAACCACAGTGACAACATCACCACAGCCACGGTGACAGCATAGCCACAGCCATGGCGACGACAACAACATAGCACAACCACAGCCACGGTGACAACAACAACACAGCGGACTTACTTTGTCATTTGGGAATTGTTGGAAAATTCTTATTCACATAGTTTTAACCCAAGCAGGTGGGAATAACCCTTACTGGCTTGTATCATCTGAAACATCAAAGATAACAGATCTAATCACGAGCTCAGAAATAGTTTGATAGAGGTGGTGTGATATGAAATAGCTAGAACATAAGGAGGAACTGGACTAGAACGCCTGGCCGGACAGGAAACCCGGCCAGATCGCCGAAGAACAGGCCGCCCAAGGCTGGTTCTATTCTTCTTCGATGATCCTTATTACATTCTCTAAGCTGTAGCACTTCTGACTACGCACCTCTTTGATCCATTGCATGAGCAGGACCAATTCCTAACCACTCACCTCCCTGCATGATCTCTAAAAATAACCCACCAGCCGAGCTACTCGTTGGAGGATATGTGGCCTAGAAAGGAGTCCACAACAGACGTGCTGGTTGTGCATGCCTTCCTACTGCCATAACATGGTGTTGATGTAAATGGACAATTTTTTTCTGTGTGTATTTATGAACATCACTATGGATGGGTTCTCACATCTCATTTGTCTTGACAAGTAGTAGTTCCCTGTTTACTTAGGTTCCATATTTTCTGAATGCTAGTATAAAAGAGCCCTGAAGCCTTTATGCTCAGAGTGCACATATCAGGTCTACACTAAATTTTGAGGGTCAAGATGAAATCTTCACATATATGCAACTAGGAAGAGCTGTAATTCATCTCCTAAAAGGTGTGTTGATACTCGATTATCTAATAAAAAGGGGCGTACCCAGTGTCGTAGGCTCCCGCACTGCGGGGTCTGGGGAAGGAAAAATAGCCAGCAGCCATCCCTACACAAATGTGCAGAGGCTGGGGCTTGAACCCTGGACCTCTTGGTCACAGGCGGCAAAGCTCTACCGCTTGCACCAGGGCCGCCCTTCATACTCGATTATCTAATACACAAACAAATTGTTAATCTTGCATGGAACAAAACAGGACATGAACAGCAACTCCAAAATTGATCTGTATTTTGTAGCTGCTCTAAATCTGCAGGATTGATTCAGAGTGGAGAAACAACATCACGGGTTCAACAACCACTGAGGAAAACTAAAACATCTAATTAACGGAGGAAAAACACATGCTCAGAACAGTTTGACAAAGTAACTTGACAATCTGGTCCTCCCCAAAATCCACCACACACAACACTCAAGCAAAGCGACATACAGCCAAATCCAACCCTTGAACTCTCCCCTGAGCACCAGAGTTCAACCAAAATTGCAACCAGCCAAGCGCACCAGTACCCAGACAGACAATGGCAAATTCAAGGGGCAGCCCCCATTCACACGCCGTCGTCCGATTCTCTCTGATGCGGTTAGCCTCAGGTTGCCCTCCTTTATGTGGCATATAAAACAGACGTAAAACAAGGAATCGAGATGAATGGATACACCCTGATCTCCCTTTCCTTACAGGGCCCAGGCCAAGACATCGGCAAACAAGGCATCACACATAGGCGCACAGTGGCAATAGCTCCTCAAATTAGCCGAAAAAATACACGTAGAACAAAAAATACAGCGCCTCACCCACAGCTCGTCCACAGCTCGGAACAGATGCCAAAGTCCGATCACCGTGACGCGGGGAAGCGCAGCGCGTGGACAACGCACCCCACCCACAGCTCGCCGCAGCACACCGCGGCAGCCGCCGAAGGCTCCACCCCCCACCCACAGCTCGCCGCAGAACAGCACGGCAGCCGCCGAAGGCTCGGCCCCCCACCCACATCTCGCCGCAGCACGGCATGGCAACCGCCGAAGGCTCCATCTGGCGTGGCGCAAGCAAGCGAATCGAGACTCGAGAGCCGTGCGGTCGTGCGGAGAGGACTGGGGAAAGAAACTGAACGCTCAGTTGGAGAAGTAAAGGATTTGCGGGTTTGGCACGCTCGTTCGTGGACCCGTTAGCGTAGGTGTATGCTCAAAAAGGCCACACAGATCTTGGAACCAAATCAACGGACAAAAATTCGGCAGATTAAAGGCCACAAAATCTGGCGACAGAAAAATAGCGAAATTATTCCACAACTCATATAGAAGTCATCGAATATCAGAGTTTACAAAGAAATAGATTACGAGAGCCATAAATAGTTTATAAGACCATCATTCATTATCATTGTTAAAAAGTAGCAATATCATCATTCCCATGCATGGTCACTTAAACCATATATGCATAAGTGAGCTGGAATTATTTATTTGTAGCATATCATATGCCACACTATCACGCCCGCTACGAAGAATTGCGGAGTGTTTTAACACTTAGCAGCCTGGTGACTCAATTATTGTCCTCTGATTTCAACTTGCTAAATCTAGTTTGTTACGTCATAGTGGTAGCATACGTAGGAGACCGCTCTACCACTATTGTGGTAACTACATTTAGTACCTTTGTCGTGTGTGTGTGGGTGGGGGTTTACATTTTCTAATTAAATTCATTATATTTTCTCATCTACCTATTGCATTTCTTGGTGTGTGCTTTCACCTCACTACCCCAGATTACTTCTCTCCCATCGGCTGGTACCTTTCCCTTCGGCTCTGCATCTCCATCAGGGCCCCATGACCATCCCTCGGCGTGCACGAAATACTCGTCCAGGAAAGTCTCGCCCATTGTTTGGCACCGTTACGGGGAGCCGGTCCACCAATCACGGCCTGCCACGCGCTGCAAGCAGACATCAGGCCCACGCCACAGACGAAAAGTGTTGCACCATGCGGGAGGGGCTAATTATTCGCGGTCGCACCCGTGACTTCACTTTCCCCGAACTTTCCCTATTCAACCCTAGCACATCAATCCATCGCCACCATCCGCTCCCACCGCCCCCCCCCAACCACCATCGCCGCTCCACATCCATCCGGCTGGCCAAGCACCCGTCCTTCACCCCACCGTGCCGCAGCCATCTACCGTCCCCAGCCCCTCTCCTCCTCCTCACCGTGCCATAGCCATCAACCGTCGCGTTGGAGTCACCATGTGTCGCCACGGTAATCCACCCCAGCCACCAACGCGACCACTACCAATCCATCTCCCTCTGTTCCTTCTCTCACGGTACTGAAATAGCAAGCAGGTTCAGATTTCCCATTTATAATCTGCCTCTAAACTCACCCCCCCCCCCCAAAGAAGTGCTTAGATCTGAATACCCATGAGTGTGTAGTTTTTCCATGTCTTTTTTTCCTCTGACGGGTCATCCCCAAAGGTAATCATCATGGATGATCTTTTTTTTGAGATTACACAATATAACGCATGTACACTCACCCCTATGAACATATGTACGCAAACCCTACCCCTATGAGCACCTCTAAAGGACTAAGCATCTGATAGATCTAAAAATTCTCGAAGTCCTCACTGGCGCCTTGTTGTAGATGGGAACGTCGCTTACCACTTAATGCATAACGCCGGTAAATTCTAAGAAAATCCTAGAAAAATGTGTGAACACCAGGATTTGAACCCTGGTAGATTGTGTCCCATTAGACCGTCCTACCATTAGACTACAAGCTAATTTGCCCGTCAAGGATGATCTTTCCTGACGGCTATTGGGACTTTCGCTGACGGATTCGACCGTCACGAAAGAACTTGGCTGGGGTAGTGCCTTTCTAGTTAGTCTAGCTTGCTATGTTAGTTTATAGGGTTAGAACTTATGGTGCAAAGTTTTTCTTTATGTTAGAGACAGCAACACTTAAAAAAAATCATGTGAACGTGTAGATAGGACTCATGTAGACATATTTAAGTGATTTGATTCACGCCGCTAGGACATATTTTTGAACTTAATAATTAGAAGTGATTGATGTTTGTAGTGTTTACAGTTTGACAAAATTTTATCCTAAATGATATGTGTTTCGTCACCAGAGTGAGCGCATTATACCTAGAATAAAACAAATAAAATAGAAACATGAAACAACACAAGGTATATATAGATAGATAATTTCAGATTATATTGATCGGCCAAGGTGGAAACATATGTATCCCGGTAGAGACACAGATGAGCACATCCATGCGGGTATGTGTAGGAACATGGCATCCATAGCCATAGGGGCCTTTATTGGATCAAAAGAAAGAAAAAAGAGCACAAACTGGCACACTGCACGCTACTGACTTTCAGATGGTCGTATCTTATTGAGTCCATCACGACCACAGTGACAGGTACAGGTACAGTTTAAGCAGGTGCATGATTTACTCAGCAACAACGGAAGCCATGCGGGCACTGCCACCGTTGCAGAAACGGTCGCATTCATCGCTGCAGCGTTCCATGTCGATTTTCATACCTTCGCCGACAAAAACTGGTTAGAGAAAAACATAGCACAGAACGTGTTAAAAGAAACAAATTTCGTTCGTTTTCACGGCAAATAATTTAAATTAATCTAGGAAATTAATTTACCATCGTTCATGGTGTCACAAACGGAAGACTTGCATCCCAAGTTGCAGTACTGAATAGCATCTGGTTCACCTGCATTATGCGCACCACATAGCTATAGTATATAAAATATGCACAAAATTATATTATCTAGTTCTCTTTGTTAAACAAGATGGAAAGATTGAGTTTTTCTCTTTACCGGACTCGGGAAGATGGTTGAATTTGGGATAGTCCCTTGGGCATGAACTGCCAGATACGATTTTACAATCGCACGCATCTGCACAGGTTGGCCGGGAGGCCCCGAGACGGCAAATGTTGTAGCAGTTTCTCTTCGTAGTGTTCTTGCAGCAACTCTTGCCCTCTACATGCACCTGTTCCAGGATTAGCCCCAGCACCAGCACACACATGATTACACTCTTAAGTCCCTTGCTTATTGCCATGTCTAGCTGTGTTGTGGCTTTGTTGCAAAACGCAGAAATGTGTCTTGGGTTTGGATGAAGAGAAGAGCGATGCATGACTCCTATTTATAGATAGATGGAGATGGGTTGGCATCCGGGCATGAATCTTGATACCTGAGTGCGGCATGCAGTTCTGTGTGATACACGACAGTAATGTCCTACGTGTGCCTGTAATACACGTTAAAGCGGCTAGGCTTGGCGTATCCACGATAGCAAAATTGTTTGTCTCATAGGACCTAAGTTCTATGATTCTCCTTCACTCCACCAATTTCTTATTATTAAAGCAGTTAGGTTCGGCAGCCGCTCAACGTATTCACGATAGCAAAATTGTTTTGTCTCGTTGGATCTAATTAAGTTCTAGTGTTCTTTTCCACCCCCACCGATCGCGATCTCAATTCTTCTTATTAAAGCAGCTAGGCTTGACGGCGGCAGCAAAATTGTTTTGTTTCGTTAGATCTCAGTTCTATAACTCTCGTTAATTAACCCCACCGGTTTTTCATTAAAGCGGCGGCTTGGCGGCCACTCAATGCATCCACCACAGCAAAATTATTTTGTTCGAATCAACCGAGTGGAGCAGGGCATGCCAGCGAGGAGGCCAGCTAGGGGCCAACCGATGTACGAGGGAGCAGTACATGTCATGCATGTCACTAGCTGATGATGATGACAGTGCGTGGCAAGTCTTTTTCTTGTGTCATGCGCAGCGTTGTGCGTGTATGTGTTCCTTCGGTGTTGCGAGACCCAGTGCATGTTAGTAAAATTTGAAAGAAAGTATTTATCATCACTAATGAATTGAGAGTTCACAACAACTTAAATCTAGTCTAATACATACTACATAAACAACATAGTCCACATAAGTCATCCTATATATGTTTACGTAGGCTCACACCAAAACATTAGTTTTAGACCACTAACTGGAGGAGGGAAAAATTAACAAAAAAATACATTTCAGGTCGCACGAGTGAAATATATATGGCATCCACACCCAACCTGATATCATTATGGACCTTTACCCGAAAACACTGCGGGTTCGATGTTACATCCGCACATTGGCGAAGTTGGAGAATATCCACACCTCGTCTATGTATACAGCTGTCTTGAACATCTTAATAAACTAGGCCGACACTGATAGCGCTAGCCAAAAAAGCCTATGTGATTTTCTTCCCGCAACTTATTATATTGTTTAATGAAACCCACGAGTTCTTTGTTATTGATTCATATTTAGGCTACCGTGAGCATAACGACCATGTCACTGGTGACTATAAGAACTAAAATAGAAGACTCTACATGACTACCCGTGATTAGAAAACAAAGAAACTACCTAAGTTGTACCCCTGCCTTCTAGCTTCAGTCCCACACTCACACTCACACCACGCCTTTGTCACGGTTGACGGAACAACCGCGGCGGATCTGGCCGGCGTACGCGCGCGGCAGCAGAACTCGGTGACGGCGGCGCCGGTTCCTGGTGAGCTCGACGAGCACGAAAGGTAGGAGAAGGTAATTTGGTTTTTGATTATTGATGATTGTCCTCCCAGCCACCCACACAGCCATATAAGGTTCAGAGTATCTAGAGTACTAATAACTGGGCCGAAACCCTTCAATACACCCCAGCAGCACGCAGGCCGACTTATGGGCCATTCCTCCTTAGTAGCAAAGCCCAAACCTGAAAGTGAACGGCCAGAGGCCAAGCTCGTGACATTTTCCCCTCCTTAAGATCTAGCGTGCCCTCACGCTGCAGCCGATTTCGGAGGAAGCAGAGTTGATGGGGTACAGAATGCCCAATGCACCGAGCATGACTGCGGTTGAACCAGCACGGAAGAAACCAAACGGTCACCAACAATGTTAAGGCGATGATTCAGTACGTTTTCAGGGGGCAGAGACTCCAGTGGCAGCAATAGATGAAGATCAGCGTCGTTGGAGACCGAGGCACCAGGTGGAATGGCCTTCTTTAACTGGGACACATGGAGAACAGGGTGTATTTGACTATTAGCAGGTAACTGTAATTTGTATGCTACCTTACCCAATTTTTGAGTGATCAAATACGGCCCAAAGTACTTATAGCTCAGCTTCTAATTGTTGCGCTTACTGACTGACTGCTGGATGTAGGGCTGGAGTTTAACATACACCCAGTCACCCACTTCAAAGTTTCTTTCCTGACGGTGCCTGTCAGCCTGATGCTTCATATGGTTTTGAGCTCGAGTCAGGTTGTGCTGAGTGTGTTGCATGAGGACCTGACGAGATTGCATCCACTCTTCCAGATCGAGGTCAGAACAAGCATCAGTAACAGCAATGCCAAAGTGTTTGGGAGGGTGACATACAGTGCTTCAAATGGTGTATGTCTATGAGCAGAATGGAAAATAGTATTGTACCAAAACTCAGCTAATGTATCCATTGCGCCCACTTTGTAGGACAGGAGTGAACCATACAGCGCAGATAAGTTTCCAAGCACTAGTTAAGACGCTTGGTTTGTCCATCAGTTTGTGGGTGATAGGATGAACTCATATTCAGTGTTGTCTCAGTCAGAGTAAATAGCTCTTGCCAAAGATTACTAATGAAAATCCTATCTCTATCAGAGATAATGACAGTAGGTAGGCCATGCAGTTTGTAGATGTTTGTAACAAAATCTTGAGCCACAGACAAGGCAATATAAGGGTGAGAGAGGTATATAAAGTGAGCATATTTGGTGAGCTTATCAATGACCACTAGAATGGTGTCAAAAGTTTTGGACTTAGGAAGACCCTCAATAAAATCTAAACTGATGGTGTGCCAAGCATGAGCAGGGATAGGCAATGGTTGCAACAAGCTAGGTAACTTATAGTGTTCAGGTTTGGCTTGAGCACATACCTCACAGGCAGCCACATACTCTTGAACAAACTGCTTCAAGTTAGGCCAGGCAAATAAGGACTTAACCTTATGATAAGTAGCAGTCACTCCACTATGGCCTCCCAGTCCACTAGAGTGTAGAGCCAGCAGGACAGCCTTCTTGGCTTCAGTATGATTGCCTAGCCAGATTTTGCCTTTATACTTGATAACTCCATCAGACAGTGAAAAGCCCTTGTCATTAGTACTAGAGATGGTAAGTTCAGTAAGAAGCTGCTTGGTGTGCTCATCTTGCATATAACCTTCTAAGACAATTTCCAACCATTTGGGTTTGACCACAGAGATGGCATGAACCTCAGGGTGGTCATGTCGTCTAGATAAAGCATCAGCCACAGTATTGTCCTTACCCTTCTTGTAGTGAATTTTGTACTGGAGACCCAACAATTTGAGAAAGGCTTTTTGTTGCAACCCTTCATGTAACTTTTTCTCTCCCAGGTGGGTGAGACTTTTGTGGTCAGTGGAAATGGTAAATTCCTTGTGTTGTAAGTATGATTTCCATTTGTTGACTGCCATGATGAGAGCCAGGCACTCCTTCTCATAAGTTGAAAATCCCTGAGCTCTGGGACCCAAGGCTTTACTGAGATAGGCCACAGGGTGGTCATCCTGACACAACACAGCCCCAATGCCACTACCAGAAGCATCTGTTTCTACAGTGAATGCTTTTGAAAAATCTGGGAGAGTCAGCACAGGAGCAGAACTCAGATCTTGCTTCATATTTGTAACACCCCAGCCTAGGGCTTAATAGGATTAATAGGATACTCATACCAACAAGTTGCAACTTCTTTTCTGGAAGCTCATCACAAAATAACTCCAAGGTTAAGCGTGCTTGGCCTGGAGCAACTTAGGGATGGGTGACCGACCAGGAAGTCTTCCCGGATGCGCACGAGTGAGGACAAAGTGCATAGAAAAGACTAGTGTTGGTCTGTGAGGGCAGTCTATGTCCTAGATAAGCGGCCAGATGTAAGCGGGCCTGGCCTCGAGGAGGCGGGATGCTACAAATGGTATTGGAGCCGACCCTTGTGGTTTCACGGGCGCATGTGTCAGTTACGCAGGTATGGTGTGCATGGCTGGTGCAGATCCAGAATGGTCGCACAGCATGACACATGCGCTGGCACTGGACACACGGATGTGGCCAAGAGGGGACGTTCCTAGTCTGAGGTTGACCGACGAGGACGTCGGTCTCCTAAGGAGGTGAGTATGTAACACCCTAGCCTAGGGCTTAATAGGATTAATAGGATACTCATACCAACAAGTTGCAACTTCTTTTCTGGAAGCTCATCACAAAAGAACTCCAAGGTTAAGCGTGCTTGGCCTGGAGCAATTTAGGGATGGGTGACTGACCGAGAAGTCTTTCTGGGTACGCACGAGTGAGGACAAAGTGCGTAGAAAAGACTAGTGTTGGTCTGTGAGGGCAGTCTATGTCCTAGATAAGCGGCCAGATGTAAGCGGGCCCAGCCTCGAGGAGGCGGGACGCTACAATATTGTCAAAGCAACTTTGATGATCAGGAGTCCAATGAAACAAGGAGTCCTTTTTCAATAGATCAGTCAGAGGCCTACTTACTGATGGAACCATAGTTCTTGATGAATTTCCTATAGTACCCTGACAGCCCAAGGAAACCCCTCAATTGTCTGATATTTGTTGGTGGAGGCCAGCTAACCACAGCAGCAACTTTCTCAGGATCAGTGGCAACACCTTGACTGCTGATGATATGTTCCAAATATTCCAACTGCTGCTGGCCAAAGGAGCATTTGGACCTTTTAAGGAGCAGCTGATGTTGCTACAGAATCTGAAACACTTGTTGAAGATGAGAGACATGTTCTTCCAAGGTTGGACTATAAATAAGAATATCATCTACAAAGACCAGAATATTTTCGAAGTAATGGTTGAAAAATTGTGTTCATAAGAGCCTGAAAGGTAGCAGGTGCATTGGTGAGTCCAAAGGGCATCACCTTGAATTCCCAATGGCCACTATGAGTTCTGAAGGCTATTTTGGGCTCATCTGCCTGCTTTAATCTGATTTGATGATATCCTAACCGCATGTCCAACTTAGTGAACCATGTTGCCCCATGCAATTCATCCAATAGCTCATCAACTATGGGCAGAGTGTCCAACTTAGTGAACCATGTTGCCCCATGCAATTCATCCAATAGCTCATCAACTATGGGCAGAGGATACTTGTTCTTTATGGTGATGTTGTTGAGTTGTCTGTAGCCCACATGGGAATGCCAACTACCATCTTTCTTTTTGACCAAGAGTACTGGGGAAGCAAAGGGGCTTTGACTGGGTTGAATGATCCCATTTTCCAACATCTCTTTAATTTGTCTCTCAATCTCATCATTTTTACTAGGAGAGTACCTGTATGGTTTGACATTCACTGGTTTAACACCTGGTATGAGTGGAATCTGATGATCATAAGCTCTCTTAGGTGGTAATGAATCTGGTGTCTTGAACAAGGGAGCATGCTTATCAACCAATGTCTGAATGGTTGGTGGAACAGAACTCTCAGCTTTGTCAGGCTCAGTTTGGCAGAAGTGAATCAACTGAGCAATACCTCCTCTTCTGAGTAGACCTTGGACTTTCTTTGCTTTGATTTTTGGACAAGAAGATAATTGATCTTTGACACCCTTGAGAGATATTCTCTGACCTTGCCATGAAAACCTGAGCAACTTCCTTTTCCAATGTATCCACATGGGACTATGTTTCTCTAACCAGTCCATGCCCAGTATGAGATCATAATGAGGCAGGTCCAATATCCTAGCATCAGTGGTGAATGTGTGTCCCTAAGTCCACCAGGTAGGCTGTGAGACCTGTTGATTACATTCCAGCTGTTGACCATTGGCAACAGACACTTTGATTGGAGATACTATGTCTATCTTGCATTTGAGAGCAGCAGCAGTAGATGTACTAAGAAAGGTGCCAGAACTGCCATAATCAATGAGGATGAGTAGTTCCTTATCTTGGACTTTGCCAATCAATCTGATGGTATTTTTACCCTGAATGCCCATATTTGCACAATGAGACAGAGCAAGTACCTCTTCATCAGATGATTCCCCTGAAGATGACTCCTCACTATCAGCATATTCTTGAGGCAAGATGTTGAGATATTCTTCCAGCACATGCAAAGAAATTTTTTTAGGGAATTTGTGATTTCTTCCCCACTTTTCCCCACATTTCATACAAAGTCCTTGAGCCCTGCATTGAGCGTGCAGTGCAGCCAGTTTATCTTCAGGCTTGCTCTTGATGTCACTTGGAGTGGCACCCAACACACCCGGTTGTCCAGTCACTGCCTGCTTGCCAGAGAACTTACTGAACTCCTTGTATGGGCGACGCTAAATGTCTTGGAGTGTGGCTCCATTTTAGATTCCTGTAAAAGGGCCAGAGAGAAGGCCAGATCAACTGTTCGAGGCTTATGTAACACAAGAGCAGATCGAATTTTAGGCAGCAATCCTTGAAGAAATTTGCTCACAAAGAAGACATCGTCCAGGTGATTGTTATGAACTAAGACCTGATGCATAGCTAGGATAAATCTATCATAGAAGTCTTTGATAGTAGAGGTCTGCTTAATGTTTAGCAGATCCTGCAAGAAAATTGTGTACAGATCCTTACCAAATTTGGTTTCTATAGCAATGCACAATTCAACCCAATTGTCAACACGATGCTGGGCTTCATACGTTTGCAACCACAACTTAGTTATGCCCTTGAAATGTAAAGTAGCAAAAGGAGCCCCAACAATGCATAGGAACATTAAATATGTCAAAGTACTTCTCAGCATCTTCCTTCCAGATCTGTGGGTTTGAACCATCGAATCTAGGTAACTCTGCTTTGGGCAATCTAAACTCCTTGTGATGATAAGTAGGATAGAACTGATGCATCTCACGGTTGTCAACAATAGCATTAGAAGTGGAAGCATTGAACTGACCATTGGCCAGGGGTGGATGGAGGACCAGAGTCCTGGCATCGGACCCCTATGGCTGAAGTGCAACGCCGTGGCCAACAACGGCCCACCTCTCTTCCTCGCGCGGCACGGCAAAAGGCGGAGCAGTCAGAGAGGGAGTTGCTTCCAATGCCTCCACGCGTGATGTGAGACTCTTTAGATCCTTGCTGAGAGAGGTGCTCATGTCCTCAACCTCGGGACGCCACTTGTCGAAGCCCTCCATCAGCTTGAGCAACGACTCCATCTCTTCGACATCGTGGAGAGCATTTGTTCGAGGCCATGCGTGAGGTTAGGGTTGGTCCCCGCGCCAGCTGTGGATAGTGGTGGTGGTGCTGGATCTGGATGTGGGGTGTGATTAGCGCAAAGGTGGATCGAGCTTGCGACGACTGATTGAGGTTGCGGTGGCGGAAGTGGGATTGGAGCGATTTTGGGATGGAAGGATGGAGGTGGTCGAGGATTGGACTGGCGACTGATACCAAATGTCACGGTTGATGGAACAACCGCGGCAGATCTAGCCGGCATACGCGCACGGCATCAGAACTTGGCGACGGCGGCGCCGGTTCCTGGTGAGCTCGACGAGCATAAAAGGTAGGAGAAGGTAATTTGGTTTTTGATTATTGATGATTGTCCTCCCAACCACCCACGTAGCCATCTAAGGTTCAGAGTATCTAGAGTACTAATAACTGGCCGAAACCCTTCAATACACCCCAGCAGTACGCAGGCCGACTTATGGGCCATTCCTCCTTAGTAGCAAAGCCCAAACCTGAAAGTGAACGGCCAGAGGCCCAGCTCGTGACATCCTTCCACCGAAAAAACAAGTTTACGACTACAAATTTCTTTCGTGTGAAATGATCAATTCTAGCTCAAAAATATAGAATGTCTTAGCGTAATAATAGTGTAAATGCACTGTGCATGTTAGTAGCAACCCAAAAAATAGCATATGACCACACGTATTAAAGCATTAGCTCTAGAAATTTAGTCTTCTAAAATAGTTAAGGCCTTATTATTTGGATGTCTATGTATTCATATCTCAATCCACACATGAAGGCTAGCTTCCCAATTGGTCGCCTGATCTTAGCCACCTGAGCGTCGCGGTCGAGGAGTTGGACAGGCACCGTGCGGGAGTTGGGCTGGTAGGCAAAAGAGGCTATGGCATTGCCACGTTGGGAGGGGCTACCGGGCTAGCCGAGCTGACTTGAAAAGCTTCTCCTACATGTCTTTCATTCTATATTTCTCTAACTAATCATGTCATGACTTTTTTAGCTTGTGCATTATTTTATTATTAACTATATTTCTCTAACTAATCCTGTCAGTATGGATCCGGCAATGGAGCTAAAACTGACGTAGCTAGGACGAAGACAAAGGAGGTTGAACATATATATTGACAAATTTTAAAAAGAGGGAGTGGAGGTAGTTGGCAAGATAGCTAGTATTATTGATGATGAGGTAGCTAGATTAAAGCTCTTCTTTGACTCCAATGGATGGCTGTCAACTAGATCTATTGGCTCTACTTAGTCAAAAGTGTTCCTCTCTTTTGTTTTGAGCTGGATATGCTTGTAGTTTGTGTGTTGGCCTACGGGCAAAACTTTGTAATAATTGGCATGCATGATTCTATCGGTTGATAGATGAAACCGGGTATAAACTATCCATTATCTTAAAAAACTAGAATTAAAACTGAGGTTATGAGGCAATTATTGATAGGAGGCGCTACAACTTATTTGATTTTTACTAAGTGAAACGATCCTAACATTCATGCATTTGTGCGCATCCTTTTCGTAGGGAGAACATCAATGAAACCAATGATGGTTTCATGATAGTGGAATATTATGAATTTATGGTCTGTGGGACATCATTAATTGAGCATAATTAGCAACATCATTCCTGCTAAATTTATGGACTAGGGCTTGCAGGTCCACTGTCTATCACTATACCACAGCCAATCTGTAGAGTCAGCAAAAGGGTCGCTATAACGGCTTATAGCGACCGATGATCGGTCGCTATAACGCTATAGCGACCGATGTATTGGTCGCGGTAAGTCGCGTCGCTATAGATATATAGCGTCCGATCCGATTTATAGCGTCCGATAGTTGGACGCCAGTACTATAGTGACCGATAATCTGTCACTTGTTTTAGCGACCAATGATTCGAGGGTATTAAGCTTTTCAGCGACCAATAATCCGTCACCATGAACTGGCACAATTATATATTAATAATATTAATTTCATACCGACCAGAATTCAAACCTAATAAACATACATGACATTTCACATTATTCATCAACCACATATACAACACTCACTTAGGAACAACATTTAAAGATAAAGTTATCAGTTTTCATTGAAGCCAATAGTTGGCAATAGTGCATCAACATATGCATCAGTTACTTAGAAGCATTCCCCAAGTTGGTGTCAATTTCAATACATAAGTTCATAGAACACATACACGTAACTAGCCTAAATGGCAGACACAAGCCATATGTTTGCTTGCATAGTCTAAATAGATTCACTAAAAAATGCCTCATTTCCAACATAGCCTTCCTGGTGACTATGATGGACACCTCCAAGGCCAATAGTTGTTTGCATTGAAGCCAATAGTTGGCAATAGGGGAAAAAAAGCATAATGTCATTTGTTGGCTTCCTGGTGACTATGATGGACACCTCCAAGGCCTCTCCCTCCCAACTGAACATAAAACATCACAATGCACACATGAAGTTAACTATAGTAATTGTATATAGGTAAAATACAGATAAAGATGACTACACAGTTTGTAAATGTAATAAGCACTTTTTTGACTCATAGGTAGCTAGATGGGCACCGTAGTGAACCGAAGCAGAAAGCACAACACAAATCAATCCACCAGGAGATATATATTTGAGCATTAGAAGCAGCATTTGCAATCTGCCATGAGCCCAGGAGCATGTTCCAGCAATTTATATGAAAGTGCATAAGTCATCCTGAGTTGATTCACCTAAGTACCTATGCCTTACACCTAGAAATTGATGTGCTACAGCCTACAACCTCCTATATATCATTTCTTGGGTCAACATAACAAAGCTAGGCGTGTGACTATAAATAAGAAGTTTAGCCTAAGAAACCAGAAAACATGGATGATATATATCAAGGAAAATTGATGGCTGGAATTGACTTAATAGGTAGAAAAAGGAAGAAATCACATATAAATTGCCCACCTCAGTTCTTAGCCTTTTTCCCCCTGCTGCAAGTCCAGAGCCCTTCTCTCCCCCTGTTGCAAGTCTAGAGCTCTTCTCTCCCCTTGATGGTTTCTTCCCAGATGGATCCCCTTCCACTCGTCTTTTTCTTGATGGTTTCTTCCCAGATGGATCCTTGCCAAAACTTGTACTAAGATCCTTAGTGCAGTCCAAAATTTGCTCCCCAGAAAGTGGTGTAGGTGCTGGCCTAAACTCAGTTTTACCACCAAATTTATCAGCATCAAACCTAAATGGATGGTCTTCATGCAAGAATCTACGATGATCCATATAGCAAGTCTTGTTACCATTACCAAGTCTAAGTGAACATGTAAATTGGTGGCACTCAGGACATCCTGCTTCACCAGATGTGGTACACCCAGACACATAACCTAAACCTGGGAAATCTGAAATAGTCCACAAAACTGCTACCCTCAAGTCGAAGAACTCACCTGTTGAAGCATCATAGGTTCTAACTCCATTTTCAAACATATCTAACAAATCATAAATAATTGGCTGTAGAAAAACATCCATATCACTACCCGGGGCACGTTTACCAGGAATGAGTGTGGAAAGGATGAAATTTGACTGCTTCATGCACATGGAAGGTGGGAAATTGAGTGGAATACAAATACCAGGCCAAACACTATAGCTAATATTCTGCATTCTAAATGGATTAAACCCATCCGTGGCAAATGCTAGACGGATATTTCGACTATCTACAGAAAATTTTGGATGCCTCACATCGAAGTCCTGCCATAGAGGCGAATCTGCAGGATGCCTTAGCAGACCATCCTTTTTTCTGTTTTCATCGTGCCATCTTGTTAGACTTGCTGTTTTAGAGGACAAAAATAACCTTTGGACTGATTTCTTTATAGGAAAGTAGCGGAGAACCTTCTTAGGAACCTTATACACATGTCTCCCATCAAGGCTCTTCCTATTTGATTTCCATCTTGAAACCTTACATTTTAGACACGAATCTAAATCCACATACTCTTTCCAGTAGAGAATACAATCATTCTCACAAGCATGAATACTTTTGTAACCAACTCCAATGGTTTTGACTAATTTTTTAGCTTCATGAAAGTTTCTAGGTAGATTTGGACCCCCAGGGAATGCATCATTAAGTAGATCTAGTAGTAGGTCCATAGATCTATCAGTCCATCCTCCTAGTAGTTTGATGTGGAGCAACCTAATTAGGAACCTTAGCTACGTATATTTCTTGCAATTTGGGAAAAGCTCTTTGCTATTTTCTACTACCAACTTTTGAAGGGCAACTAGCTCAGGACAAGTCTCCAAAGTTGAACTATTGTCTTCAAAATCTCCTCTATCATCTAGACCGGCAGCTAAGTCTCTAAACAAATCAAATATTTCATCCTCCTCACTAGAATCCTCTATGACCTCATCAGCAGCAGCATGATTCCCATGATTCATAGAAGAGCTAGCTTCTCCATGTAAGTTCCATGTTCTATACCCTTCCAGAAATCCATCACATATCAAGTGCTCACGAACTTCACTTGCCTCTTTCCAAAATGAGTTTACACATTTTCTACACGGGCATAATATCTTGCTGCCCACTGCAGAATTACTAAAAGCAAAAGCTAAGAAACTATTCGCCCCTTGCAAATATGTCTTGGTGTGCCTATGTGAAAGTTTTAGGTTAAAGACCATTTGACATGCATATAGAACTTTCAATATTTGTCAAGTTACTGGTTTTTACCTAGCATTATCATCAATCCATGATTTATCCATGATAAACCTTCAAGCAAGACAGCAAGCAGATTTCAATACGAAATAAAAGACATATCATAAGCACAGAAATAGTCGCATACTTCCTTAGCATGAAAAAAGAAGTGCAACATAGCTAGGGAAACAGGCACCTACCGGTACAAACAAGTTGAGCTCATGGCAAGCGAATGTTCAAATGCCCTCCTAAGGTGTCCAACTAAGCGTGGAGCAGCTGCAATTACAATATGGTGAGGTCATGATTTTAGAAACACGAAGAACCCTACAAATTGGAAAAACTGGTACAAAATCCCTATCACTATGATACTTCTATCTAAAGCAATGCAAGCAACTAGTAGCAATAGATCTGGTGTAGCTCGATCTTTTTAGAGAAAAGTGGTACAAGACACAGTATATATGTGTAATTAGACGACATTGTTCACATAGGGTTCCATCTATTCAGAAAAACAAGGAACATCTCCATGCTAACATTCTGTGCGTGCATCCATGGAAGCCAGAGAAGGGGGCCAATGGCTAGAGGGGAGAGGATGGGAAGAGGGGAAGAGAACCAATACCAGATGCTCTTGGGGACCCTCCTGTTCGACCTTGTGGGCGGCGAGGGGTGGCACGGCGGCTGCGACGGACGATGGTGGCGGCTCAGGTGGCAACGGACCTTGTGGGCGGGAGGGGGCCTTCAACTGGACGGCGTGGACGGCGGCTCCGGTGGTGGGAGAGGGCCCTCGACAGACCCGCGAGGACGGCGAGCGCGGCAATGGGGATGACACGCCGGAGATTGTGGCCGTCGAAGCTGCCCGGCCGTGAGCTCTCGCGCGTGGACGATGGGCGCCCGGCCATGAGGCCTCGTCGGCGTGTGTGGGGCGCGCGGGTGTTGTGTGTGGGCGGCGGCTGAACGGTATATGTGTGTGGTCAGCAGCTGGGATGGGCCTCCGTGTGTGGGGGTGTTTAGGGTTTCTTTGACACTGACTAGTGGGTCCGGTAAATTTTAGTGCGCGGGAGTGGGCTGGGCCAAGTGCGCCAAAGTCGAAACAGGCTTTACCGACCGATGGTTGGACTCTGTGATGTATATTTAGCGTCCGATGCTCTGACGCGGACTCGTAGCAACCGATCTTCCGCCAATACAAATACATATAGCGACCGATGATCAGTTACAAATTTATAGCGTCCGATGGTTGAACTTTAGTAATAATATATAGCGTCCGATGTCTGACGGTATACATTGGCTGTGGTATAGTGTATGGTGCTGCATGGAGCAGGTGGTCGGTTAAGTACTGCAGGTTTTGATTAGTCTTTGGTAACCGAATCTGGTGTGTTGATTATTAGTCTCCACGATGATTATCCGTGGATGCTCTGTTCATCTGTTGTGATAAGTTATGGCGAGTTCATGGTATGACACCTAATCGAATGGTGATTTGGTATCTGTGGCTTCACTCGCAAAAACTGCTTCCAGAAATCATACATTGCTTGTCACTTTGTTTTCATATATTGGAAACTCCAATTACTGGCTTAGGTACCTGGGTCCTTTCATATCCCCATGTATTTCTATATAATAAACACCTCTTAAGATTAGTACCTGGGCTGTGTTCTCCAGTTGGTATTCATTTTGAGTATTTGTTTGTCAGTTGGGCCTGCAAATGAGCAATTCGGGCCTCTTAAAAAAGAAATATGACAAAGAGAAGTGTACTTGACCTGCTCAGTCAGCAAATTTTTGAAAGAGAGAGTTTGGTAGAATCTGCAGCATTGCATTTTGATCTAAAGGGATTTTTGTATTCTTGAGGCCAAATCGTTCAGTGTGTAAATTGATGTTGTGGGGATATTGATATGTCTGAAAATAGATGCTCAGGATCCAGCCAATCAGCATATAGTGAATGCAGAACAAGCGTGATCGGTTCTGGTTGAGGCCAGGATAGCATGATAGTGTGGCTGTCAGATTAAAGTGCATAGAGAAGAAGAGTGTTCCAGTAAAAAGAAAAAGCAGATGACCCTAAAAAAAGACATCAGATCCATCTACATCCACAAGCTCAGTGGTGATCTAAGGAAACCAAATTCCTCAGCCAGCATGCTGCATGCATGTTCTATGAGATCATTTAAAAATATTGAATTTCAAATACCTTAGCCAAGCATATTTTTATATTTAATAAATGATTTCAAATAAAAGGCTATCAACTATAATTTTGCATAGCTAGGTAATTTGAAAATTTTGAATTTCAATAGTTGAGGACTTCAAACTAAATTTTAGGGCCATAGATTACTTCAAATAAAAATTTTAATTGCAATGTTTTAATTAATATATTTTTGAGACCTATAACTTTGGTTTTGGTTGTTTTCTTCATCTAAGGTCGTTTGAAAAACTAAACAAATTAAATTAAAAATGTGAGAACTTTGAATTTGATTTGTTGGATTTAAAAATTTTCCAATGAAAAATTTGACAACTAGAATGTTGTAGATCTTTTCGAGTTACATAATTTTGATATAAAGTTTTTCTTCTTCTGACTTTGTTTGAAAAAGTTATCAAAATTACTACACCTATTTTTACATATGGCTCTATATCTAATTGTCTATTAAAAAAATAATTTCTAGAGACGCCTCTAGATCCAGCCACCTCTAAAGATAGAAGTATTTTTAGAGGCCACTATAGATCTCATTTGTCTCTAAAAATCATTCTCCAGAGACAGATTTTGACTATGCCCCCTATAAAAAAAGTCTTATTCCTAAATAATAATTTTGTAGTAATGCAAGGTGTTTAGTCTTATGGACAATGCAAGAGATGGAGTTAAGCTAGGCTAAGATAAGATCAAAAAATCAACACCTCAAACGAAGGTCAAAGAGAACTGTCAAAGATTCCAAAGCAAGAAGCTTAAGACATCAACGAAAACAAGCTCGAACAAATATATGTCAATACAAAACTCACATAGAGCATCAAAAGTTTTCCACATGGCAGGATTAGTATCAGTGTATGGCGTACTTCTTATGTGGTCACGGACTTTAGCACCAGGAAGACAGTAGAAAGAAGAGAGCAACAGAGCTATCTCTAGTGGTGCACCAGACGAAGCACCAGGGATTGAATGTGTAGTCCAGATATTTCCTAATCCTATGGACAGCACACTAGATTTGTCAAATTGGGCACCGAAGAAATCACCGGACAAAAGGCTTTCATCGTCAACAACAATTGCAAGTTCATGTTGTAGGGCATCCTATTGTCAACAATTTCTATTTCATGTTGCAAGGCATCCGATTTCTCTCGTGTGGCTACTAGATCTACCTTGTGTTCACTGCTTTTGCAGCCCGAGCTTCTAACAGGTAGTTGGGTCAAGTTGGGGCACATCCAACCATGCTCTTTATCCACCATACATACTTAAGGGAAAATTAGATGATTAGCAAAATCCCTTGGACTAGTGCTTGTGCTAAAAATAGAGGCTATTTTAGTGCATGCTCTAGGTTTAGGCCTATTGTTTAGTGAGGATTTTATACATCCTTACTATTAATGCTTGCACATGAAGTGTTGTACTCATCGAGGCTTGTAAGTCTTGCTAAACCATCCAATTAATCGAGTTCATGGAGTTGTCACCGGTGGTGTAAGGGGAACATGAGGGCCATTAGGGTTTTGGCTGAAGCTCACCTAGGGAGATGGAAAGGGTTGCAGTTTAGGAGAGGCCACATGAAGACCCACTTGTATATGGGAAAAGTCCGTGGGCTACCTATGGAATTATCCCGACCACAAAGCTTGGGCCTTGCGAGTGGCTCTAACGAGGACTAGTAGAAAGCATGAGCTTTCTGATACCTCAATATAAACATCGTTGTACTGGTGTTTGCACTTTCTAACTCTATTACATTTTCTCATCTACCTTATTGCATTCCTTGGTGTATGCTTTACCTTCCTAGCTAGTCTAGCTTGCTAGGTTATTAGTTGATAGGGTTAGAACTTATGATACAGAGTCCTTCCTATGTTATAGTTAGCAACACTTAAAAAATCATGTACACATATAGATAGAACTAGATGATATCCCGCGCTTTAATTTACCGTGGGAATCATATTGTTCTATTTTAGAACTTATTCAAGCAATTAATGATACTATCTAGTATCTACCAACAGCATATTGTTGGCCTGAAATTTGAGAGATGAATTGAGAGAAACAATGGATAATAGAAACAACCATTTTAATGGACCACGTTTCATGAAAAAATGAAATAATTAAATATATGAAAGTTTGATATAGTATTTGGGTTTTAAATCGCACAACATTCTCTTGAAAGTGATGCCATGATGACCGCTAGTTTGATCGAGAGGCAATCATCACAGAATGGGCGCTGGAACTCATATATCTGAATGAGCCAATCTAACGGAATATTTCCGAGTAGAAATAGTGGCCTACAGTCAATGAACTACGATCCATACGTCTTTGTAAAAAAAATGTATGTAATCCTAAAAGAATGAGCCAACACAACGCGCAAACGGATCTCTCCTCCACTTGTTTCATCTTTCCCCTTCCTCATCATCGTATATACATCGCCGCTCAGCATCGATGAATTACTTTTGTACCTCCCCATTTCCCATCATCCTACCTCCACTTCCTTAATCTAAAAAAATCATTCTACCTCCACATTTCGATTCCAGAGCCGAACAGGCGAACAACCATGCCCACCCTTCTATCTAAAAAGAGAAAGAAAAACATCACCCCAAGGCAGTGGAGAGGAGAACATCAGCAACTACAGTCGCGTGGTTGTTGAGACTTGGGGTCGATGTCCTTGGCAGAGAACTTGGAGGATGCTGAGTGTGCGGCAGTGTCCAGGGGTTGACATCGAGTACCAGGCGATGGATCTGTCGTGTGTTGGGCTGTTGGCTCTTGCATCCTCCTACAGTCCCTGCTTCACACGCGCTCCATCCTCCACCTCCCACGTGGCCACATTCATGCCATCGCGCGCATCTCCCAAACCCAGCTGCTACCACTGCCCCTGCGACATTGTCGGCCTCCCCTGAGGCCCTGTTGCCGCAGGGGGGGTGGGGGTGATCCTCATGGTAGTTTAACGTCCAAGTGATGCAGCCAGGGTGCTAGGAATTAGGATTAGGGCCGACCTTAGTGTGGGTCTTTCATTTTATAGAAGCAAGACTGGTTTGTACGTTTTAAAAGCAAAAGTGCAAGGTGAGTGCATGAACATTTGATGTTGTAGTAGGAGGTGAAGTGCAAGTGGAGGAGGTGACGCTCAAGGGACTACTGATGGTGGATGCTTCGGATGGGCTTAAGAAGACAGTTGATGTGACAAATGGAGAGAAGCGGGTCCTACAATATGATGACGTGGCTTTATAAAATTATAGAGAATTCTGCTAGTGGGTTCCTCCTATTTAGTTATAGTAGATAGTAAATTCACGTAGACTTATTAAGTGATCTAATTCACTCCGCCAAGACATACTTTGAACCTTAATAATTTATAAGCGATTGATATTTCTGGTATTTAAAGTTTGACAAAATTTTATCCTAAATTGTATGTGTTTTGGCAGAGTAAGTTTATTTATGTCTAAAATAAATAAATAAATAAATAAATAAAATAGAAACACGAAACAACACAAAGTATGTGTGTATATATAGAATACTTTTCAGATTATATATTATATTAATCGGCCAAGGGTAGAAACATATGTATCCTGGTAGATCGAGATGTGCACATCCACGGACCATGGGGTACATATAGTAGGGACGTGTCATGCATAGGGAGGATAACCTTTATTTTGGATCAAAAGAAAGAAAAAAGAGCACACACTGACGCACATAGTACATAACATAGTACATAAATAAGATGACACACTACTGACTTTGATACCACTGATGAGACTGTCTTAAATCCATCCACCGCCGCCGTGTCACTTACAGCCATGCATGGCCCTTTAAGCAGGTGCATATCACTTACTCCGTAGCAACAACAGAAGTCATACGGGCACTGCCACCGTTGCAGAAACGGTCGCATTCCTCGCTGCAGCGTTCCATGTCGATTTTCATACCTTCGCCAGTAAAAATTGGTTAGAAATACGTAGCACAGAACGTGTTAAAAACAAATTTGGTTCGTTTCTCTGGCAAATAATAATTTAAATTAATCTAGAAAATTAATTTACCATCGTTGTTCATGGTGTCACAAACGGAAGACATGCATCCCAAGTTGCAGTACTGAATAGCATCCGGTTCACCAGCTGCATGCGCACCAAATAGCTATAGTATATGCACAAAATTATCTGCTCTTTGTTAAACAAGATGGAAAGATTTGAGTTTTTTCTGTTTACCAGACTCAGAAAGGTGGTTGAATTTGGGATAGTCCCTTGGGCATGAATTGTCAGATACGATTTTACAACCGCACAGGTTTGCACAGATTTTTTGGGGGCTCTTGAAACGGCACACGTTGTAGCAGTTTCTGCTCATAGTGGTCTTGCAGCAACTCTTGCCCTCTACATGGACCTGTTCCAGGATTAGCTCCACTACCAGCACACACATGATTACACTCTTAAGATCCTTACTTATTGCCATGTCTAACCGCGCGCTGTGGCTTTGTTGCTAAATGCTGAAATGTCTGGGTTTGATGCAGAGACGAGTGAACTGCGTGGCTCCTATTTATAGATGGAGAGATAGGACGGTTGGCTGTTGGCGGCATTGGCATCCGGGAGTCGATGCATGTAGCCCTACGTGGCTACGTGATACGCGACAACAATTTCCTACGTGCGCCCTACGTGATACACGGCAGCATGTCCTACGTGCGTGCAGTGTAGGTACACCAGTTCTTATTAAAGCGGCTAGTGTCGGCAGCAGCTCAGCGTATCCACACAAGATTGTTTTATCTCCTTGATCTCAGGTTCTCCTTCAACTCACCAGTGTCTTTTTATTAAAGCGGCTAGGCTCGACAGCCTCTCAGCGTATTCATGACAACAAAATAGTTTTGTCTCGTTGGATCTTGTTCTACCGTTGTCCTTCACCCCCACAAATGTCGGGTGTTTAGTTCCCACCCTAAAAACATTTTACCTGTCCCAATGAAAGTTACGGCACATGCATAGACTATTAAAAATATATCAAAAATAACTAATTATAGAGTTTATGATAATTTTTGGAGATGGATTTTTAAATCTAATTGGTCCATGATTTGGCTATAAAATGCTATAGTAACACATCCACTAACAATAGATTAATTAGTCTTAATAAATTTATCTCATGGTTTTTACTGAATCTGTAATTTATTTTTTGTTCGTATCCGAAAACACCATATCTGTGTCATCTGAATGACGGTTTAATTAGTATTAATAAATTCATCTCTCGATTTCCTCACAAAATCTTGAATTTGTTTCTTATTAATATTTGAAAACCTCGTCCAACATCCCGCATGACATCCGATGTGACCCCCAAAACTTTTCACACCACGAACTAAACACTAAAATTGTTTTGTCTCATCGGATTGAATCCCAGTTTTAATATTCCATTCCGCCCCACTGATTTCTTATTAAAAGCGGCTAAGCTTGGCAACCGCTGAGCATATCCACAACAACAAAATTGTTTTGTCTCCGTGAAGCAGGGCATGCAAGCGAGGTGGCCAGCTAGAGACCAAAGGGTGATAGCTTGGTCTAGTTAAGCGCACCCCCATTCACACCCCTTCCCTTGAGTGTCCACGGTGGGCGACTCGGGGGAGACCTCGTCGCCGTCCTAGAGACACCCCCTACACCCCCCCCCCTCGGCGCCCCCGCATACCGGCCTCCCTCCCCACCCCTACCCCCCCCCCCCCACGCCATCGCCACCCACTCGCGCACGGTGGCAGCGGCCAGCGGTAGTACACAGAAATGATCTCCCCCCCTCCCGCACCTCTCTCTCTTTCTCCCTCTCGTTCCTCCTCTCCTCCACTACCTTCACCTCCGGCACACAATGCCGACTGCTGGCCGGATCCGCCCTCTTGGGCACGAGGACTTAAGGCAAGATCTGCCTTTTTTTTGAAAATTGCACAGTACAACGCAGATGCTTATACACGCACGCCCGCTCACCCTATGAATACACATACGCAAACCTACCCCTACCCTTATGAGCACCTTCGAAGGACTGAACAGACGGCAGATCCGGAGATTCCCGAAGTCACCACTGGCGCCTCGTTATCGACGGGAAGGTCGCTTACCACTTAACGCACAATGTCGGTAAATCCTGGGAAAATCCCAGAAAAAGATGCGAGTACTAGAATTTAAACCCTGATGGGTAGCGTCTCACTGGACCGTCCTATCATTGGACTACAAGCCCGGCCTGGATGCCATGCTGCCTACACCTTTCGAATTTTAACAGTTTAGAAGCGATCGGTGTTTATGGTATTTAAAGTTTGACAAAATTTTATCATAAATGATATGTGTTTGTCACCAGAGTGAGTTTATTTATGCCTAGAACAAATTAAAAAAATAAAAAAAACAATGAAACAACACACAAAGTATATATAGATACTTCCAGATTATATTAATCATATCGGCCAAGGGTAGAAACATATGTATCCCGGTAGAGGAGCACATCCATGGGTACGTAGGGACTTGTCATCCGTAGGGATAACGTTTATTTTGAAGAAAGAAAAAAGAGCACACACTGCCACACAGTACTGACTTTGATACGACCATGCCACACAGTACTGACTTTGATACGACCAGTGAGATGGTCGCTTACTTAATCCATCCATCGCCGGTCCGTGACACAGACCATGGCCTTTTATTTTAACAACAAACTACACATGCAGCAGGTGCAAACTACACATGCAGCAAGTGCATGATTACTCGGCAACGACGGAAGCCATACGGGCACTGCCGCTGCAGAAACGGTCACATTCATCGCTGCAGCGTTCCATGTCGATTTTCGTACCTTCGACGGTAAAAACTGGTTAGAAACAGTACAGAACGTGTTAGAATTAGAAACAAATTTCGTTCGTTTTGCCGGCAAATAATTTAAATTAAATTAATCTAGGAAATGAGTTTACCATCGTTGTTTATGGCGTCACAAACGGAAGCCATGCATCCCAAGTTGCAGTACTGAATAGCATCCGGTTCACCATCTGCATGTGCACCAATAGCTATATTATATAGCAATAGTATGCACAAAATTCTCTTTGCTAAACAAGATATAATGGAAAAAGATTGGGTTCTCTCTTTACCGGACTCGGCGGGATGGTTGAATTTGGGATAGTCCCTTGGGCATGTACGGCCAGATACGATTTTACAACCACACGCATTTGAACAGGTTTTCCGGGAGCTCCTGAGACGGCATAAGTTGTAGCAGTTTCTATTCGTAGTGGACTTGCAGCAACTCTTGCCCTCTACATGGACCTGTTCCAGGATTAGCCCCAGTACCAACACACACACGATTACACTCTTAATACCCTTGCTTATTGCCATGTGTAGCTACGGTGGCTTTGTTGCGAAACACAGAAATGTCTTGGGTTTGGATGAAGAGACGAGCCATGCATGGCTCCTATTTATAGATGGAGAGATGGGTTGGCATCCAGGTGTGAATCTTGATACTCGAGTGCGACATGCAGTCCTACGTGTGATACACGATAACAGTGTTCTACTTGCGCGCTCCTAGTGATACGACAGCAATGTCGTACGTGTGCGTGTAGTACACCAGTTCTTAAAAAAGCGGCTAGGCTCGGTGGTATCTACAACAACAAAATTGTTTTGTGTCATTAGATCTCACCTCTACTCCACCGATTTCTTCTTATTAAAGCGGCTAGGCTCTACGCCGCGCTCAACGTATTCACGACAGCAAAATTGTTTTATCTCTCATTGCATCTGATTTCTTCTTCATTAAAGAGGCTAAGTTCGGCAGCCACTCAGCATATTCACGACATCAAAATTGTTTTGTCTCATTAGATCTCATTTCCACGATTCTCCTATACTCCACCTTATTAAAGTATCTAGTAGGTTTGGTGGCGTCTCTCCTTTACTCCACCGATTTTCTTGTTAAAGCGGCTAGACTCGGCGGCCGCTCAACATATGTCCACCACAGCAAAATTATTTTGTCTGAATCAGCCGACGAGCGGAGCAGGCATGCAAGCGAGGTGGCCAGCTAGGGACGAGCCGACGCACGAGGGAGTAGTACATGTCATGCTCGTCGCTAGCTGATGATGATGACAGTGGCAAGCCTTTTCCTTGTGTCATGCGTTGTTTAATCTTATTTATATGTATGCTCACGCGTTGTGCGTGTATTTCAGTGTTGCGATATCCAATGCATGTTAGTAAATTTATTTTAAAAGAAAAGTAAAATACAATTATTGATTAGTTTATCATCACCAATGAATTGAGAGTTCACAACTACTTACATTAGTCTAATATATGCTATATAGACAACATACATGTAAGCCATTCTAAGTTTATGTAGGCTCTAGTTTTAGGTCACTAATTGCAGGATGGAAAAACAGAAAAATATACATTTCGGGTCACACTGGTGAAATATTTATGGTACCCACACCAATCTGATATCATCACGGACTTTTTTTTTTTTTTGAAACTATATCATCACGTGACTTTGACCCGAAGGCATCGGTGGGTTCGGTGTTACATCCGCACAGTGGTGAAGCCACAAAATATCCACGCCTAATGCAAGTGTCTACGTATACTGCCTGAAAACTTTATACTAGGCCCGTACAGATAGCTAGCAAAGGAGCCTTATGGATTTCTTTCCCACAACTTATTATTTATAATAATGGTTAACGAAATCCTTAATTTCTTTGTTATTGATTTCATATTGAGGCTGCAATGTGCATAGCGATCATGCCACTGATAACTACATATAAGGGTAGTCCCTGGTTTCCATAGCTAACATGTGCAACCAAAAACTATCTTAAGAAACCAGACCCTCCATTGCATCCATGTCTTGCCGTGGGCTTATATTAAATTTAATGTTTCTCTCAATGTTTGCATTCCCTCTCTCTCATTCATTTTACATGTGTTTGGTTTGCGAACCATGAGAGATGGGAATATTGAGGATGGGATGAACCCATCAGTTTTTTAGTTGTGAAAGATGAAACGAATGAACCTTGTTCAATGTTTGACTCGGAGGATCTAAAAAAAATGGGATGGGACACAGACTCATGGGGTCCACTTGGCAACTTCACACGTCCTTCTTCTACCTTCCATTTGACACCGGCCAGATCGGCCTGCTCCGGCTCCTCAACTGTCGCCGCTGCTCCTCGCATCCTCCTACTCCTCTGCAGACTGTGCCTTGCCTTGCACCGGTGCCACGCTGCGACCTACACCGGCGGCGACCACGCCTCACACGGCACTGCTTCTACTCCTTGCTTCCTCCTCCATGGCCTGCCGTTACCTGCACCGGTGGCAGTCATGCCCCGCATCGGCGCTGCTTCTACTCCTCACTTCCTCCTACGTGGCATGCCGCCGCCTAGCGCACCGGAGCCACATCACACCTCCACTGGCCGCCATGGCCGGGCGCGTGAGGGCCGCAAGGGCTAGCACTAGGGGCGTGTTTGGAAGGGTGGCTCTGCCCAGCACGGCGCGCCGTCCTAGCTCTGGCCTGGCCAGCCAGAGCACGGCTGTTATGGTACACCCTCGTCTGTTTGGTTCACTAGCCTAGACAAGCCCAGTTCAACTGAGATCGTGTTTGGTTCATGGCCTAGATAGGATATGGTTATTCTGCAGTGATAATATGGTAGTTGGTAGCCTTACCACCTCCTTTCTTCGTTCACGTTTCATCGAACACCTGAGGGGCGCTTTTAGTACGTTCTCCGATCATGGCGTCAACACCAACATTAGCTGCAGCAAGAAGATGCATAGGATGACGAACGCCATTGCTTCTTGTCCTCAATTCAAGCAGGACCACAGACGGCACCAGGGCACACTGCTCGTGCTTACCTTCACCATCTGGCCGAAGTCCATCGGCAGGCAGTGGCCAGAGCTGCCCGGCAACGAGGGAGAGGAAGCTGCTGAGAATAGAGGAGGGCGCAGCAGGTGGAGCTCCCCGGCGTCGAGCCCCGCGCGCACGTCTGCATCCCCGGCGGTGAGCCTCGCGTGCGCGTCCGCAGGGTGGAGAAGGTGAAGCACGTGGCCTCGGGGCCTCCTGAGGCGCACGGCGAGCGGGCGAGCACCGGCGGAGCAGACAGACCTTGCTCCGGCGTCATGAGCTCCTCTGGCGAACGAAGGGCGAGCGGGCTCTTCCGGTCGGCATGCGTGCACCTCTATGGAGAGCCCGACACTCGGTCTGCAGCCTGTGGCCCCCTGGCGTCGCGGCCGCCAGAGGAGAGGGGGAGGGGCCGTCGGCGCGAGCAGGCAGTGGAGCTCGAGGAGAGGGAGGGGCCTCGCACGCGAAAGCGCGAGGTACGGTGCGGTGGCCTGAGATACGGAGGGGAGTGGACACGCGAGAAGGCGGCGTGGGGTGAGAGAGACAGAGGTGGGAGGTGAGACCATCTCACTCACACAAGCCCATTAGCGTCGTAGTCAGCTAGGCCCAAATGGTACACGAGATTTTGGCGTACCAATTGATTCGGGCTATGGCCTGCTTGAAGCCCGCGCTGGCCGGGCTGGGGAGGCAAAGGTGATGCCAAACATAAAATGGAGCCACAGAGAGCGCAACCATACCCACAGGGCCATCCTTCCAATCACGCCCTAGATCTAGCGCCGGGTCGCCATGCCTGGCCACGTGAGCGCTGCGCGAGGGCTGTCACGGCTGCTGCGTGAGCGCCCGCCCCGTGCTCACGTTTGGCGTACTCTCGTCATTCGTCACACATGGTCTGCTCGATTTGCTGGAACCAAGGCATGTTTCGTTGGCCTGGCGTCCTCATGCATGCATCTACTGATGTGGGAATGCGTTTGGTTGAATGTGTGGCTGCCATGACTAGGCTGCTCGCATGTAAAACACCTCGCTAAGCTAGACTTCGCAGAAACGCGGATCACTTCTGTTTCTATCAAGGGCTTTGCTGAGATGAGCAATTGAGCACGCATCATGACTTGTGCGACCAGATGCAGAGGCAGACGAACAAGTTACCAAATAACAACTAGCATATTCATCCTATTGTGTATAGCCATTCCATCAACCAAACGTCAAGGTCCTCCATGCCTATCCCAGCTTGACTTGGTATGAGCCAACTAGACTCTGCTTGTCATCAAACCGATCGGACCTAGACGAACCCGTATCGAGACATGATATTGGGTTTGTCCAAATCCTAATGGTCACTCGAGTGATCTAACCCAACTAGTCACTTGAGTGAACAAATACAAGGGATCACTCGATTCAAACAAAAAAAAATTGAGTGAATGAAAGGACATGTGTCATACAATTTCAGCGACCATAGGATCGAAACCCAATGATTAAAATATCGCAAAAAGAACATCGCAGAAAGAAAAGCTCAAAACATTGCATTAACACTACAAAGAACATCATAGAAAAAAAACCCAGAATATCACATTAGCACTACAAAAATATTGCAGAAAGAAGCCCAGAACATCAATTAACACTTAAAAACATCGCAGAAAAAAAGCTAGAACATCAGTTAACACTAAAAAACATCGATTAACATCAGATTAAAAAGATTTCACACATGTTTTCTAGAGAAGATGAATAAAATCTTTAAATGAGATCACAGGAACAAAAATAAATAAATTTTTTACATTAGACAAACATGCAGAGGAACAAGGTTACCTAGATTAACAAACCCAAAATCAACCAATGCCAACAGATGCAGAATCGGAGGGCAAAAAAAATTGAGTGACCACATCGAACCAATCACTCGAGTGAGCGACAGATTAACCGTAAGTCTGTCTAGAGCAGACTCGAGTGATTTATTGCATCCGGTCACCCGAGCGACGCAGGGCTAAGAATCACTTGATTATCCGATTTTGAACCCATCGAGTGATTTGAACCCATCGCTCACCCGATTTTGCAAAAACCACAATATCCAAATCTAATGGACTAGATAAAAAAACAAATTGAGAGATTATATTTATGAAATGCAAATTAAATAAATTCAAATTAAAAAATAAACATACAAAAAAGAAATAAAAGAAAAAATATTAGATTAGTTCTAGTAAGGTAAATTGGAAGAAATTCAAATATAAAAAAATAAATACAAACTTTAGAATGTAGATCTACAAAGATGATAAACAAAAAAAATAGCCAAAATTTTCCTTTTTCCTTTTCTTTTCTATTTTCTATTTTTTATTTCTTATTTCATTTTTATTTTTTTCCTTTCTTTTCTTTTTACTTTTCATTTCAAATTTCTATTTAACTATATTATTTTATATATATATGATTTTCATTTATCGTACACTATTATATTCTATGCTATTTTTTGCGATGTTCGTGTAGTGTTAATATAATGTTTCATGATGTATTTTCTTTGATGTTCGTGTAGTGTTAATGTGATGCTCATTTAGTGCTAATATGATGTTTGGGTAGTCTTAATATGATGATTGGTAACATTTTTTCTTGTTTTTATTGACTATAATTAATTAATTCACTATTTCTATTTTTATTTTTGTTTTTTATTTTTTTTCTTTTTTATTATATTTTATGGTATATATGATGTTTGCATAGTATACATACGATGTTCTTTGATATTTTATGCGATGTTCATGTGAGGTGTGTAATGTTCGGCGGTTATCTTTTGTCGATACCCAGGAAATGGGTACCTCAAACTCTCGGTTTACCGGACTAAACCCCGCAAAATCAGTAACACGAACCCTCCAGTGACCTCCCACGTTAACGTTCGAAGGCCCGCAGGCTAAGGCATATTGGGCTGACCCACGAACGGGCTACGACGACCCAAAGCCAAAGCCTGCTCGAGGGGCTACCGCGCGGACTGGGACTGTACACTCGAGGGTACAACTCGAGCGACCCCTCGAGGACGGAACTTCGCCCGGCGAACGAGCCTGCCCTCGAGGACGGAACTTCATTCGCGCGAATGGACAGTCCTCGAGGACAGTGCACCCCTCGGCTACCGACTCCCCCGTACGGATCCGGGCGCATTTAATGCGTTTTACCTACCCCCGCCTAACCGTATGGCCACAGTTACGGTAACAATTGTGGGTGTGGCGGTCAAATCTTGCTTTTACCGCCCATGCCCCGGAATCCCGCGGGTCGTACTACGCTGTTGCGCCATGCCGAGCACTGTGTCCCGTCCAGCACCCCCTCGAGACGCATAAATCAGCACGTTTTCTTCATTTCCCGGGATTCGACCTTATTCGGTGAGGCTCGACCCTCTCGACTCGACCCCCTTGACTCGAGCCACATCCTCGACCGCGGCCCCTCGACTTCGTCGGACGAACCATCGAGCGGGACTCCAACGACTCCGGGCTGCACTTCAACAACTCCCGACGCGACGGCTGCAGGACCTCCCACGCCAACGTACATCTCTACAGCAGCACCGACGTGATCGGCCTCAACGTCATACGTCACCAGCCATGTGAACTCTAAATATATGTACTCCTGTGCCCCCCTTCACCTATAAAAGGGGGCGCCTGGACGTTAGCCAAAGGGGGAAGAAAAAGAAACGAGAGGATCTAGAGCATAGAAACGCTAAGGCTTTAGATCACAAAACAATACCGTGAGACAGTGTAAAGTAGAGAGCTAGGCACCCGAAACGCCCAAGCTCCAGCTCACGCTCCTCACACCTGCTTGTATTTTCCCCTGTTCTAGTACTTCGCTGCAAGATAACACGAACTATCCTTCCCCCGCTGGACGTAGGGCCTTCTTTGCCCGAACCAAGATAAATCGCCGTGTCCTTCTTGCATCACCCACCGGATTAAGGGAGCACGCAATTACGAATATTACTCGTTGGTGTTAACCCCTGGGGGTTCGAAACACCGACAGTTGGTGCGCCAGGTAGGGGAACCGCGTGTCACTAACGATTTCCCACCGTTTTTTCGGATGGGCGACTTTGTTTCACCACTTCCGCGCGCTACGGTGATCTGGTTTGGGATCCTGGAGTTCATGTCCCTCGGCCAGGGCTATGACATGACCCTGCTCTCGATCAGTGACCCAAACGGAGGTCGCGGTACGCCCCCACGCTCATGGGAGGCGCTCGCCGGTCTCACCACCATGCTGCCACATCCAGAAGGAGGCACAATCGACACCATCATCGCCATCAACCTAAGTCGAGGATGGTTCCCGCCACTTTCTCCTCGCCCCTGACCAGAGATGAGGAACCCCTTGTTGGGGGATTGTCTGACCCGAGTTCAGAGGTAGAGGGCAAACCGGTAGGACCCCACCACAGCCTCGACTCCACCTTCGCACTACGCTCATCGAGGGAGCGCGACGAAGTTCCCGCTCGATCGAGCCCGCTTCCGCACGAGCTGTTCGAGCATCGTCGGCGGCCTTCGTTCGACATCAACACTGCCATGACGACGATCTCGACAGCGACCCACTCCAACATGAGCACGTTAGAGGACCGCCCAGGCGCCCTTCTCCGTGCAATGACGGACATGGGGACAGTCACACCAGCCTCCGAGGGCTTGGCCTTCGCGAGAGCGCCCGGCCCCCGGAGGTACGCCGTCGGCACACTCCGACGGCAGCTGTAGGAAGAGGCGCGGGGACAATTCACCATTTTCTACTGCGGCAACCCCGACTATGACTCTGATCATTGGGACCCTACCCGCGCGTGCCTCCACATCGACGGGCACATCTACTAGTTTAAAGAAAGCATGTCCCAAAGTTCCATTTCCTTTACCACGCATTGATCAAATAGTTGACTCTACCGTGGGATGTGAAACCCTCTCGTTCCTCGATGCTTATTTTGGCTACCACCAAATCAAGATGAAAGAGTCCGACCAGCTCACGACTTCCTTCATCACACCTTTTGGCATGTACTGCTACGTCACCATGCCCTTCGGCCTTTGAAATGTTGGGGCAACGTATCAGCGGTGCATGCTCCACGTCTTCGGTGAACACATAGGCGACACGGTCGAGGCCTATGTCGATGACATCATGGTCAAGTCCAGAAAAGTGGACAACCTCATCCATGACCTCAAAATCGCGTTCGGGTGCCTTCGAGCCAAAAACATAAAACTCAACCCCGAGAAATGTGTCTTCGGAATGCCTTAGGGCATGCTCCTCGGATACATCGTCTCCCAGCGCGGGATCGAGGCCAACCCCGAGAAGGTGACGGCCATCATGCGAATGGGGCCGATTCGGGATCTCAAGGGCGTGCAGAAGGTCACGGGCTGCCTCGCGGCCCTCAGCCGTTTCATCTCACGTTTAGGGGAGAAGGCCATGCCTCTGTACCGCCTCTTGAAAAAATCCGAGCGATTCACATGGACCGCGGAGGCCGAGGAGGCTCTCGACAAACTCAAAGGCATGCTGACATCCACCCCGATCCTCGTCCCTCCTCGACCAGCGACGTCGACTGAACCGCCCGAACCCCTCCTCCTCTATGTCGCCGCAACCACTCAGGTGGTCAGCGTGGCCATAGTGGTTGAGAGGAAAGAGGAAGGGCATGCCTTGCCCGCCCAGCGGCCGGTTTACTTCATCAGCGAAGTACTTTCGAAAATGAAAATTCGCTACCCACAGGTGCAGAAGCTGCTCTACGCCATCGTCCTTACACGTCGTAAGCTCCAGCACTACTTTCTCAGCCACCCGGTTACCGTGGTATCTTCGTTCCCCTTGGGGGAGATCATCCATAACCGGGAGGCCGCTGGAAGGATTGCTAAGTGGTCGGTCGAGCTCATGGGCGAGACCATCACCTACGCACCGCGGAAGGCCATCAAGTCCCAAGCGCTGGCGAATTTCATCGCTGAGTGGGCCGACACTCAGTTGCCGCCAGTTCAAATCCAAGCCGAGCTGTGGACAATGTACTTCGACGGGTCGCTCATGAAGACAGGAGCAGGCGCAGGCTTGCTATTCATCTCACCTCTTGGAGTCCACACGCGCTACGTCATTCGCATCCACTTTGCCACTTCTAATAACGTCGCGGAGTACGAAGCTCTCGTCACCGGATTACGAGTTGCCCTTGAACTCGGGGTCCGACGCCTTGACATTCGAGGCGACTCGCAACTAATCATTGACCAAGTAATGAAGGCTTTGAACTGCCACGATGCCAAGATGGAAGCCTACTGCAACGAAGTGCGCAAGTTGGAAGACAAGTTCCACGGCCTCGAGCTTAGTCATATTGCTCGATGATACAACGAAGCCGCGGATGAGCTTGCAAAAATCGCATCGACTCGAGGTACAGTCCCTCCAGACGTATTCTCGAGGGACCTCTTCGAGCCCTCCATTGATTTGGGCTCGGGGGCTTGCACTACGCCCTCGAAGCTCCACCCCATGACCACGACTGGGGCCCCCTCGACCGGGGCCTAGGTTATGGAGATCCAGGGGACTCCTCCTCCGTCGAGCCCGCCGCCGGATTGGCGAGTCCCTTTCCTCGACTGCCTCATTCGAGGAGAGCTTCCGGAGGACCGGACCGAAGCTCGTTGGATCATGTGACGGGCCAAGTCCTACGTCATCTACGGTGATGGCAAGGAACTCTACAGGCGAAGCCCCTCAGGCGTTCTTCAGCGCTGCATTACTATCGAAGAAGGAAGGAGGCTCCTCGAGGACATACACTCGGGGGCCTGCGGCCATCACGTAGCGCCAAGGACCCTCATAGGCAATGCCTTCCGACAGGGTTTCTACTGGCCGAAAGCCGTTTTCGACGCCACAAACATTGTCCGCTCGTGCAAAGGGTGTCAATTTTACGCCAAGCAGACGCACCTCCCTGCGCATGCTTTGCAAATGATCCCCCTCACATGGCCGTTCGCCGTATGGGGGCTCGACCTCGTTGGTCCCCTCAAAAGGACAACTGGAGGCTTCACCCACCTGCTCGTTGTCATCGACAAATTCACCAAGTGGATCGAAGCCCAGCCTATCGGCAACATCCGCTCCGAACGGGCGGTTGAGTTCTTCACCGACATCATCCGTCGCTTTGGGGTCCCAAACATCATCATCACGGACAACGGCACACAGTTCACCGGCAAGAAGTTCTTGGATTTTTACGATCGCCATCACATCCGTGTGAATTGGTTCGCGGTTGCACATCCTCGAACTAACGGCCAGGTCGAGCGCGCCAATGGCATGATTTTGCAGGGCCTCAAGCCAAGGATCCTCAACCGCCCCAGCAAGCACAGAAAAAAATGGGCCGCAGAGCTGCCTTCGGTCCTATGGAGCTTAAGGACAACACCTAGTCGAGCCACGGGGTTCACCCCATTCTTCTTGGTCTATGGGTCCGAGGCCGTCTGTAACACCTCTGGTGTTAAATTAACTAAAACCTGCCATGTCATCATATGCACTGCAAAGCATCCATGTTTAAGTCAACCTTAATGTGCATTAACTAAAACAAGTTTACATTTCATAGGTTGATTGAGTTTCTGTAATGTTTGGTCACATGAAATAATAAAACCCTAGTTTTGAATGTCATCGCAAATGCTTAGTTTATACTCTATGTACTTGAGGTGTAAACTGTGTTTACACTAGTATCAAGCATAGTGTATAAGTCTAAGTCCAACCCTAAAAATGATTTCCATATTTGAAATTTAATTTGGATTCCAAAGCTTATTCCTAAGCCTGGCAATTCAAATTTAAAGTCAAATTGGAAATGCTATAAAAGGTTTTTCAAAAGTCAACTTGGTCAACCAAGGGTGTCATTGGGTCAATAACCTAAAAATGTCCTTGGATGATGTTTGTGATCATTAATAACCAACCAATTAAGTTAGAAACTAAATTGAGTTTAAACTCTATTTCAAAAAAACCCTTTATTCCCAACCCTAGTTTTATCCCCTTTTCTCTAATTCAAATTATATAAGGAATTTGGAGATACTCTAAAAATATAGTTTGTAGATCTTGAAAAGAGCTACAAAGTTGGTATAGAAAGTTTTTCAAGATTCCAAAAGGAATTTCAAATTAATTTGAAAATACAGTTTCCAGCATTTAGCCCCTTTTGATTTTAAAACCATAATTCAAAAATTATGCATAATTTGAGAAAACTTTGTACATGAAAAATGTTTGGTTTGACAAACTCAACATTTCATAGTTTTGAAGATTTTTAAGTTTTATTGAAAAATCAAAAGTAATTTTAAATGCTTATTTCTAGGGTTTTATCCCCTTTTCAAATCTGAATTCAAATTTCAAAATCTAGACAGAATTTGAAGATGCCCATTAAATGAAAAGTGTAGCTCTTGAAAAGTTATGCAAATGATATTTTGGAGATTTTCAAGTTCTTATCTAAATTTGGGAGTAATTTGTATTTTAAACCGAGTGGCAATTCTGTAAATAACTCGAACAGCACCTAACCCTATCGGCGCCCGCCATGGCCGGCTTCGCATCGCGCGCCGCCGTCCACCGCCGCGCCTTCCCGGCCAACCGAGCGCTCTCGGACGCGAGAGACTTCGTCGTCGTCATGTCAGCTGCTCCTTCATCATCTTCTTGCTATAAATAGCAGTCGGCCGACGTCGTTTCTCCTTCTTCTTCCTCCCGCCACCGTCGCCGACGATCTCCCTCCGTCGCCGAAATTCGCCGTCGACACTTCACCTCTGTCCAATTGCCCTCGCTCAAAGCTCCGCCACTTCATCACGGTCCTTTTGGGCCAGTTCATGCCTGCTCTCCTCGCGTGAGTTGCCCGCACACTGCCTTCTTCTCCGCGGCCGGTCAGTCGCGCCGCCGCTGCCATCTCCGCCGTTTGCCATCGCCGGAGGTGAAAATATTTTACCTTCGACCTTGTAATCATGCTCTCCATGTCATCCTGCGTCTGATGCGCACCTTGGTTTGGGCAGCGCATTGCCGGTGATCGCCGTGACGCCATCGTGCCATCGGAGCACCGCCGCCGCCATCACCGCCGTCGACTGCAGCTCAACCCAGCCACTCCGGACCTCTATTAATGCGCGCATCAGCGCCGTGGTGAGCTCCTGCGTCTATCCGTGTCATCAATTTCATTCATTTCGCATCGGGAGTTGTTGAAGCGCAGTCCGGAGTCGTCGGAGTCCTGCTCGAGGGCTCGACCGACGAAGTCGAGGGGTGCACTGTTCTCGAAGGGGTAGTCGAGGGGTGCACTGTTCTCGAAGGGGTAGTCGAGGGGTGCACTGTTCTCGAAGGGGTAGTCGAGGGTTGCACTGTTCTCGAAGGGGTCGAGTCGAGGGGTGCACTGTTCTCGAGGGGTAGTCGAGGGTTGCACTGTTCTCGAAGGGGTCGAGTCGAGGGGTGCACTGTTCTCGTGGGGAGGCTCGTCCGTCGGGCGGAGTTCCGTCCTCGAGGGGAGGCTCGTTCGCTGGGGGAAGTTTCGTCTTCGAGTCTGGTCCATTCGCCCGAGCAAAGTTCCGTCTTCGAGAGGATGCCCGAATTACACCCTTGAGTGTACAATCCTTATCCGCTCAGTAGCTCCTCGAGCAAGCCTTGGCTTCGAGCCATCATAGCCCGTCCGTGAGTTAGCCCGGCATGCCTTAGCCTGCGGGCCCTCGAGCGTCGTTAGCTAGCTCGTTGGACTCCCCGTGTTGTGCTGAGTCTGATGGACCAGACCATGTCGCCGGAGACCTCACCGACGGCGAGGAATCGGCGGTCAACCGCCGCGCGGCCGTCGGTCAGCGCGGGGTTACTGTGCCGATTTTCTTTTTTCCATTTTCACAAAATGATTTAAATGCTATTTTCTTTGAAAATTCATAGTAAATCATATATAGCTCAAAAAATTCTGAAAATTTTTGTGAATGTTCCTTATGATGTCATCTACCTAGAAAAAATATGAAATGCCAAAATTGAGTACATTTTGTATATGTTAAAATTAGCCCTTTTAATTAAAAAATGGACCTTCAATGATTTTTAATAATTAAAATAATTGGCTTTTAATTCTGAAATTTGTTTTGCCATCTAATTAGGCTAAGAGCTATCTAAAATAAAATTTTGGGCTTAATTTGATAACTTTAATTTTTATGCCTTTATTTAATGCTTTTAAATAATTAATTAACCCCTTTAGTTGAACTTAATCATTATAGGAATTGTGTGACTTGGGATTGATTGATGACCTTAGGTCATTAACCCTAATGACCTTTGGCACTTTAATTAATTGTTTGTGCTTAGCTTAATCATGTCATTAGGGCTTAATTAACGTTATTTTATGTGTTTAATTAATTATAAAAATAGCGTAGTTAACCTAATGAGTTATATGAGCGAAGTTTTGTTAGCTTGCAACTTTATCGTGAAGAAAAGTTGTACTCGATCCTTTAATCTGATCATGCATCCATCGAGCATCATGTTTACTATTCCATCATGTAAAGCATATTAATTAGCAAATAGTTTCCGTTAACGGAGAGTTAACGAATCCCTCAGATCCGAAGGACGAGCAGATTCAAGAATCGGGAATTGATTCGGAGTTCGAGACCATCTACCCCGAACATCAAGGCAAGCCCCGGATACATTTAAACCTTATTCTATTTATAAAAGTTTTACCGCTTCAGCTCTGATATGATGCATTAAGTGATAGGAGTTGAGTGAAAACCCACAAATTGCATTACCTGTCTTATTTCCTTAATCCTTGTTACCTACTTGGAAGATGAGTAATAATGCTTAGCCCTGCTTATTTATTTAATTGTTCAAAGGAAAAGAATGAAAAAGATGAGATTGGTGTTCTTGTTGAAAGCTTGATGTTAGTAATAAATCGAGTCCGGATGGCGAACTTGCACTGGGAATAGAGTCCCTCTGTAGTGTTCTCGTCTGTTGATGTCCTAGGTCCCGTCCGTTGGTGAACTGGATGATATCGAGAATTTAGAAATCCACATGCATGAAGTGGTATACGGATGGTTGGAGCCGTGTATGCCATGGAGTGACCTAGCGTGGGGTCAGAGAATCCCATCTGCTGTCATAGTGTGTTTTACTGTGGGGTTTAAGTTCCCATGTATCTCGGTACGCTGGGCCGCAGAGCTCACGTGTATCATGTGGTGATATACGGCTGAGGTTATTATCCCGGTATATCGGTGTATCTGGGGTGCTTCGGAGTTAAAGTCTCCGGTATGCTCAGTCGCCTAGGTCCCAGCTGGGTATGAAAATGGATTCGAATCGCCGTTGCTTCTCGGAGAAGAAGACTCGATCGTTGTTCATCATCGTAGTAACAACCTAAACAAAAATTTAAGGATCAATAATGAAGTTGTTTGGTAATTGGAGGTAGTCCAAGCAACCTGTTCTTTCTGTAAAGCTTTTCTGCAAAACTTCTTATCTCCTACAGACCTTACCTTGTCCCTCTAGCCTGCATCTCTTAAGTCTCTACCCTTCTTTTCGTCGGGTCAGTCTTGTTGAGTACTATTGTACTCAGGGTTTGTTGAACCCCTGTTGCAGGTGAGCTTCATGGGCAGGAGTGTTATGCATCCTGTTGCATGACAGTCGTCGGGGAAAGCGACGACGAATAAAGATGTTCAGCTCTTGGGCAGAGCTTTCGTAATATTGTAATCTACTGCTACTCCACTAATATTATGGTTTGTATAATTTAAACCTATCTTTGTAAATATTTGAAACTCAGAGTTTGTAAATGTATGTTATTGTAAGTCTTCCGCTGTTTTACTCCGTGGTATTTTATTTATATGAAAATGTTGCAATACTGCAATGTCTCTCTACAACGATTGATCCTGCTCGGAGAATCGTGGATGATTTGGGATTTACCCGACAGACTTTTTAAGTCGTAAGGAACACAGTCATGGTTATTTGGAGTCTATTTAGACAATAATCATGCGTGTGGGCCATATGATTTAGGAGGTTCTGCCACAGAAGGGCTGTGGTCTCCTCACCCTCGAGGTCGACGACGGCTACCTCTTTTCCTGGCTCGTGGCCCTCGGGGGCTCCCGCCTTGGGTGCGGGGATCGAGGCCTCGGGTCGGCCAGGAGCGAAAGCTCCCGACGTCGGGGCTCCGCCCCCTGGCGTCGGGCCGAGCTCGAGGACCGTGGACGACGACGTCAAGGAGGCGCTCCCTCCCTCTTGCATCCTCCCTGGCTCGAAGTCACCGGCCGTCGCGGTCCCCGAGACGCTCGACCCTGCAGCAAGAGCAGAACTCATCAGCCTACCGCGCGCCATAACTCCGAGGGCTGAGGACAACCACTTGGCTTCCCACGGAGCCAAGGGCCTCGACGTCGCACATGTGACCGGGGCCTTCGTCTTCGCAGCTGCGTCCACCTTAAGTCGCTTAGCCGGCGCAAGAGACGCCTCCTCGATTTGGCGCTTGGGCCTGGATGGGAAGCAGGACGGCAAAAAGCTTATTAAACTGCACGATGAGGATGCAACGAAAAAGAATTGAATCAACAACACTTACCCGAAGGGGATAGAGGCCTTTCGGGTCCCCCTCGAACCGCCAGCAGATCTCGAGGCCCCTCTCGAAGCCGAGCTCTCCCCGGGCCTGACGGTGCTCGGGGCCGTCGGTGGGGTCGCCGCGCCTCCCTGCTCCGACGGGGCCTCTTGAGCACGGCTCTGCTCCGCCCGCGCCGACGACCGGGATTGGGTTTCCCGGGTCGAAGTGGGTGGGGTCCCGCCTCGAGTACGATGGGAGGGGGTGAACCCCCTCGAGTCGAGGTGTCGGCCCACCTTTTCCCACGCCGACGCTCCGAGGCCGACGTCGCCGGCTGGGGGGCGCGTTGCTCCACCGCCTCCTCCTGCATGAAAGGGCGGTCAGCATGGGAGGAACCCGACAAGATGAGCTCGAGATGCCCCGCCACCCCCTCGATGTCATCGCCGTCATCATCAACATCATCTTCATCTCCCTCGGACGAGGGAGACTCCTCCTCCGGGAGCCCGTCGCACCTCTGCTGAGCGCGGCACCTCGCAAGCCTTTTGCGCTCCCAGAGCTTCTTGGCCTTCTTCTTCTCCTCTTTGTCCTTACGCCGCTTTTCTTGCTGGGCGTTGAAGCGTCTCACCTGATGATCGGGAGCGTCCTCCCTCAGCGGAGGCCTCGATCTCCGGTAGTCGATTCCCCCCTACACAAAAACGTTCAGTCACAGGAACAAGAGAAAGGGACGGAATGAAAGCGCGAAAGGCATGGGTCGGGGCATTCACCAAGTCGAGGCAACCCTCCTCCGGCCGCATGGGGAGGCGGTTGACGTCCTCTGCCCTGAACGAGCCCGCGACCATCCCCTTTACCTGCGCAACGACATCCGCGGCGGACGGCTTCTCACCGGACATCCGGCACCTCTCAAGAACCTCGGGCGCCGCCGAGCGGAGCATCTCGTCCAACCGCAATGGGCGCTCCATCAGAGGGAGCACCCGTCGACTGTGGAAGGCCGAGACCACCACACCTGCCGTCAGGCCCGCCTCTCGAAGGGCCTTCATCGCGGTGACGAGGGGACGAAGTCGACGCTGAAGATCTCCCGCAACACCGTGCAGCCAGTTGAATGGACGCTCGGTGATAAGCCGCCCGGTGTATGGCGGGAGGTAGCCTCCGTCGTTGCGAAGGTAGAACCAATGCTCATCCCACCGGGAGTGGTTGGACATCAACCCGGTGGGGATATACTCGCGTAGCTCCTCCGACTTTTCGGTCTTCAACACGAAGTTGAGGCAGCCCGCCCTGACGACTCACCTTATTCCTGGTGCCACCGGGGAGGCAAACCACTCCCCCTTGTAAAGATGGAGCCACAGCTCCCAATGTGGCGCCATCCCAAGGTAGCCCTCACAGACGGCCGCGAAGATGGCAGCGTTGGAGATGGCGTTGGGAGAGAAATGTTGGAGCTCGACGCCGTAGAAGTCCGTCAACCCCCGCATGAACTCGCTCGGGGGTACGCCGAACCCATGTCGATGATATTTGAGGAAGCTCACCACATAGCCCTCCGACGGGTTTGGCTCTTGGTGGTTCCTCGGTGGCGCAATCCACTCCGGCCGATTTGGATCGGTGATGGGGCGGAGAAGTCCTTCTCCCACCAGCTCGTTCAGCCTTTGCCGCGTCACGGTCGACGGGCGCCAGGGTTCGGTGGGCTGGAGGACGGGGGCCATGGTAGCAGCGGCAGCACGGATCCGCTCGGTGGACGTGGCGGCGGTGGCAACAACACGAATCTCCTCGGCGGACGGACGATCAGGAAGGTTCCCAATCGCGATTTCTTGCTCTAAGTTTCTACCCTCACGCGCGCAGGAAACCAGGAATTCAGGAGGATGGCAAAGGTGGGGGCAAACAGCGCCTGTCCCCCTCCGTTTTTATACCCGGGAAGAGCAACGGGCGGAGTCCGGCGACAGGGAAAAGGTAACATCCCGCAATTAATGCGCTTACCTGACCGCCCCCCCCCCCGGTCCTCGACCGGATACACGTGTCACACCTTTGGCAAAGAGCCATTGCTCGGGCCCACCACGATCTCCACTACCGCATCGTTTTAGCTTCCTCCTCAAAAGGCGCGTCTAACGGTAAGAAAAATAAGCGTCACTTACCGGCGAACTCTTCCAGGAGAAGGTAAGCGGGCTTCAGCCCTACAACAAGCCTCGAGGGAGTGAAGGCTAGCCCTCGATCAGGGTTCGACAGCCGCCCTCGAGCACCTGAGTCAGGGGTGACCAAGGGGGAGCCAACACGAGGCCTTGCTCGAGAACGAACTCTCGAGACCCCTTTGGACACATCCAAGGGGAAATGCTACGGACTTTATGGAATCCCCCCGAAGGGAGGCGTCAAGCCGCCGAGACCTATCGAATGGAATCGGTATCCGTAAGACCATGCGTTTTGCTCTAATGAGACCACCTCCGGGCCACCAGCCGACCTCTATCGAACGAGGAATGGGCTCTCACTTGGATTTTCCCGTTACCAGCTCACTAAGAACTTCGCGACTCGCCCTATCGAGGGTAGTCCGACGCTTCTCGCCTCACGTCCGATCGAAAGGACTCGTGAGATGAATGCCGAGGCCGGCAACACCCCAGCCGCATGAGGCTCGGGAGCTCGACTGTGCCCGGCACCCCTCGATGAAAGAGGGTCGAAAATCCCCCGGCGGCTCGGCGTCCCGACGCACCCCTCGGTAAAGCGCTGCGACTCCAGTTCAGGCCTCTACCCGACTGGACAAGCACCCCTCGACCAAAGACAAATGAAGCCCTCACAGGAGTCTTCCGACTCCTACGAGGCCTCGGGGGCTACCCCCGCGGGGGTCGCTCGCGCGCCCCCCACGGAAAGATCTGAATCACGTCCCGTTTTCGATTCTTCACACCCTGCCCGAGTGCCATCACTCGCGCAGGGGCTCAGGAGCTACTGTCGATACCCAGGAAATGGGTACCTCAAACTTTCGGTTTACCGGACTAAACCCCACAAAATCAGTATCACGAACCCTCCAGTGACCTCCCACGTTAACGTTCGAAGGCCCGCAGGCTAAGGCATATTGGGCTGACCCACGAACGGCTACGACGGCCCAAAGCCAAAGCCTGCTCGAGGGGCTACCGCGCGGACTGGGACTGTACACTCGAGGGTACAACTCAAGCGACCCCTCGAGGACGGAACTTCGCCCGGCGAATGAGCCTGCCCTCGAGGACGGAACTTCGTTCGCGCGAATGGGCAGTCCTCGAGGACAGTGCACCCCTCAGCTATCGACTCCTCCATACGGATCCGGGCGCATTTAATGCATTTTACCTACCCCCGCCTAACCGTATGGCCACAGTTACGGTAACAGTTGTGGGTGTGGCGGTCAAATCTTGCTTTTACCGCCCATGCCCCAGAATCCCGCGGGTCGTACTTCGCTGTTGCGCCATGGCGAGCACTGTGTCCCGTCCAGCACCCCCTCGAGACGCATAAATCAGCACGTTTCCCGTATTTTCCGGGATTCGACCTTATCCGGTGAGGCTCGACCCTCTCGACTCGACCCCCTCGACTCGAGCCACATCCTCGACCGCTGCCCCTCGACTTCGTCGGACGAACACTCGAGCGGGACTCCAACGACTCCGGGCTGCACTTCAACAACTCCCGACGCGACGGCTGCAGGACCTCCCACGCCGACGTACATCTCTACAGCAGCACCGACGTGATCGGTCTCAACGTCATACGTCACCAGCCATGTGAACTCTAAATATATGTACTCCTGTGCCCCCCTTCACCTATAAAAGGGGGCGCCAGGACGTTAGCCAAAGGGGGAAGAAAAAGAAACGAGAAGATCTAGAGCATAGAAACGCTAAGGCTTTAGATCACAAAACAATACCGTGAGACAGTGTAAAGTAGAGAGCTAGGCGTCCGAAACGCCCAAACTCCAGCTCACGCTCCTCACACCTGCTTGTATTTTCCCCTGTACTAGCACTTCGGTGCAAGATAACACGAACTATCCTCCCCCCGCTGGACGTAGGGCCTTCTTTGCCCGAACCAAGATAAATCGCCATGTCCTTCTTACGTCACCCACCAGATTAAGGGAGCACGCAATTACGAATATTACTCGTTGGTGTTAACCCCTGGGGGTTCGAAACACCGACATCTTTAAAATACAGATTTATCATAAGATATATAATATATATTTTTTTAAAAAGAATCATCTGAGTATATCCATGTGGGGTCTTGTTTTGAACAATTAATTTTAAAGAACACGACGATACAATCAGATTTTCAATTTAGGAGATATGTCTTTCTTACTTGAAAAAAAAAGGGAATATGCTGACATCATCACTTTTGGATTCTAGTGCACACGCTGCTATTTTTCACTGCTACGTGTTGTAGAGAAGAGCCGCACATGCGCCCCCAGAATGTACAGTAGAGGAGAGATAACTTTGGCCCGAAAACGACGTTGGAAGAGCTAGTCGGAAGCTTGCTGCTATCCAACCAGGTCGATCTGTAGCACCCCCTCCCCTCAACCAGCGAGGGCTGTAAATCACCCTCGATGATATCTCTAGCCGCTTGGCCTTCTCAAACTTGATCGCATCCACTCGGCTCACCCGGCTCCTATATGGATCCAGAGTCAAGCCAATGTCTGCCTTAAGCCTACAACTTGAAGGATGGATCTACGTCCATTGAAACATGAAGACATGTATTTATTAAGATGTGAATTGTGTTCCTTGTGACGGCGATCAAGTCCTCAAATTGGCACTGATGTTCATATTTTTCTGAATTTATTCTAAAATTTTTTGGCGTTACGCTTTAAGTGGTAAACTATGTTTCTGTTGACAATAAGGCGCCAGTGATGACTTAAAAGGTCTCTAGTGAGTGTGCATGCGTGTTGGTGCTGGAATTTTCCTTTATTTATTCTAAAATTTTTTGGCATTATATTTTTGGTAAACAACATTCCCTTTGACAACAAAACGCTAGTGATGGCTTCGGAGATCTCCGGTGAGTGTGCGTGTATGTTAGGCGTCTATATTGTACTATGTAATTTTTTCTAGAAAAGATTTCTCCGAATTTCTCAAGACATCTTTATCAATGAAGTAACATTAGATAAAATAGTGGAATTTTCTAATTTTTTTATTTTTCTGCTTGCATTCTGCTTTTTAGTATATTTTGTACCGTCTTCTTTTAATTCCTTTCACTTTTCCACTCTCTCTTTTCAAGATAAGTGTCATCCTCGCTTCTTGAGAAGTCAAACACTTTCAACTTTGATCAAATCAATATAAAAAATTATTTTCAAATTGTAGTTCGTTTGATTTTTTAACATCAAGTTCAACCACTGGTCTTATTTAAAAATTTATTCAAAATATTATTTTTTATTATGGCTTGTTTATTATCAAAAGATCTTAGAGAATGATCTAAATTTGATTACATTTGTTTAATTTTTTGACTAAGACGAGTGATTAAACTTGAGGTAAAAAAGTTAAATGAACTACAATTTGAATGGAGGGCCTTCCGTTTCAAATTATAAGTCGTTTGACTTTTTTGGTACATATATTTTGTTATGTATGTAGACATATACCAAAAAAGTCAAAGTAATTTGGAATGGAGGGAGTACATAATTAGTTGTGATAAGATAGATCATTGAACCTATATTTATACATAATAAATTTATTAATATATATAATAAATTTATTTGAATATATATATGACATTAATAATTTCTATATACGTAATTTATCTATCTCTATCCCTATTAATAAATCTCCAAAATTTCCTATACCTGTTTTTGTCCGCTCTCTCTTTCTGTCCGCCACCAGGTTATTACGTCCGGATTTTTTTTATTCCGTTTCATGTCCGCCGGTGAAAACAATAAAAATACCAATGCTGATGAGGATTTGAACCTTGGTCTCCACAGTTGAGTTACAAGAGGCTTACCACGGAGCTTTTTTATTTAGGAACTTCAAATACTCGCATCCGCTACCCAACCAAAAACAATATATATATATGAATAATCTGGCAAAATTATAGAAATATGGTATAACATGTATTAAAATAATTTAGCAAGACAAAAAATAAAACTATAAAAATAAGATATTGTGTATTATATTAAAATATTGTAATTACTATTATATATAATTGTAATTAAAATATGACTAAGGCTAGACTTAGAGATAGAACTACTGTTGTGGTGTGTAGTTGGCTATAGAATAACTTCATTTATAACCGCCATAATTATACTATACTAATTTATGAGATTATAATGACTACTTACTATGTGATTTACTATAATATTATAGTAAATATCCTCATGTGCTATAGTAACACAACTGTCGTAAATATATATTCGTAGTTATTATATTATATTATTGTAAATAGAGGTCGCTATACAGTAACTTATTATATAGCTAGCAACCGAATATATTCTCACGTGTTAGACTTACCAGTTTACTTTAAATTGACATGTAAATACGGCTCAAAATATACAGAGTAGAATGTAACTCAGTTCATAAGTGCTAATTAGTTCCAGTGGTCATCCATGGATATGTCTAAAGCTACCGCCTTCTCTTCACGTTTCTTAGAGTCGAGATTGATGCTCTATATTTATTTTTGTTTAATTGGGTTATATAATTAGCAAATGACATATTCCCTCTATCCACTTGTCGAGGTCGTTTTAGGGTCAGGCCAAATGACTGAGGAGCGGCACATGCAGTGTTGCCCATTAATAATTTACTTTATTTACTCCATCCATGACTGTTGAATTATAACTCAGCTAATGAGGAGCCGCATGCGCCTAGGAGGAGCGAGCGCATGGGACGAGGTGAACACCGTGGTCCTAACTTAAACGACTCCGATTCTTAGAGATTTTTCTTGGTAAGATGACTTCGATAAACGCATGAAAAAAGTATTAAAAAAGCTCAAAAAGATATAAAATATAAATTTTAGTTGGTATGAACTGTGGCCGCTATCTCTCCCCACTTAGACTTCTTCTCCATGTCTCCATGGACCAACTAGCAAGCCAAGGGCAACCGACCTTATAATTTATTTTATTTATTTAATATTGGATTAAACCTAATTTTTTTGATTATGCAGAGCCAATACTATGGATTAAACCTAATTAATAAATTAAATAAAAAAATATTTTATTACTACCGGTAGCATGTGTCTTGACCGGTACTACCTGTCCTGTCGTCACAGTTCCCACCGCAAACCCACCCCGACCTTTTCAAGCGACCAAACTACACCAAAGCGGAAGAAGGAAAAAAAAAATTGCACGCGCACCCGGCTCCAAACCCTAGCCACCTCCCCCGGCTGCCCCCACCACCCCACCCCCCACCCCCACCCACCCACCCACCCCCCGCCCCCCCGATCTCGCTGGCGTCGATGTGACTCGGCCCTAGGGTTTGAGACGGTGTCGCGGTTGGGGGGTGTTCGCGGCGCGAGTGGGATTTCGAGGTGGCGTCAGGTGGCGTCGGCGGGGCGTGCGCACATGAAGGACCCGGCGCACCGCACGAAGGTGGTGCTCCGGCGGCTGCCGCCGGCGATCGCGCAGCAGGCCGTCGTGGACCAGGTCGACGCGCGCTTCGCTGGGCGGTACGACTGGGCGTGCTTCCGCCCTGGCAATGCCAGGTCCGCGCTCTCTGCGTCTCCAGTGCTTGTGGCGTTGCTTTGGGTGGGACTAGGTCCGTAATTAGCCTAAGAACCATGGTAGGAAGCTATTATTTGCGATGTTTCTGATTACGTTCCGGTTGCTAGTCCTAGTGTACTCTTCTCGCAAGCAATTAGCCTGTTCATCCGTGTATTATGGAGGTAGAGCTGTGAGATTAGTCACTGAGTTGTCGAAATTTACTTCTCTCTGATTGTGGTGACCTAATTATTTTCTCTGGCTTGCAATGGCCTGGGAGAGTTTCAGAGGTATCTGAATTATAGTTAAAGGTCTATTCAAAGTTCAACTTTATTCGGTTTAGCATTGATTGCTACTGCAGTTTTAGTCAGAACTTAACTTAGAACTAGTTGGTTGCCTTCTTGTCTGTCTCTCTGTTGATGTCATTGCACAATCTGTATGTGACCTGTGCTTTTGATAGAGTTTAAAAGGGCTAAAATCATTGGTTAGGGCAGATTCATTTTTTCATTCTATCTTTGTTGCCTCTGGACTCGCTATGTTTTCGTCTTTAGTTATAGAGCGAGTTTCTGAGAAGAATTAAATCCAGCTGAAGTTTAGAACTACCTTTACATATTCAACTTTCTTTGCTTTGCAGTAATTTATTACAGGTTAGTGATTTCCTCTGGATGTTTTATATATTAGTTTAATGTTACAGGGACTTGTATCTACCTTAGAAAAAATTGGTAGGAATTTCTTTTTGAGTGATTCATGTTTTCTACTGATTTGCCTGTCTAGTTGCTTAGTGCTTATATTGATCTGCTTTGGCACTTCCATCTCCCTGTTTTCATAGTTTGTTATGAAGTATATATTTCCCTTTCCCTTTCTTTTTTAGTTTTCATTAATTCATTAATAACAATAAGTTACAATCAAGTTTTCTGTCAGTGACATGTCCCACATGCTTAGTTCAATATTTTTTTTATTCTTGGTCTTGTTTGGGGACTGTTTACTTCATAGAAATTTGCTTCTTTGCTTGAGCATGTAATATTGCTTAATTTTGAAGCTAAATGATTTTGACATTCTTCTTTCTCATTTTTTTTGTCCAGCCAAAAGAATCATAGGTATTCTCGACTGTACCTTAATTTCAAGCGCCCAGAGGATGTTGTTGAGTTTGCTGAGGTCTTCAATGGTCACGTGTTTGTGAATGAAAAGGGTATATACTTCATCTTGTTGAATTTTGTCTATGATAATCTATATTCAGGATATCTTATATACGTTTTAATTTGATCATATTGTTTCAACTCCATCAGTTACAGGCACGGACTATTAGGTTTTTTGGTAGCAAAAACTATGTTTCCTTAGTGACATACCTATTTCATTGTTCACAACTGTGATCTAGGTTTATCATGGGTGCACGGCTTATCATCTACTATGTGGCATCACAACCACAAGTGATGTTAAATCTTGATGCTTGATCATTTACATAGCCATTAAACTGAAAGTTCTTGTATATGATTGGGTCTAGTTATAGTTAGCTTTCTATTGATTGGTTCTAGTCTAGCTATAGTTAGCTTTCTAGAACACTTTCTACCTGACCTGATGGTGTAGGATTCTGTTTTCCCTTGGCGAGTGTGGAAGAATAGATCCAGCAGAAACACATTAGTAAAAATTCTATATGAAGGAAATTTGAAATTGAATTGGATGTACTTACATAAGGTCACAGCATCACTAGCACATTAACGATGACATACTGTTCCACATTAATCTTGTCCTTGATGTTATTGTGCTTGTTGATCCAACTTAGGTCAGCACTAGAGGTGGTGGCTGGTAGCAAGAACATCATATGTTGGCTTGATTATTCTTCTATAGTGTGCTTTGTTGATATGCTGGAATAGAAATAAACTACTTAGTGTATGGAATGTTTGGTAACTGTAGAGCACATGTTTATAGATTTTTTTGGGGGGTGCGTCACTTATGATCTGCTTTGTGTAAGTCGGGTCTTATGGATGTTGCGTATGGTTTTGTCAGGTGCTCAATTTAAAGCTTTCGTGGAATATGCACCATCACAACAGGTTCCCAAGTCAAATGTCAAGAAGGATGGCCGTGAAGGAACTATTATGAAAGGTTTTAGGCAATCGCTTTACCTAATTCTTTGCTCAATTGTATCGTCCTATCATATTACCATTTTCCTCAATTTGGATTTCTGTCGTGTTGGAATTACTAGATCCGGAGTACTTGGAGTTTCTTGAGCTTATTTCAAAGCCTACTGAGCATCTGCCTAGTGCTGAAATTCAGCTCGAAAGGAAAGAAGCTGAAAGGGCAGGTAGAATATGCTATCATTTCTTTCTTCCAAATTATAAGAAGTTTTGGCTTTGCTAGATACTCAGCTTTTGCTACTTAGATACACGCTGTGTCTAGATACACAGTAAAACAATGTATCTAGAAAAACGAAACATCTTATAATTGGCAATGGAGAAGTATCTGCTATATTGATGTATGTTTCCAAATATGCCGAGCATAAAATGGGGTTGTCACATTTGGTTATTTTTGTCAGCTGCTGGAAAGGAGCCACCTGTTGTGACACCTCTTATGATGTATGTCCGCCAGCAAAGGGCAGCCAAGAGCATGGCTCAGGTACATTTATTCCTTAACCCATAACATGGGGCTCTTATCAACTGTTAACTCGCTACTATTTTCTTAAATTGCAGAGACCTGGAAGTAGACTTAGCAGAAAAGTTGCAGGTGTCGTAACTAGCAGTTCCAGTCCTAAAAGGTCTTCTGAGAAGCGCAGATCCTCCGCGGTAACATGCTTTGTTTGGAACCTTTTGATTTCTTCTGATAAAACATTCTATTCTCAGTTCATAATTTCTTTGACACAAGTACATAACGGATCACCTTCGCATGGGTGGCTATGTTGGCAATATTCTCTTATTCAGTAAGATTTGTTGTGTTGATGGTATTAACTCATCATTTGTTTTTCCTCATTCATCAGACGGTTCCTGATGGACTATGATTATGGTTTACTTTATGTGAATTAGCACAATTTCTCTTATTTCTATATCCCTGGTGTTTGTGCATAGTGTGCTCCTTATATAGTTAATATACTTTAAATAAAAATCACTAAAATTGTTTCCTTCTGGGTGATAGTTGCATAGTTATTTTTCCTTCAACTCCTATAGTCCTATGCATGTATGGTTTCCATGATATTCAATTGAGGCACCACCAAACCTTAAGTTAAAATTTGAAATTTGAATGATTTGTGTTGTTTTTTTGTAACAAGACCTACTGATCTGCTGGAAGCTTAAAGTTCCATAGTTTGTTGTTCTGATGTGACTACGTGTTGAGACAAAAAAAAATGCTACCCTCCTTTTTTTTCTGTGAAATAATTTGTGGCCTGAGGTTCATAATTTTGCTGCCTTTTTCTATTTTCTCAAGCAGTATGTTGTACGAGACAGTACAAAGGAGAAACCAACATATATCATGGTGCCGAAGAGAGAGGAGCATACACAGAAGGAAAAAACTGTTGCTGGAAATTCAGGTGGTATGCCTGTACCAAATCAAGAAATTGCTAATAGTAATACTTTTGTTTTTAACTATCTATATCAGTATGTCTGATGTTATCAGGTATTATTGAGGACTATTTTTGTTAGTACCTACCCTTGCCGTAGTGCTGCTAAGTGTTGTATCTAGTGATGTATGGACTATTGCACGCTGTCTGTTGAGGGTGGATAATGAGCCAACTGCAGTTTTTTTAGCTTTCTTTGAAATTGCCATAATCTTATTTATTATAATCTCCTGAATTGTAGGAGACCCAACTTCAAACCGAGCTTAATTCAATCTGAGCTTAATGAGTCCAAGTCAAAAGTCACTCAGAATCAATTCATTTTCATTAAAAGAAAAAAGAGTTCAATCGGAGCATTTTTTTTACACGAGCAACTGAGCCAGCTCAATGAGCTTTTTGACCAGCCTGACGTCTGTGATCCCTTATATTGTAATTTCACTCAGGGCACGCCATATGGAAATAGTACATCAAATTTCGTGTTTAGCAGCGTCGATTAAGGGCATTATTGATATTGCTTTGTGTTGCTGCATGGTGAAATCGTGTATATATGTGAGCCCTTACCATTTAGAGAAAAATGCTTCAGAACTTAACATATTTCCAAAATTAGCAGAAATAGGCAGTGTTTGTTAATAGCCAGTGCAACGATAAAATCATCCTTTAACATGCCACGTGGAGGATTGTTGCTTTTTTGATTGGGTTGATGGCGTGTTGCAGTATACTATGTAAAGACGTTACAGTTTCGGTATTACTGATTCAGTCCAATTATGTGAATGATAACTGCCTTTTGTATTAGGTGACATCATATACCTTACCTAATGTTATACTATTCTAATTCTAGATAAGGATGTGTTCTCTTTCATATATTTTTTTTTTCCTGAACATGGTCTGTCTTTTCAAGAAAGGGAAGATAATTTGCTCTTGCCTCTGTCATGTTTATGGCTGCTCATCCAATTTACCAGATTAGTCACATGCTCTGGGTGGTGCATTTTTCTATGTTAATAATCTTGTTTTGTTTTGTAGATGCCACAAGTGGAGGAACATCTGGGTCTGGTCAGGCTGCTCAGGATAAAAGGGACAAAATTATCATCTTGAAAGGAAAAGGAAGGGTTGATTTTAACGTAAGTTGATATATTTGCATTTTTATGATTATGGACCTATGTTTGATAAATTTTTACCACAGACACCTGATGGAGCAACTCAGCAGTCATCAACCCCTGTGAAGAATGTACCACCTTCGAGTTCTAGACAAGACCAGCGACTTGAAGCCAGTGGAAGAATTATTAAAACTATACTTTCAAACAAGGAAGTCCGCAGTTCAAATCCATCTCAACATGAGCAAGGTCACATGTTTAATACTGAGAAGGATAAGCGGCCACCACGGGCTCTCAACCCTCGTACCATTGGGAAAGATCAGGTAGTTGAAAATGCTGAGAGAAGCCATTTTGATGAGAAGACTAATCATATCCACGGCTCTGTTCCAATTGGTGAGAAGGTTGAAAGGCATGCCAGGAACAGAGATAGACCTGATCGTGGTGTATGGGCACCTCGCCGCTATGACAAATCTACATCTGGGGGTGGTTCACATGCCTCGTCGTCAGAGTTCCCTCAAATGCAGTCACATTCTGGAGATAGTGCCTCGCAACTAGCAGATGGTATGTAATTTGCCGAGATGATTTCACCATTGGTGATGCCTGTAGTTTCTAAACTTGACTTAACGCAGGTCATGGAGACAGAAAGACAGACACAAGGGGTCATGGTGGTAGCCGTGGTGTCCCTGTTGAAAATGGTTTGTATTGAAAAATAAGATGTGCACTTTTTCTAGATCAGTTTCATGACACAGTTTTTAATCCAGGACATAGGCATGCCAACCGTCGTGGTCCTCCACGTGGTCCAAAGGAAACCGAAATATGTGCTAGTGTGCCTGATGGAAAGAATTCAAAGAGGGGCTCTGCTAGCTATGGTGCCCATGAGGTGCGATTATTTTATAATTTCTTATTTTCTCAGTTGTTCAAGGGTGTAGGCGTACTCAGACCACCCAATTTCAAGTCCTCATTGAGGAGAATTTGGGTTTGTATTACCTAATTAAAAAGCCACTTAGTTCATCCTTGGTTGGTCGGGGCATAATTTTATTTCTTGGGGTCTTTGATTTATGTTCAAATTTTTTGATCCAAATTTTAATATATTGAATGCCATGCAGAGACAAGTATGGGTTCAGAAGTCAAGTTCAGGCTCATGAGTTTGTTCATTGACGGTATGTTGTGCTACTCTAGTTTATTCGTTGTCTTCGAGCCCTTCTATGAATAGCTATAATACTACAATGATCCTTGTCAGCGCCATCAATTGTACATTCTGCTTCTATTTTTTTTTTGTGAACATTGCTGGTGGAATAGCAAAATCCATTTCATTGTTGGCTCAGTATAGTCCCACATATGTGCACTCATTAGCATGATGTTAGGTCTTAGGATGTTCTCTGCATACATGCTACGAGTCTTTTCTACACACTGTAAAATGATTTGTAAAATGATTTCTGTTAGACGATAGTGATATAACTTATTAAGTTGCTCTTGTTCCATGCATGCTACTAGTTTGAATCTAATCTTTATCCTCTGATATGTGGTAACTAGGTGACATACCTACTTATTTGTATATTTGTACAGATTTTGTTCTTGTTAGATGGCTATAAATTGCTCTTGCTCCCGGCAGCAGGCAGCATACCAGATTACCGGTTTAAATCAATTCGTTTAGACTTTGCATTATCCCCCAATATGGGGCAACTATGACATTTAATCCTTTGGGAAGAAAGTGAACCTGTGGTGTTGAAACTTTGGGGAAGAATTTTCCCATTCTTTCAACATTGTTAATGATTGCATTTTTTTCCCCCACAGGTGGTCTTGAAATATTTGGAATATATGTGTACACCCGTTTCCCACTCACTCACTATACTAACTCACTAACTCTTTTGCAGATACTCCCATCAAAACAGGTTTTGCAAGTCGTGGAGAAGTCTTGGATTCTGCAGCGCATTCTTCTTTGTTAGCTGTTGATCCTGTGAAGTATGTTAACAAAATGTCCAACGGTCAAATGCTGCCATGAAGTGCAATCTCAGATTTGTCAATTGAAGCCTCAGCTATAGCTGAAAAGAGAGCTTGCTGATTTGATTCACAGAAATAGTGAAAGTAACATAACCCGGCATGTAGGTAGCTCTCGATAACTTTGGGCAAGATTTGATTTTGGGCCCAAGGTTGATATTTCTGGAGCAACAGATGGAGATTAGGTTGGCATATCAGTACCTCACCACCTCGTGACAGTGGTCACATATTTCCAAGACCCCTGGAGGCTACACGCACCCTCAGCAATTCGGCAGAGATGGATGTAAATATCTCTAGAAAAAGAAGAGGTCTGGTTTTGATTGCTGTTTACAGGTTAGAGGTGCAGCTTATTTACAAAGAGATATAAGAGTTATCACTTATCAGACTACCTGGTTTGCTAAATAAAGGTGAATTTAGTTACTAGATTATGAAACCCCGTGTTTTGACTGCTGCAACCATGGTTCGCGGCAGTAGAAAGGTTACCTAGTAGAGTGTGAAAGTGGGATGTGACTTGTGAGGTGGTTTTTGACGCCTGATGTGTGTTTTGCTGTCATGTTCCACCAGATATGACCCGGGGGTTCTGTCCTTTTAGGGATGATATGCTTGGTGTACAGCATCAAAGGTGATTATACTGTTTTAAATCTTAAAGTGATGTTGCCTGGCTTTAATGGTTGATGTGTCCATTCTCTTGTGCATCCCTGTCATGGAAGTTAAAATGTGGATCTGTCTATTTTGAAGCGGTTGGACGTGATTTGTTTAAGCGTTGGATCTAGGCCGAACGCTATTGTCTCTTTTATACTACCCCAGCCTCCTACCTCATGTCGTTCATGCATTTTCTGCAAGATGCCGTACTTCTGTCTGCTTTCTTCTACCTCATGACGACCCCTGCAAAATGCCTCCGTTCTGTCTCTCTCTTCGCTCATAGCGTCTCCTGTGCTGGTGGCGCTAGTAGATCTGCCTCCTTGGCCGGCCCCCAACGCTTTGTCGTAAACAAACCCAAGAGTGGACTCGATATCACTGTCAGATAAATTTGATATTGTATCGAACCTAGTCTGCAAACCTTATCAGATTAATCCCATTTTTTAAAATAAATGAATGAACACGGAATATCAAATCTAACGATCCTGGTGGTGCTAGACTGATTAACCGTGACCATGAAATACTCGCATCGAAACTCTCATTTCATGTGTAAATTGCATCCGAGGTATAAGAACTGGTATATAATATAGAAAGAGTAAATTGCATTTGAGGTATAGGAACTATACTTGTGGTGCAAATTACTCCAACAACTTATAATTTGTTCTATTAGGTATAAGAACTTGTTATCTCAGTGCATCTACGGTTCTAAAACCAATCCTGTCGCGTGCTTAGCAGTATAGGGCTACGGTGGGACTGCATTATTACGTATGTATACGTACGACTCGTGCAGCTAGTAACTCGGCTACGCGGCTCGTGCAGCTAGTAGCTTGGCGTACGTGGCTCGTGTAGCTCGGACGTGCACGACTCTTGCAACAACGCGTACATCGCGATCAGTTGGGAATGCATCCCCATTTTCCCATCTATAGTTGGCTGAGGCACAAGCACAGAACTTGGGAGTCATATCTTATCATGCATCATGCCATGAGCTCATCATACTAAAACATACATCATTAATTACGTGTAGTTTTAGGAAAGTGAGTTGAAACGTGTTGATCAAGTTTGAAGAAGGTGTCATCTACCAATAATGTTGGAAGTCATCCATCAATGGTGTCAGTGTCGTCCATCCCTGGTGTTGATGCCAAGTCTAACACTTGTGATCCTGACGAGAACTAACCACTACTGCAACAAAGGCAAGCCCCGGATGCATTTAAACCCTATCCTTGTTTTTATAAAGTTTTTATCACTTCAGTTATGAAAAGATGCATTAGGGAATAGGAGTTGAGCAAAAACCTACTAGTTGCATTACCTGTCTTACTTCCATATTACCTTGTTACCTGTTTATTTGGAAAATACGTAGTAACGCTTAGCCCTGCTTAAGTAGCTAGGTTTTCAAAAAAGTAAAAGAATGAAAAAGATGAGATTAGCTTCACCTGATGGAATCATGATGATAGTTAATAAATTGAGTCCGGACGGCTAACTTGCATTGGGAAAGAAGTCTATCTGTAGTGTTTCCGTCTGTAGATGACCTAGACCCTGTCTGTTGTAGGCTTGCTAGATCAAGACTAGATAGCCACATGCATGGTGTGGTATAACGTGGGTTTGAGTCCCACGTATATCGATACACTATGGGTCAGAGGTTCCATGTGTATCATGTGGTTGATACATGGCTGCGGTTGTTATCCCGGTATATCGTTTGATCTGATATGCTTAGGAGTTAGTCTCCTGCATATCGGTGATCTAGGTCCTAGCTGGGTAAAATCGATTCGAATCGCCGTTGCTCCTCGGTGAAGGAGACTTAATCACTGCCCTGCATCGTAGTAACAACCGGAATGATAATAAGGTATCAAATTGAAGTTGGTTGGTAATCTTGAGCTAGAGTAAGATAACTTTACTTTCTGTTATAATCGATGATGAGTAAAAAGTTGTTACAAAAGAGCTTTTCTGTAAAAATCCTTATTTCTTGCGAGCCTTACCTTGTCCCTCTGGCCTACATTTCTGAGTCTTCACCCCTCTTTTTGTCGGGTCAGTCTTGTTGAGTACTTTTGTACTCAGAGTTTGTTGAACCCTTGTTGCAGATGCTGACTGGTGTCGCAAATCAGTTCATGTCGGTGGGCTCGATGTGACCTGGTTGACCTCTCCCGACATAGGTGCTCTACCTAAGTTGTCTTCTGTAGTTCTACTCTGCTTCCGCAATTGAAGTTAAGTTATAAAAGTTAACTTATTCATATTTTATAAATTTAATGTTATTATTCTTCTGCACTCTGATATATATTTTTGTAACAAATGCTGTAATGTTAGAGCTACTTCTTTATTGATCCTGGTATGAGTATAAAATATGGTTTAATCAGGGTCCTTTCAGGGCACCCGATAGGGCTTTCTAGGTTGTATAGAACACATGCATGGCTGTCAGAGGTCTTCGGGATAATAATAGGTATGTGTGGGCTATATAATTTAGAAGATTCTGCCATATTGGGATACCTACAAATTAGAGAACATCACGACGTTCAGGTAGAACAAGAGGAAGGGGAGGAAGAAGGGGAGGAAGAGGTTTTGAATTCTTGTTCTTTAGAAACAAAGAGCAATCACATGTTGCACTTAAAGAATTCAATAACACTCAATCTGCTTCAGAAGAGTACATGTCTCAAGATGAGCCACCTACAGGAGACTTAAATCTTCATCTATGATAGCTATTTGAGCAATCACATGTTTATCCTTAGTTATCATTTTTTCAGAACTAGTATATATCCTTAGTTGTAATTTTAGTTAAGAATTTTAGTTCATTTAAAATTCCCTTGCACTAGTGAAACGAAGCAGTGTATTTCAAACTTTAAGTGCAGTTGATCTTCTATGACTCGTTGAAAATTAATGAAGTAGTCTGTACTTATGCCTCAGCCAACTATAGATAGAAAAACCGGCAATGCGTTACCAACTGATCACGATATATGCGTTGCCATGTACGTCTGAGATGAGAGCTGCTATATGCACAAGCCGCTTACGCCGAGCTGCACGATCCGTACGTATACATATTGATAATGAGTTCGAATGTAGCCATATACTACTAAGCACGTGAGAAAGATTGGCTTTAGGACCGTAGATGCACTAAGATGACAAGTTCTAATACTCAGTAGAGCAAATTACAAGTTGTTGAGGGTAATTTGCACCAGATACCTCGAATACAATTTACTCGTATAGAAATATAGAAATAGAAAACAAAGGAAAAGAAGAAACGTTTCCTATCGTACAGTACCGAGCCCAATGCTCGCTCCGAACAAAAAGTGGGCCGCGCTAGAATCGGCCCGCGTTCCCTCGCGCTTTCTCCTGTCGCGGGTCGGCGGAGCGCACGCTGTCGACTGGTCGGATCGGAAGAATCCCGCTCCGCCCGCTGCTCTTCTCCGCCTTCCACCTGCGCCGCCCTCCCCGGCCACCCGCTGCTCTTCCTCCGCCTTCCACCTACGCCGCCCGCCCCGCCGCTCCCCCTTCCACCTCGCGCGGCACGCAGGGCCCACAAGAAGCACGCCTTCCACCAGAAGTTAACCCGCCCCGGTTTGTTTGCCTAGGCCCTAGGGTTTGTCCCATCCCGTAGCCGATCGGAATCGACAGGTCGCCGCCGCGATGCAGAGGTACGGGCTGCAGATCCGCACGAAGCCGCAAGCGTCCTCGTCGTCGCGCGCGCCGCCGCCTCCGGCGCGGCCCCTGGCGGCCTTCGCCGACGATGACGACGACGACGTGGAGAAAGAAATCCTCCGCCAGGCGGCCAAGAAGCGCGCCCTCCAGAAGGTAACCTGCTCCAGCCACCGGCTCGCGCATACGGTTCTCCACTGATTTCATGCCATCACACATTAGATAATTTTCTCTCCTTTCTTTCCCCTTTGTCCGGATGGGGTTGTTGTGCGCGCACAGGTAGAGGAGCAGCAAAAGAAGGCGTTGGAGGAGGATCCCTCGGTGTACGCCTACGACGAGCTGTACGACGAAATGAAAGAGAAGGAAGCCCGCCCTAAGATGCAGGCTAAGGTCGTCCGCGAGGTAATTCCTCCATCCTGCCTTTGAGAGTTGTTTACTTGTTTCTTTTGTGCTCACTGCGATACGTGACAGAATATAGTTAGTTACTTTTTAGTGAAAAAGAAGACTAGTTGCTAGCTTTAGTCTTGCTGCCTGATTCTAGTGTTTGATTCCTGAAATCTAAGTATTACATTTGAAATGGAGCTTGTGGTGTTTTACTTGTTTGTTGGGAAGGAAACGGAGCATAAGATGTTGCTGTTATGTGGAGGAGGTTTGCCTTGGTGTTTAGCTTGAGAATTTCCTTGTTTGTGAGATGAATTTTTATTTGTGGGATAAATAGGGATTGTAGAGCCATCTGAAAAAAAATCTCTTATTTGTGATGATTTAATTCCTTTTTTTTTGGGAAAATGCTGTTTGCTTTCCTTGAATGTTTATTGACGCGGATATTTGGAAAATAGCACGTCCTGTAGATACCTGACTTTCGAATTTTGCACAAACTATAGTGTTTAGAAAGACACTTAATATAGCTACTCAATCTTGCATGATATATTGGTTGCGGCTGATTATTGACCTGTATTTTAGTGGAAGCTTCCCAAAGTGGAGCTTGGGTCAACATTTCATATGCTAACATGATATTTCCTTGTTCTTTCTTATTTGTGCCAGTAGTTCTGAGTTTTTGATATTTTCATTTTCTAACACAATGCATCTCCTTTCAACAGTCAAAGTATATTGCACAACTTAAGGAAAAAGCAGAGCTACGCAAACGAGAACAGGATATAATATACGAGAGGAAACTTCAGAAAGAGAGAAGCAAGGAGGACCATCTCTATGGGGACAAGGATAAATTTGTAACATCTGCCTACAGGAAGAAACTTGAGGAGCAGCAAAAGTGGCTTGAAGAAGAGAGAATGAGGCAGCTTCGAGAAGAAAAGGAAGATGTAAGTTTTGCCTTTATACTCTGTACCTGCATTTTTGTATTCATGAGTTCTTATTTGAGTTACTTATTTCTGTTTCTTTCAAGCTGCATGTTTACCTCTGTACTTTATTCAATATGATACGCTATTGATATAATCTACTAATTTCCGATGGAACCCTGTTCATGAGTCAGTCTAGTTCTTGCTGAACTACGTGTAAATTGGATGGCTACTGCATCCTGTTGAGATTTGTGTTTTATGATATATCAAGTGTCTAGTTTGAATTAGGTTATTTTTACATGTGGCTACATGCTACCTTTGTGGCAACAGACTATGAATGAAGGGATTTTGGTGCCTATGAATTCTGATGCATACATACATGAAACTGGCCTTTTAGCTCATCCCTTACTTCAGGACTATATTTATTTCTAACAAATGATTTAATTTGTTTCTGCAAAATACAATCTGCTAATTGTAAATGCCTCTTGAGCAATTTGTCATTTGTCTGTCATGCTTTCCCTGTTCACAATATCAGTGACAGAAATACTGGTTTTCATCATGTTCATCTGCAAATCAGATTGCCTAGCGAAAGGAACTGCATAACCATTTTGCAACCATAGTCTGTTGGCTAATGTTTTTTTTCATCTGTCTTTTCTAGGTAACTAAAAAGAAAGACTTGAGTGATTTCTACTTTGGTCTTGAGAGGAATGTTGCTTTTGGTGCACGGACACAAGCTAACACAAACCCTCAAAAGTTGGACAATAAACCAGAGGATACAAATACCAGTAGTCCTGGTGCTGAAGCCTCTGAACCTTCTCCAAAGCGTAGAAGAGAATCCAGTGTAGGATCAGAGGGGGCGAAGAGTATGGAAGAACCCAAGGCAAGTCGAACGAGGGATTCAATAGCTGCTGCATCTACTGAGAAAAGTATTGCTGATGTTCCATCGGATGCTAAAGAGACCCCACAAAACACTCAACCAGCAAAGGTTACTGATGATCACTACAAGAGAGGTGATGATGCACTTGCTGCTGCTAGAGCGCGAGCACTGGCCCGAAAGAAAGCAAAGGAGCAGCAATTGTGAAGTAAGAGGCAGAAAAGTTTACCGATCCTTGAGGCACAATTTCATATTTATTTAATAGGATTGTGTAATGATGTCATCCGATAGCTTCCATGCACCTTGAAAAGATTTTCTTATCCTTGTGGATGATGCATATCTATGTTGTAAAATGACTTGTTCAGCCTTCACGTGCCATCTTCTGCGTGTAACATATTGATGTTTTGACACGTCATCTAGTTTGAAAAAATCAGGACTCAGGCAGGACGAGTTTAGGGCGTCTACAATGGTTGTCAAATAGCTAGTCTAGGACAAATACCAAGACTAGCTATTTGCAAATCATTGGAGACTAGCCAATGGAATTTACTGCTTGGAACATTAAATGAAGTAACCTGGCAGAGTAAACTAAAGGTTATATGCAGATGTCTTATTTCATCACGACAATCTTGATGGATAATTTCATTTTATTGTTCAATTTCAACATATGGCATAATAACAAATAGTATTCCTTCGTCTTAAATTATAAGTTATTCTAAGAATCTTATAAGGTTAAAATATCTCAAGTTTAACTAAAATTATAAAGGAAAATATAAAAATTTATGACGTCAACTAAATATATTATAAAAATATAGTTAACAAAAAATTTTGGTATGTTTTGACTCTCTAAGATTTTTGGAGTGACTTATAATTTGAAACGGAGGGAGTATTTGGTTTAATGGTTGAAACAACCTTCTATATGAATAGATCTATCTCCTATTCACGTAGAAGGCTGTTTCAACCATGAACCAATTACTATTTGTTGTCTCATTGCATTTAATTCTATGACATATTACACATGTTGGGCTATTTGGTTGATGGTCTCTGCGGTAGATAAGCTGGCAGATGTTGTTTTGTTGTGAGAGAAAAATATTGTACCATGACTTAATAAGCCGGGTCGATAAATTCAAGTGAAGAGGGAGGGTTTCAATCTAGGAGAAACTCATTTCATCTCTCTTTTGAAGTTCTTTATTGTGTCACCACAATTAATCTTGTTGAATGGGAATGAGTGACACTTAGGCTGATTTGTTAAGAGAAAACATTATACCATGATTGACAAGTCAGATTGATAAATTTAAGCGAACACGGACGAGATAGACAACTTCATGAAATCTCGTTAGCAATAACTTTCTGAAACTGCACTAGAACATCAAAGAGAAGCGGAACACTTTCTTCTTGGTTAAGATAAGTTGTCGGAAATAAAACATGAGTTTCCTTTTTTCTTTCTTTTCCTTTAGGTTAAATGCCGCAATGATGGCAATCTCAATAGGAATAGGATATATACAAATTAAATTGGGATACTATACTAATTATGACTTATTTTACATTAATTAGAAATTATGACCATGTCAAAGCTAAAAAATTATACTTATCTCTGTTTTAAAGTATAAGTTAAATTTTAGTTTTTCTAAACACAAAGCTTTTGTTATTTTGCTATAGCATAGATTTATTTCAAGACTAACGATGCTATGCTTTGAGTGGTAGGTGACATTCCCACCGACAGCGAGGTGCCTACGGTGACTTCGTGAATCTCGAGATCTGCCAACTCAGTCATTCGGAGGTGCTCATAAAAGTAGGGCTTATGTGATTGTTTTCATATGAGTGAGCATGCATGTGTGTTATAAGGGTCTGTATTATATTGTATAATTCTCAAAATATAACCAATGCCTAGATATAGTGCCATATAGTTTGTACATCTAGAGATCAAATTACCAATGTCAGCAAGAACAAGAATAGAGTACTAATTAGTTTGCCACTATCCTATGTTTTTAATTATTATTGACTAATTTTATAAGAAATCAGTAATAACATTTATGGCACCAAATTAGTACATTATATGAAAGTATATTTTGTGATTCGTTGTCATATTAATTTGATCCAACTTAGAATATAGTTTGACTTAATGTGTCGTACTAATTAGCCTTGTTGGCACTAAACGCGGGACAGATTAATTTTGCTGTCTTTCGGCTCCACATCCACAGTAAAAACATCGGGTGGGCCCCACCTCCACAGTCCACAGCGAGAGCCGACTGCCGAGAGGGCTTTGGTTTCGTCGTCATCCCATCCCTCTCCCTCCTCCCCTCTTCCAGTCTTCCCTCCCCGTCCCCGAGTCGATGTCTCACCGCCTCTGAGTAAAACGAAGCCTCGCCGCCGCCACGGCGCCACGCGAGCAAAAACCCTAGCGCGAGCAAGCAAGCGATAGGGAGACAGAGACCTCACTCAGCGCCTCGCGCAGCGCCGCCCGGCCGGACGGCATGGAGAGCCTCGTCCTTGCGTCCTCCTGCTCCGCGTCCCCACGGCTCCCGCTAGTCCCCTCCGCCGCCCGCTTCAGGAAGCTCCCCGGCTCCGTGCCTCCGCCGTCGCTGACGGCGGCGTCCACCAGCGGTGCCGCGAGGAAAGGGCTCAGGAGGCACAGACTCTTCGCCGCCGCCGCCGCCGCAGCGCCTCGCGGATCCAGGAACGGTGAGGGCACCGGCCTCCCTCTCCTGGTGCTTTATTTCCCTTTTTACTGATTGCGCGCGGCTCAGTTTCCTGCGAGCGAGGGCGCGCTGTTGACTAGGCGTTAACCGGGCTCTGAATTGCTATGTTCATTTATCTATATATCGACCCAATCCTTGCCGCCTCTGTCTGTGGAACTGAGTGGTAGCTCGAGGTTGCTCTCTGCATCCCCGGTCTGATGTTTTCCATAATTGACATCTGAATTTGTAGCTGGCAGAATTATATGTAGCAGTTGAGAACCGAGCAGGGAATGGTCAGCTTATCCGTTCACTTTTGGAGTACAATAATAAAGCAGCTGATGAGTAAGAGTTGAGAATGTTTTGTCACTTGTCAGCGTGGGTTGTTCCCATTTCTATTCGTGTAGTAGGACCTATTTTATTAAGGCGTACCCAGTGCCGTAGGCTCCCGCACTGCGGGGTCTGGGGAAGGAAAAATAGCCGGCAGTCATCCCTGTACAAATGTGCAGAGGCTGGGGCTTGAACCCTGGACCTCTTGGTCACAGGCGGTAAAGCTCTACCGCTTGCACCAGGGCCGCCCTTCACCTATTTTATTCTGATACTTAAATAAAAACGTTCATTACATCAGTTTTCGAGGGATCGAGAGCAAAAGGCTTTGCAAGCATGTCATCTTCGACTGGCAATGAGGATATGTCCACTGGAATCGGTACCCTGCCTCCCACGCCTCCCCCATCATCATACTTGTGAGTTTTCCCCCTTGTTTCTCTTTGTATGCTGTTCTCAGCTTTACCTTTGCATGATGACTTTGCATATAATCTCTGCAGTGGTTCACCTGTTTTCTGGATCGGAGTTGGTGTAGCATTGTCTGTGGGGTTTACCACGGTGCGAATCCTGTTGTCTTTAGTGCTATACCATGCTTCTATGTATATCATTCACTTGTAACTTAAATACTTGGTGGTTTGATGTATCAGGTCTCTTCCATGGTAAAGGTGAGCTTACAGCTATTCTCTGTTTTTTATGTTGTCTAACGGTATGTATCCCCGCCAAGCTCATGTTACTCCTAACAATTACCCTACGGTTGTCTGTTGATGGTTGGACATGAATCAGCAGGAGTTCTTTGTGTTAGCCTTTCTGTGCTATGCTTGCTTAGTCTTCCATTATTTCTGTACTTCATCAGTCCATTTCTGAGGTTTTTGCCTCTGATCTATTTGAATTTTGATCAGCATTTTTTCTTCATAGACTATAGTTATGATATCTAATAAGCATGTTATTATGAATATTATGTTTCAAGACAAATTTACACATACATGACTTTTATGTTTTTCAATTAAACATTTTGAAAACTACTGACGGTCATTAGAATATAGTTATAATATCTGTGAGTATGATATTATGAAAGTACATTTAACTAAATATTTTGAAAACTGTTGAACGTCATTTTTTTTTTTAAAAATGACTGCATTTTGGGACTGATGACACTTTTGCTCTGCTTTATTGAAAGCAACAGAATTGTGCTGGGTTACCACGTTACAGACAGGTTCAGAGAGGGAAAAGGCATTTGTCTACACTCTTGAAAGAGCTATAGGACACAGTGTCACAGTCACATTTTCATGCAGCTCTACCATTAAACTCTACCTTAGTTTGACCCGATTTTGCTCAAAGTGTTATTTATGGCCAGAGGGACTATTGTTTTAGTACTTTGAAAAGATAGCATGTAGTCCTATGAAGGTGGTGGTGGTGGGGTGGTGGTGGTGCTGGCATCCTGTATAAGCTTAGTTTCTGCATACTGTATCTTTAACTTCCATACTATCACTATTTCCACAATCCTCTTTCACTTGTTGCTAAATTTGCTGCAGAGATATGCTATGGAACAAGCATTTAAGTCAATGATGACCCAGGCACCACCAAACTCATTTGGATCCAACTCGCCTTTCCCATTTGGCATGCCACCACAGGCATCTCCTACTGCACCAAGCAGTTTTCCATTCTTGGAACCAGAAAATGATACCTCCACACAGGTGTCAACTGTTGATGTCTCAGCTACCGAAGTGGAAGCTGCTGGAACACCGAAAGAGGTGGACGTGACTGAAACGCCGAAACCTTCAAAGAAATTTGGTATGGCACTTGGGCTTGTAGATTTTCTTCTTTTAACTATCCTTGAATGGAAGGTTGGGGCTTTCAGTGTGCAGTGGCATGCTCAATTTGTAAGTTACCATTGTTGTGCATTTATACCAATAAATGAGAATGCACTACTCATTGGTGATGCGGCTTTTCTTAATGTTGATCTTCATTTGCTTCATCAATCTGCTGCTCAATCTGATGACCATAATTAAATGTATGCAGCATTTGTTGATGTTTCTCCCGAAGAGTTGCAGCAAAAGAACCTCCAATCTTCACTGGAGACGGTAGATGTAAAACCTGATAGCACAGACAGTGAAAGTAAGGAGGATACTGAGGAAAAAGTAAGTTATGTCACAACGCTGGGTAATAAGCTTTCTGCAAAATCCACTGTATTTGTTTAATGCTTTAATTTCTGTAATTCTCGAAGGTTCCAACAAATGGAGCGACTTTTAAGCTGAATGAAGATGCTGCTCGTGGGCCAACTGAATCTAGTAAGTGATTGAACATACATATTGCGGATCACTATTTGTATCTCAGAATTTTTTTAAATGATTTGGTAGTGTACTTTTTATCTAGTTTTCCAGGTTGATCTGAATAGATTCCTCAACTGATTCTGTTATAGGTAACTCAGGGCCTATGCTATCCATTGAGACAATTGAGAAAATGATGGAAGATCCAGCTGTGCAGAAGATGGTGTATCCGTAAGTGCCACCTAACTTCGCTGTCTTCGCAGTTATTTTATTAAAATCAGAAGCGCTTCTGCTTCCCAAAGTTTAGGTTTATTTTATTGTTAATTGTAATAGCTTGGTGAATATTGTTGATTTTCAGTTAATTGATCTGAATGCCAAGTATCCATGCCCTGCCACTTCTGATATATGCACAAAATGTTTTTTACACAGTATGCTTGATTGCTTGTGCAAAAAGAAATGCTCTGTATTAAAAAGCACAAGACACCAGCTTGGCTCAACCAGGGCCCCTTTTTAACTATTGTTCTCGCTTCCCTAGAAGTCAAACATACTCAACTTTGATGAAATATATATACCAGAAAATATTATTTTTTTGGTACATAATTAGTATCATTAGATAGATCGTTGAACCTATTTTCATAATAAACGTATTTGTTGATACAAATGTTGCTAATATTTTCTACAAACCTAGTCAAACTTACGAAAGCTTAACCAACACGGATACCATAGCAACACAAAAAGGGACAGAGGGAGTATTCCTAGTCTTGTGATTGTTAGTGTCAGGATGTCAGCACTTTTCTACGCTGGTGTGCTCATGCTGTTTATAGGTTATGTTCCTGCATTCTTTTGCTGAATGATGAGGATAATTAAGCGATCAATAGTAGAGAAATAATACCTTTGTTATACTAGACCAAGAACTTAATCCTGAATTTTGCTAGTTTGAGAAACATGACGTCTGCAGACTAACCTGCTCTGGAGGAACTCATGGTTTAACATAAAGATGGAATGGCCTAGAATTTTTTCAGTGTACCTATTATTTACCTATGAGGTGTTAGGGATGGAAGAACCATAGGTCTCCCAAGTAATGAATAGTAAAATGGGATTATGAAATATTCCCTCAAGTCACAAATAGATAGTGGGACTATTGAAGTCAACTATTTTACTGTTTGCCTAAATGGTCGTTTAGCCCATTACACAGGTACGCTGTTTCCATTTAATCGGTGGTTTAGCCCATTTAAACAGCTATTTTTCCCTGTTTGGCAGGTTAGCCTGACCGTTTACCATTTAGGATAACACTAACTATTTTAAACTTTGGTAATAAATTCTTTTTTATGTCTTGAATTAGTATTTGAAAGTGATGTAGTAGATTTGTCTCAAAATCCAGTTTCAATACATTACAAATATCCTGTAATAAAAGTGTCACTTTTAATCGAGGGATTTGTATCTTCTAAGTGCTCCAATTTTTGCCTGTTATCTGTTTGGAATGTGGTGGTAATATCTCTTGCGCTAAGGCCTCCCATGTAATGGACGGCCTGCAAAGTCAATTTTAGTAATTCTGAAGTTACTAATTCTTGTGAAGGAATATTAAGAAACAGGAAATCTCCTTTTATTCCAAGTAAACTGAAAAGGTGTTGCTGATTTCTTCATATGTTGCAGCTACTTGCCTGAAGAGATGAGGAACCCAGATTCGTTCAAGTGTATGCCCGTGAATCCTGATCACTTATTTAGATAATTAATACCGCATATCCAGAGTTTATTTTCCATTCTTAATAATTATTTGTGTTAATATTATTTTCCAGGGATGCTGCAGAATCCAATGTACCGGCAACAACTACAGGATATGCTGTAAGATATATACATCTATTTGCACCCTGCTTTCGTATTGGCGTCGGCTTTCTGTTTTGACTTCTCACCTTTTTTTTATTTTAACTTGGATATTTCAATGTTTTATTTAACTTATCGTTTTAGAATTAAGATGAACCATGGCATTAGTAACCATGGCAATAGTAGTTTGATTATTGACCAAGCCTATCATTAGTACATACCATATATAAATCTTGAATAATGATGCCATGGGACGGTAGAAACATTTAGGATGATGCCAGGTATTGGTATCCTCTGGGCAATGCCAACTGATGTTGTCTTCAGCACAGAACTTACACCCAGACTCATGGTCTCATGGACCAACTGATTATCAACTTATCATGGCAGTTGGCAACTGACACTGTATGCAGTTTAGCTAACAAGTATCAATACCTGAATGTCTAGCACTAAACTGTTAGCAGAAATCCTTGTCTTTATTGTAATGCAAAAATCTTCCCTGATTTGTTTTACTATGCTGTTACCTATTGACAGAAATAACATGGGTGCAACTCCTGATCAATGGGATAACCGCATGTTTGATCACCTGAAGAACTTTGACCTTAGCAGTCCAGAAGTGCGGCAGCAGTTTGGTGAGTGAATTGAATGCTTTCTACATAACTTGGGTTTTGTTTGGAACACATGAATTCCGTAAAATTCCCCGTGCTATGTAGTAAATTTGTTCCTGCCTGCGATTCATTATGGCGGTTGTCATTCTTTGCTTCAAATATGTTCCTCTGATGTGAGGCTGCCACAAGCTAACATATTGAGATTTGAGAATCTGGTGTTCTTAGAATACCCATGTTACCTTCTTGTGCTAAAACCTAGCATAGTCAGCAAATGTTTCTAGTGTTTGCAAGGCAAGGGTAAAATTTAAATTATTTTACTAAAGAATCTGTGCTTCTGTGGTAATTTTTTTATTGTTTATCAAAGAACTGTTTAGCGCAAATTTGTTCCATTGGTGTCCATCAAAGCAGGTTTGCATAGATGAGATATGAACTCCTAAATTATTTGATTGCTTGTACAGCGCAAGTTGGCATGACTCCCGAGGAAGTGGTATCGAAAATAATGGCAAACCCAGACGTAGCTGTTGCATTCCAGAATCCAAAAATACAGACAGCCATCATGGACGTAAGAACCTGCAGAAACTCATTTATTATACTGCTTTAGACATTTTTGTCTCCTGACATGGTGCCATCTTGATGCAGTGCTCGCAGAACCCTCTCAACATTGTAAAATACCAAAACGACAAGGAGGTATTTCTAAACCCTCTTGCTGTGGCAGTCAGTTTATGAACATAGAGCCTGCTTAGCCTTCTAATACGATTCTCTGCTTTTAGGTCATGGACGTTTTCATGAAGATATCACAAATCTTCCCCCAAATTAACGGCTAGCTGAACTTCGTCGCGGGATTGCGCTCTTGATTTTTGTCGGCCCATCATCTCCTGTCTCCAGGAGCTGCTGCGGTTTCCTTGTGTCAAGAAAGGGAACACCGGTTGTTGGGTCATGACGCTCCAGATATATCCTCCCTGTGTCAAGGTCCTTTGAGTTGCCTATGTACATCCTGTGATGTAGCGGCCTTGGTTTAGCTGTGATCGAGTATGGACCCTTCCCACTTCATAAAGTCAGGCTAGTGATCGTAGCAGGGTCAAAGGTTTTTATTTGCATTAATTACATCGGCAGCTAGTCTGTGCGCGGCTTTGATGTTGCATGGTTCATCTCGTAGGATGTGTAAGGCGCAGCAGAGATGATCCGTATCAGATCAATTTTGATATGTAATTGCTATCAACGTGTAATATATCAGAGACACAATCGCAATGCAGGTAGTCTGGTTCGACATTTCCTAACCATCTGCTCGGGTGGCAACGCTGGGGAGCTACATTCTTCAGACCGCTTCCACCGGGACAGGCGACCGGTATGATATGCTGACCGACCAGGTCCTAGCCCACCAAACACTCCCTAGTCGCTGGCGTCCCCATTCCCCACGGCCCCGCCCCCACCCGTGCGATGCCGATGCCCAAGAGACAACAACAAATGCTCCTTGTTTGCTCGAGCGCGCGGATGCGTCAGCGCGGTTCACATCCGCGACCATGATCACGCGCTGAAACGTCGGTGTCAGACAGAGGAGCCGCGTGCGCCGCCGATCCTGTCCAGATACCACCAGAGTCAGGAATCCAGCACAGCGAGCGTGTGAAGATTCCTAGCCCGGCCCCGGCCGCAGCCGCACACGTCGCCGGCGAGGCAGCGCGGCTCGTTTCTCGGAGGAAATCGAAAAACCCGCGTCGCCGAGGATCATAGCATGACAAGGGAGGGTGCAGCGTCCCCCGGCGCCCCGTCGTCCCGGCTTGGAATCTCTCCGGCCGGGCGGCTTTGGCTTTGGCTTTGGCTTTGGCAGTTGGCACGCACCACGCAGCACCGCCATAGGCGCTGGCGCGTACTACTCCATCTACCAACACCGGCTATTCCGCGCAGAGCGACGGACGACTCGTGGTCGCGCTAGCACGTTGCGGTTAACCTGCAAGCCAGGCTATGGGGATAGGTCTGGATGGTGATCTGGTCGCCCTCCTGTGCCCTCCAAGTCATCAGGCGTCGTCAGCGTTCAACGATACGACATGCATGTGCATTGCTGATCGATCCGTTCTGCTGCCACTGATCCCAGTCTTACTTGTACGTACAGTAGTAATTATTTTTGCTCACAGGAAAAACAGATACCGCGGGAACGTCGACCCGAGGGGAAAAAAACTGCAAATACAGCTGTAAGCCTCTGACGACGACAGTGGTCAAAGGTAGAATCGTTGACAACGCAGCCAACGCTGCTGTCTGTCGACTTCTTGCAACTACTACTCCGTACAGCTGCGGCAAGTGATGGAACGTAAGACCTTTTAGTTAGGCCTCGTTTAGATTGGAAAAAAAAGTGAACCCGATGAATAGTATCACTTTCGTCTTATTTGACAAATATTATCCGATCGTTGATCAACTAGGCTTAAAAAATTCATCTCGTGATTTTAAACTAAACTGTGTAATTAGTTATTTTTTTACCTACATTTAATGCTCCATGCAAGCAGCTAAATATTGATGTGATGGAGAGAGAGCGAAAAAATTATAACTTTTGGATGAATCTAAACGAGGCCTTAGTTCGGCATGCCTTAAAAAGCATTAAATATTGATAAAATAAATAATTAATTATATAGATTAGTTGTAAATCACGAGACGAATCTTTTGAACTTAGTTAGACCATGATTAGACAATATTTATCAAATATAAACAAAATGTTATAATACTTTTTAGACTGCAAATTTTGGCAACTAAACGAGGTGAGTGGTAGTGGTAACCTGTATAAAAGGTCATCTATTTTCACGCGCAATCGGTTATTTTTTTTTCTTTCTTTCTTTGTTTTTACTTTTCCAACCTTCTTTCATAAGAAATCGGCCTCCTCTCTTCTACGATGGCTGGTTTGTTTGATGTCTTTTGTGATCTATGTTAGAACATGTTAAAATAATTTTTTTATTTATGCAAACACACATCTTATTTATTCTTGTCCTTTCATACAAAAAATTGCTTTTTATGATCTGTGCTAAACATGTTAAAATCTGTTTTTTTAAATTTGTGCCAACATACATCTTATTACATCTTATTTGTCCTTGTCCTTTCATAAAAAAAAATTATCACTTGTAATATGTGAGAAAATATATTAAAATATATTATCAAAACAGATAACAGATTTGACCCTTGAACGATGATCCAAGGGCCCTGGACGTCACAAGAAAACTTGACTACAACAACTCCCTTTTTTTTTGAAAATAAATTAACCTTGATATCAACTACAGTGTCAAATTTTGTTGCTTGTGTGGAAAACAACAAGGGGGGTCTGGACTCTTGGAATTTGAATTCCTTATATAGTTTACGGACATATTTGAGCTACTCCCTCCGTCCTGGAATATAATGTATTCTTGTCATTTTTGAAAAAAAATAAGAGAGAGGGTAATAGATGCATGCACCCCTTGCTTAACTTTCTAATCTATTGAAATCTGATCCTATAACGCTTGATTAAAGGGTGCAATCTAAGTTTCCTTTTACAAAATATGAAATCACTCAATTAGTTTCCCAAATTAAGAAGAAAGCGGCAATCACGTATTGTTATTTGAGAAAATATTATCTTCTTTGTTCTCTAAATGTATTATATTTAAGGACACCTCTAAAACTCAGAATGCACTATAATCTAGGACAGAGGGAGTAGTCTGTATACTTTAAATGGAATAAAATTAAGTTGCAACGTACAAATATAGCATGATGATCTTTAGAATCCATTTTACATGTTTCACACTATAAATTTGAGATAGCCTTATTTATGAACTTTAAAAAGTTAGGGAATCTCAAATTTCAAACTAAATAGTCTAATTTATTAAATATATTTTTATTTCTCAAAATAAAGGGATCCAAATGGGCCAAGTTGGTTTTTATAGATGACCTGTCATAAAAATTTTTGTCACAGCCATCAGTTCTTTCTCGGAATAGAAGACTTGTTTTGTGTTTTATCACGGCCATCAGTTCTTTCTGATACGGTAGCTAAATATAGAAGAAAAAGAGGTCAAATCATGGTCTTCATCTCTCGCTGAGTCGTTTTATCTTTAAACTATTTTTTTTCTTTCACAACATTTGGTTGTTGTATACGTACACGTTTGCTTTCATTTCCCGTACGTCAAGAACTACCAACTCTTCCTCTCAAAAAAAAAAAAAAAACAAGAAGAAGAAAGAACTACCAACTCTTGCCGCCACCCCCCATAAAAAAAACTCTTGCCTCCGTACTATGATAGTACTACTACTAGGGATTTCTTATTAGTTGCTTTTAGACGGGATTCAGGTAATGATTATCGGATATAAGAAATGGTATACTGGAAGATTGATTGCTGACTGCTTTAATTTGTCGCATTGACAAGTCGGTACCAAAGACTTTGCCAACCGGATGCATTGTGCCTTTCTGACCTCTCCAAAACCTGTAAAGTAAATTTGAACACGAACAAGTATAAAATTTAGGTTTGGCCAGTGCTGCATCAACTTCAACATAATTGTGTAAGCTTTTGTGCACGAAAACTGCCTCCAAATACAATAGCGGCTACTTGTGGTGAACCCCAAACGCACGGCGAATTTCATTTGACAAATATGCTTAAGCCACACAATTAAGGTCCAGCTGTGAGATGGATGTTTTAACAGCAATTAAAGACACGAAACATTAGTGTTCACAGAGGAGACTCATCACAACGGAAATGCAAGACACATGATCGATTCTATATTTTGAGACAAATACGAGAGCACAGACATTTCCTGACGCGTACTGATTAAGATTCTGAACTTTGATGAGACCTATCTGATGGATATATAGGGGAAAAAAAGGTAAAAATCACAGAGAGTATCTGGAACTTTGTAAAGTTCCATTATTAAGGTGACAAAGGGCAAAGACTTTCTCCAAAAATGCGAACAGTGCAAATATGACTCAGACCTCCCAAGTTTGAACAAGATCCACATCAGCCGGAGAACTTTTCCTGAAAGTACCATTTTATTTGCTACCGTTCTTTATAGGAATCTTCTCGTAAAAACAATGACCAGGTAAAACAGGCCGCGGGCGAAAACTGCAGCTCCATTTGCGACTCCGGCCCGTTCACATATACTAGTAGAAAAATATAAAGCAGCAGCCATGGCGTAAACTGGAAATTAAACACCATGGAAAATTAATCTGAACCTGGTGTTCAGATTATTACACACTGATGAATAAATGCTGAACAAACGAAACAAATGTCAGTACAATGTCTGGATCTCAGTTGGTATGGGCGTACGTTCGTCTCTGGACCATCCAAGCTCAACTCCTTCATCGTCGTCGATGATGCTAATTTGAGTATCCTTTTAATTTCTTCTTAATACGAATACACAAAAGCAGTCTACCTAGTTCCTCCTAGATTGGTTTAGTTTTTCCCTGATTGAATCCCTCGCTCTCAGCCCTCACTGACTCTTGATGTCAACATTAACGACACTATACGCGGTTAGGCGAAACAGTTGAAAGCAGGATGTAGATGACTCAACGGCAAGAAATTTGAGAGAGAGAGAGAGAGAGAGCAAAAAAAAAAAAAAAAAGAAGGTTGTTGTAAACTAGTACAAATGGGAAGACGAAGATGGAATACGATTGACAATTTGACATGCTAACCCCTGTGTCATGCAGGCTAATTGGCGATTTGCAGGTTAGGTCAGCAGCAGGCCACGCATGAAAGCGTCGAGTGACCAGCAAACCAAAGAACGGATTTTGATCTGACCAGCAGCATGTATACTTTCAGCACCCGTCACCGACAACTCTCAGATTTTTCGACGGGTTTTGATCGGAATCAGAATGAGTGGCTATTCTGGCGTGCATTCTCCATATTTCTCCGTTCCGCGCGTCTGTGGCGAGTGCAAGTTTAGAGGACGCAGTGCGTAGCTAGCTAGCTAGGGCGACCTTGTCTGACGATAGATGTGCCGCCGCAACGTTTTCAATCTCAGATCTTCGCTATTTGGACAGACCTCGTGCAGATTGAAAACAGCTCCGGACTGACCAGTGATCTTGTTCCGGTTCTTTAATTTGGTCAGGGTCAGTCCGGGACTCAGGGTCTTCGTTCGAAACGCGTTGTGGCTTTTCCGGTCTCCGGCTCAGTAGTGAACACCACACACACACACACACCCCAAAACTGCCCTCCCCTTACCTGTCAGTCTTTTTCTTTGGTACGGCGAATGATGTGTGTTCTTAATTGGACGAGAATAGTACACATCAAAAGTCATTGGGACGACACACCGCTGTCCAGACACACTATTCAGCTAGAAATTACTGTTAATGTAGCTTATTCTTATTCCTATTCTTAGCTAGCTGTTTATTTCAGTTTCAGCAGTCAGCGCAAGCACATGCAATCGACACTCTGGATCATGTGCACCTCTTGCTTCCGCGCGCGCAAGGAAGACGTGCATTAATTTTTTTTTTAAAAAAGGTATTCCTCAAGGGGCCTTATTAATTAGCATTCCCTAAAGTTCGTGCATGACAAACTATCTAAATTTGACCAACTCTATATGAAAAAGTAACCACATATGTGGCATAAAATGAGCACGTTTTGAAAATAAATTTTTTAGTTTCATTTCAAAAAAATATATTTTAGTGATATCTAAGATACTAATTTGATGTCATAAATCCTGAAGTGTTTTTCTATAAATTTGGTCAAATTTAAAATTTTAACTTAAAACAAGTCTAGCAATAATGTATGTATATAGGGCCGAGGGAGTAACCTGCATGATGAGGATCGATCTGTCTCACAACTCACTAGTCACAAAAGCCAGATACTTCCTTCAAAAAAAGAACAGCCAAATATATTTAATCATTTTTAGTCTTTTCAAGAAGTTGTTTCTAGATATGGAAAACGCCCCTCGTTTTACTTTCAACACCCTTTCAATTCTTTGCATGCTCTCTCATATATATTCTTCTTCTTCAAAAGAAAAAAGACACGAGTTCTCCAGCTTTTGTGCTGATTTCCTTGAATTTGACTAGCACAATATCGATATCGTCTCCTCCCACTTGACAGGAAATTAATGGAAAGAAATGCCGCCACGTGAAACAAATGTGTACCGCCCTTGCATTATATTACACGTTACTAACCAAAGGAGGGTGCTCTTGTTTTCCTCTCTCCCTTTGGATAATTCGTAGTCATATTCATAGCCGAGACGTACAGTGATCATATGCTTATGCATTAATGACGAAACAAACATGCAACGGAGTTCTACTCTCGGTAGAACAGATGTGTATGTATAGCCGAGACAGTGCAAAATAGAAAACACTTCCTTTTTTTAATATTATTCTTCATAAATTTTCTTGGGCATTTGAGGGGTTTAAGGTCTAATTTGGACGATCCGTGATGAGGGACAACAAATTAGTAACCAAGAATTCCAACGGCCATTTTTTTAAGGAGCTAGAGGATAATTCTCCAAAAATGTCTCAGTTAAACTAATGGCCATATTTTATTTGAGAAAACTATAAAGAAGCCCACTTAACCAAGGGAGGTTTTGTTTGGCAACACACATTTGCCTCTCTTAACCTAGAGACTACAGTGCTTGCGTTGAAATGACCAGCGCATGGAACATCTATATTTTGGTTGCAATCCACGTGCACCAAACATATCAAAGTTGATTCATGATTCATGCCAAGTGTGCCCTTAATAGTGTGATTTAAATGGATACATTACTACAATGCTACTCCCTCCGTTTCAAATTGTAGTTCATTTTGACTTTTTTTCATGCATTTTGCTATGTATCTAGACATATTGTTTATCTAGTTATATAGAAATTTATATGAAATAAAAAAAAAGTTAAAGTGAACTATAATTTAGAACGGAGAGAGTACGTGAGATCTAATTTGTATATCTCATTGGCTACAAATTAAGATACAAACTAAGGTATCACCCTAGACAATGTATTTTGGTTTATATCTACAATTGACATGGACCAGAAAAATGTTGTCTATTCACCCCTAATTATTTTTAGTGATATATGTGCTGCACCTAATTAACGATGCAATGCAATGGAATGTAAACAATGGCAAAGACACACATTTTCCGTAGCAATAAAAAGTGCACATTGACATAAACAAAGTCACATATAATTGAGCAGAACTCAACTACAGTTAGATTCTACATGGTGGAATAAAATCACTCAAATTAATTTAAGTTCCTGGCTAGGCATCGATGCTCACATTTTACCATATTTATTCTAAGAATAAATTAAATTGCACTATGTAGTGATATAGTCGATATTTTCGTCTACAGCGAGACAACACATTAAGATGTGAGTGTGTCCACTCAAAAGGTTAATTAGGGTGTAGTGCTTGGTGAAGGAATGTTAACATTAATTTGTGTCTATACTTTATTATAGAAAAAAATAGTCACGGAATTAATGTCCAGCAAAAAAAAGAAATCTTCATTTTAGGGGGGGGGGGGGGCAAATCAATCCTAAGAAACCCAAAGAAAAGGAGATTCAAATCAAAGGGGGAAAAAAACGAGAGAAAGAGAGACAGAGGCACCAACCTTTAAACCTCGTTGCTTCCCTCCTTCCCCCGTTCTCCTTTCCATTCTCTTCCTCGCGCCACCATGGTCTACACAACCCCTTTTCCCTCTTCTCCTCCCTTAGCCTCTCTCCCAACCCGCCAATGTCTCCACCTCCAACCCGCCGCCACCTCCTAAGCCTCCTAGCTCTCGTCGCCCTCTTCCCACCGTTCCTTCACGCCGCCTCCTCCTTCCCGCTCCCCACCATCGCCATCGCCGCCGTCAGCACCACCAACGCCACCTCCTCCCCTCACAACCTCGCGTGCGCGCTCGTCCCCTACGGGAACGGGACGGACTACCATATCTCCTGCTCCAGCCTCTCCAACCGCTCCGCCGAGCCCCGCAACTACTCTTACGGCGGCGCCGGCTGTGGCAGCACGCCGTTCTCCGCCGTCGTCGCCGGAGATGGGTACCTCTGCTATGCCGGACCGACCGTCTCCCCGCCGATGGCCTTGCGGTGGTGGGACCTGAGAGACAGCGAGGAGCCGTCCAAGCGGGTGTACTGGGGCAAGGCGCTGTCCGCGGTGTCCGGCGGCGGGGAGTACGTGTGCGGGCTCGTGGACGAGAGGATACAGTGCTGGAGGTGGCCGTCCGGCACGTTCCCGGAGAGCCTGCGGTTCTCGGCCGTGGCGGTGGGCGGCGGGTTCGTGTGCGGGTTGGCCAAGGACTCCGGCGAGGTGAAGTGTCTCGGCGGCCTGAAGAAAGCCGTCGTGAGGCGGCAGCCCAAGGGGAGCCATGCCATGCTCGCCGCGGGAGAGCGGCACGCGTGCGCGGTGAAGGCGGACAGCGGCGAGGTGGTGTGCTGGGGTGAGGCCGCGGCGGTGGCGGCCGCGTCGCCGTCGCCGAGTGTAGTGGGGCGGTCCGTGTCGTCGCTGGCGGTGGGCGACGCGATCACGTGCGTGCTGTGGGGG